>CM032058.1:64285780-64725790 GCA_018831715.1 Matsumurasca onukii
CTTCTCTAAAATTAGGAATTTCTAAACACGTCTTTAAGATCAACATGACAACCTTACTTAATATCGAACTACATTTACCAGATGTGGAGGTTAAGGGTGAAAAGTAACTATGCATTGAATACAATCCTCACAGTTTAAAATCAAGCTGACACACCCAGCTAAGCATACAGCACTTGAATGGTTTCCAAACCAAGATACTCTTATTCGTCAACTTACTACCTCAAATGAATCCTGTGACATATTCCATTTGGTTAGCCTGACAAAAATTTTGTTGCAGGGTACAGGAAATTCTAAATGCGTAGAACTTTAAAAGATACTAACATGGCCATAACAATTAGATTCTTTCTGAACGTATATATTTATTTATTTATTTATTTCTTTGAACATAGCTACAATCATACAATTTACAATGAAAAGTGAACTTGTAGCTTGAATATTCTCGTTAGTTGACAACAAAATAATCATATAAAAACGACTATTACAAATTTAACATGCAATGAACTATATAACAAGATAACAATATGAAGTAATATAAAGTAAACAACAAAACGTTTTGAATAAATACTTTACAATGATAATAAATGTGAATGAATAGCTGAATTACAATACAATGAAAGTGAACAAATAGACATTCCTGATCGATTTTAGAGACAAAGTAAACAGAGTAACAAGAATAAATATGAGGACAATCGTGTGTTAACAACTAACAAGCTACGAAAACAAACATGCATGGTAACTAAGCTCCTTAAACATCATTGCTCATATAGACCTTCAACAGTTCTCTTCTGAACTGGGCCTCGGACATGTGGAAAAAGTCTATCACAGCGGCAGCCCCATTTCCCAATCGGTGGATCCTCGGTATGGCACTGTTGTAGGCGTACTGGGTGGCTCGAAACTCTCTGTGGAACAAGCTGGAGACCCTAGATGATGACCGAGAACAGTGCAGGTTCAACAGCGCCAGCAGCTCCGGACAGTCAGAGGTAGATGTGATCAGCTTCTAAGAACATTAGGTCCAGCAATCACGCCTGGCTGAGAGGAAGAAGTTGAAGCTGGCTCGCATATCATCGACAGGGAACTTCATTGTATGCGTAGCCCAGTTGTAATCCGACAAATCTTATGAGAGCGGGATTCATGCGCTCAATTTGATCAATTAGACCAAGTTGGTGGGGCGACCATGCGGTGAGCTGTACTCCAGGATGGTCGGACAAGTTGTACCAAGCAGCATCTTCAGGGCCCACGGAGAAAGCCGTGCAGGTGTTCTGATGAAGCCAAGTAAGCTGTTTGCCCTTACATTGCAGATATGGTCCACATGGCTCAAAGATGGAGATAGCAGCACGCCCAAGTCTCTCACTGTGTCCAGGCGGCAGAGGAGTTCGCCAGTGAATAGTCTGAACACGAACGGATTTGATAATCGGTGAAAAGTGAGGAAGGAGCACTTCTCAAGTTTAGACTCATGTCATTTGCAGTACACCAAGACACCACATTATCTAGGTCGGTTTGAAGAGCCTGGCAGTCAGAAAAGAGTAATGACCTTATACAACTTTTGCATCATCTGCAAAAAAGCAGCTATTATTTTCATACCAAAGCTACAGTAAAACATACTCAATATATTATATCGACACGAAATCTCTTTGATTCAACCCAGCTTGCCAGAAACGCGCTTGCCAGCGTGAGCTCCATTATTGCACTGGCGTGTTCAGGTATATTTTCCTTTTTTTCACCAAAATATGCTTTTAGAACCTCTAAACCTATAAAATATTTACTTTAAAAGGTTTTATCATTTTAACGTGTGCAAAACCGGTACGTACGTTGTTGACAAGTTGATAGTAATGAAAAGACACATTATTTAAAATTCATTTGCAATGAAATGAGTTTGCATGAGAATCGAGGTTTCCATTCCAATTTGATACTCTTATTTGTTCTGTTCAGCCTCGGCCTCATCTTGGCCTCCTATTGACCACAATCGTTACGAGGGCTTCGGTACCCAGACTCAAACTTACGTGTTCTTTAATTGCAAATTTTATTACAAATGTTGTGACGTTCAAAATTTAAGGGGGGGTAAATTTTTACACGATTGGTAAAAGTAGCAGCCTAGGTCAAGCCTCGAGCTTACAGCTATTGGCTTGACCCTAGGCCGAGTAATCGATTATAGATATCTCACTCACCATAGCCGGTTTTTTTTTTATTCCTCTAAATTATTATTCCAACATCATTTATAAATATTATCTCACGTTTATTAAGCACCGGTGTATTAAACACGGCTTTTATATTGAACGTAATAAACGTGGTTTAATTCCTAACCTCATCTCTCGTTGTTTGTTTTGATCAACTGTCATCGCCGCCTGAAGATAACCGAAACCTTAACTGGTCTGCGCTATTTTGCTACTTGGGCTCGTACTTGCCCCGCGCTACTTTTACAATACGAGCACACGCATTTATATATAAAGCGCAGATCTGTTAATGGCGGTCGATGTTACAGAAATTCTTTGCCGAACAATTAAAGCGCTAGACAGCGTTCGCTAGACGCCGAGTTGGAGCTAATATTCCTCGGGATTATGCCCATCACGTAAGCACACAGAGTGTTCGTTACTCTGTGTGTTAGCTCCGAACAGCTGTTTCTGACCGGGTGTCTAGCGCTTGACATTAACTTCAAGTTGGTAAAACTGATTAAACTCAATTAGCGAGAGATAGGCCTAAACAGAGTTGATAAAAGGAGAAATTAAATCGAGCTCGCTCTCTTTGCTCTCGTGTACTTCGCCGATAACGTTCTTCCGAAATATAGTGATTCGTTACCGATCGATACGCTTCCTACGATTCAAGGTACGTTCGCCATTTTACTCGTATTTAGTATTTGGGAGTTCACACTAATTAAAACCACTTATAGCTTTACCCTTTTGGTAAAGTTTATAACGTAAAGTTTGTTAAACCCAGTTGTAATACATTTTGACGATTTTGTAGTATTTTAGCTGGTGGTGGACTTAGTGGTTGGTGTGGTTAGCCAGGTCTCCATTTGAGGCTCTGGTTCTGTAGCTAGGGTGATTCTTTGAACCTAAGTTTATAGGGTATTGTCACACCCCTTTTCGTTTTTAACTAATTCGTTATTCTTTTGCCAAAATTAGCTTTGTCACTCCTGATAGCCCGTATCAACCTGAAGACAGACCAGGTGGAGTTTACAGAGCCCGTTGTTCAAACTCGGTTGTACATGAGAATTCTGGTAAGCTAGGCTAGCCTAGTTCAGGAGGATACGTAAGTAGATTTATTTTATTTTGTTCTTTTAAAGTAGAACCCATTTTATTTTGTTAATTATTCGAAGACTTACGTGTTCCCTTAAGGACATAACGTTAGTCCCTAGTCCTAGCCCAGACGGCATAATTGGCATTTTAATTATTAATAAAGTTAACTGATTGGCTATTATTCACTGTGTCACTTTCCAAATTATCTCTTCCAAATTCCAAATTTGCGGCAAGAGTCATGATGAGAAGCATTGTATAGTTCTGAAGAGAACTTCTTGTGAACCTGAACTCTTGCCAATCAAACATAAGATTTGAAAACTGAATTTGTTGTCGTCATACGACCCCTGGATTAAAACCCAGCATCCGAATCTGAGCGATTCCGAGCCAAACTTATGACAAATTCCTTTTCTAGCTTTAGGTTCGAAACTAAAGTTGCGGGTTTAACCGCTTAGGGGAATTTCGTCATAGTTTTTGGCAGGCCCGAACAGGGACAGATATCGTAAAGGCGCCCGAATAGAATTTCCGATATTTCAAACAAATTCAGTAGCGATTAATATCGTTTGAGATTAGTTATTTTAAGCTTAGGCTATATTCAAACCTAGTACAGAACACAGGTTGAAACCTTTCTAGCCAAATTTGGTTATTCGATTAACTTACACAGTAGCATTGAGCATTACGTTATTTTGTTTATTCGACTTGTCGTTAGTTTTCCTGAATCCTTTTGTTTTTATTAAAAGTAAAACTTTCTGTTTACAATGACAGGGTCTGAGGAAAATCAACCGAACGTGTCGGTGACTTCGACACAACCTGATTCCCAGCGGCCGGTCTCTTCAACCGTGTCGTTAGCCCTGACGACAACCACGACCACGGTGACATACACTACGACAGCACCGATACCTGCCGTTATGATGCCGATATCTCCGTTGGATGACCCTAGGGTAGGTTGGATCCACACTTTAAGTAGGGATAGCCTTATTCAAGAGATGCACAAGCACGGCCTAAATTCTGAAGGCCGTGTTGAAGATCTGCGTAAGAGATTTTGTAGGTTTTGGAAGGAAACAGCTTCCGATTTAGCCTTCGGGTTACGCACAGAGGATTCTAGTCCGGCTTTAACCCTCGAACCCCCGATTAGCTTATCGACCACAGGTTATGAGCCTCAACGGGTATCTCAACCGAAAACAAATTTTAACCTAGCGTTAACCTCCGGTCACGCGGTGCATCAGCCCACGGGTTTTCCGACAGCCACTTTTGCCCCTGTTTCCACCTTTGGACAGGCGGTAGGTTCACAAACAACCTGCATTGACGGAAGCTTCACTTCCAACCATGGGGTTAATCAACCAGCCCATGTTAGTGATACTTTAACCCTCCGAGTGCCGAACATTCAACCGTCGAGAAACGGTCAAACGGTGTTTACCTCAGCCTCATATGGTTCGACTTATGAGGTTCCCACTAGCCAACCAAGTGTTTCACAACCGCGCACTTTCGGTAGTCTAGGTATCGTCCAGATGATGGAAAAGGAGTGTACAAGTTTTCGAGAAATTTTAGGACTGTCTCCGAATGCCGATTCTGACCAAGTGAGGCGGGTACTCGCGGAGCTTGTACACAAGGAGACAGTACAGAGTAGGCCCGTTACAGAAGCGAACAAACCTATTCCAGGAGCGTACTATACGGCCGGTGATGATTCCGCGCAGCGACCTCTGGAATATTTTGCCCATTCTAGGCCTGCTAGGTTGGAACCGATGCGCGATCAGGGTGTAGTACGGGATCATATGGGACGACCCCTTGATTTCCAATCAACCCATTGTGAGGAAGCCCCGAGGCCAGAACAATCGTCAGCACATAATGTGTTTCCGACCGGCTTGCGTCCCACTAACCGCGACATTTCTAGCCTTTGTGATTTGGTCCGGAAGTGGAACTTACGTTTCGATGGACGTAGGGATCCCGTAGCCTTTTTAGAGAGGTTAGAGGAGTTAGTGGATGCCTATGCCCTCCCGGCCGATAACATCCTGCATGCCTTACCGGAACTTTTTCACGATCGAGCGCTGCTCTGGTATCGGAACAGTAAGGACCAGTGGCAGTCGTTCCGGGATTTCCGATCGGATTTCTCGCGTCAGTTTTTGCCTCCAGCATATGAAGCCGATCTAGACAATGAAATACGAAAACGCACCCAGGGTGACAATGAATCGTTTCGGGATTTTCTCATAGCGATTTCAACCCTTATTCGGCGTAGCGGGAATTTTTCAACGCAACAAAAGGTTGATCAAATCTACAAAAACATGCGACCGGAGTACAAAATTATGATTCGGAGACTCGACTTCTGTACCCTCAATGATTTAGCCGCGAGAGCTGAAGAGTACGAAGCATACGTGCGGGATAAGCGGGATTTTCGCCCTCCTCCCCCACCTTCTCTTACGTTGGTTCCGTCGACCGCGTATGCTCGACACCGAAAACCTGAGAGGTACGAGTCTTTAGCTGTTGACTCAAACGGTTTGCAATCTTCGACGCCTCCCCAGCCTGTCAACCAGTCTAATACGAATAGACAAGGTGGCCGGTTTTCTCCCCAGCAATCGCGTAAGCGCGTTTCGAATGTCGCTTCCCCTAAACGAACCCGAGAGCAGGTGGCCCCGTCTAGCGGTTCCGACCGTTTGCTGACTAGTAAGACGAATCCGAACTTGACGCAAAGTATTTGTTGGAATTGCGACCGGATAGGTCACTTGTTTCGAGACTGCCCCGAGCCAAAGGTATTGCGGTGTTTCAACTGTAAGCGCATAGGCGTTGCTACCACCAAGTGTGGCTGCCGTTCGGGAAACGGCCATCGAGCTCAGGGAATGAGAGGTCGACTGGGCTCCGACGCACGACCTCCTGCGAATGGGCCAGCTGGCTCTCCTATGTAAGGACCTTCTCCGGCGGGATCGGAAATAATTGCCTCGTGACAGATTTACGACCGTTTACGATTGTGACGATAGCCAACCGGAATTTCCGCGCTTTGCTTGATACCGGTTCGGTTGTAAATTTAGTTAGCGAAGAGGTCGCTCGTCACTTGGAGTTGAACGGAACCCAGCCAATCGATAGGTTTATTGAACTACGCTTAGCTGATGGCTCGATACGACGAATTAAAAAGGCGTACGAAATTCTAGGTATCACAAACGAAACAACTGAGTCGACTTTAGTGTACTGCGTACCTGGTTTAACATCGGAGTTTGTTTTTGGCATTCAAAGTATCCGTGAACTCAATCTGATACATTTGATTGCAGCTCCTAAACCGAAGTCAGATATTTACCATACTGCATGTACTGTCGACTCATTGCCCACGTTAACGCCAGAACAAGACCATCAGCTATCAACCTTCCTCGAACACGAATTATCTTTGTTTAGCGCTGTTGAGGGTAAGACAAATTTAGCCGAGCACGTTATCCGATTAAAAGAAGGCGTAGTACCTATTAAACAGCGTTATTACCCCGCAACCCGGCTATGCAAAGTATTATTAACGAGGAGGTGGCATCTATGCTTCGTGATGGGGTGATTGAACCCTCATCTAGCCCGTGGAGCTCCCCGGTGGTTCTGATAAAGAAATCAACCGGGAAATACCGATTTTGCATTGATATGAGGCGTGTGAATGATTCTTCGATTAAGGACGCGTACCCGTTACCCCGATTGAATTCGATTCTCGAGAAATTACGGCATGCTAAATATATTAGCACACTCGACCTCAAACAAGGGTATTGGCAAGTCCCATTAGCTCCGGAGTCCAGGCCCATCACTGCCTTTACGGTACCGGGTCTTGGGCTTTTTCACTTCACCGTCATGCCATTCGGTTTGCACAGCGCTGGCTCGACATTCCAGAGGCTACTCGATCGTGTAATAGGACCTGAATTCGAGCCACATGCGTTCGCGTATCTTGACGACCTGGTCATAGTTTCACCCAGTTTTGACGAGCACTTGGAGCTTCTCCAAGTTGTTTTCAAAAGGTTGCGTGACGCTGGCTTACGATTGAACCCAGATAAATGCCACTTTGCCAAGCGGGAGCTTAAGTACTTGGGGCATATCGTTAACGATAAAGGGATATCGACCGACCCCGAAAAGATCCAGGCCATCCGGGATTTCCCCACGCCCCATAACGTTAAAACTCTCCGTAGTTTTCTTGGGTTAGCTTCGTGGTATCGTCGTTTCATTGACCGGTTTGCCTTAGTCACGACTCCTTTAAGAGCGCTATTGAAAAAGAATGTCAGGTGGAACTGGGGTCCTGAGCAGGAAGAAGCCTTCTTGAAATTGAAAGGTTTGCTCAGCACATCACCCATACTCGCATGCCCTGATTTTAACCTGCAATTCACGCTTCAAGTCGATGCGTCCAACACTGGACTGGGTGCAGCGTTAACCCAGGTGCATGACAACAATGAAGTAGTCATAGCTTACGCCAGCCGACTTCTCTCAGACCCGGAAAGGAACTTTTCAACGACGGAAAAAGAATGCCTCTCGTTGGTTTGGGCAGTGCGTAAGTTCAAGCCCTACTTAGAAGGGTACCACTTCATAGCAGTGACCGATCACATAGCTCTTAAGTGGCTCCTAAAACTCCGCGAGCCTAGCGGACGACTTGCTCGCTGGGTTATGGAGCTACAACAGTTCGATTTCACGATTCAATATCGCAAGGGCACCCTCAACCGTGTCGCAGATGCGTTGTCACGGCAACTGGTAGACGATCCTAAAACCGACCCGGTGGTATCACTCGATGCCCAGCCTGTTGGTCAAACTAGGCTCGATCGGACCGCGACCGATCAAACCGAACCCGACTTTGGCTACCCTCGATTTTCAAGCCCGGTTGTTCAAACCCGTGTTAGTTCGAACAACAGTATCGACTTACGAACCGACCAGCCAAAGTCTGTAGCCTTGGTTGATCAAACCGACAACGATCCACTACAAAACCCGACCGACCCCGACTCGACTCACTCTCGATTAAACTTGGTTGATCAAACCGAAGCGGATATTGCTGGAAACGGATCGATTCCAGACCAGGCCGCAAATTCGGTTGGTCAAACCGTCGGTAACGAGATCCGAAACGACTCCCCTACTGATTGGTATACCCGTGTTTACCAATCGGTGTTAAACCGACCCGACCGAAATCCTAAATTTCGGATATGCGGTAGTAGGCTGTATCGGTCTTTCTCGAATCCGAAAAATCAAAAGACGACCTGCAAGCTTTGCGTTCCAAGGGATGAGATTCCTAAGGTACTTCGGGAGACCCACGATGAAGCGACCGCTGGCCACCTTGGCATGAAGAAAACTCTTAACCGTGTTTCCGCAAGTTACTTCTGGCCTGGGTGGCGAACGGATGTTAAAGTTTACGTAAGGTCCTGCCCGAAGTGCCAAGAACATAAGGTAGCGCAAGTTAAGCCCGCGGGAAAGATGCACTTCCGTCGGCCCCGAGGTCCTTGGTATGAGATATCAGCGGATCTTCAAGGTCCGTTCCCGCGGTCTCAGAAAGGCAATCGATTTTTGCTAGTGGTTCAAGACCGCTTTAGTAAATGGATCGAGCTCGCTCCCCTAGGTAATGCGACCGCTAAGAATGTTACGGCTAAGATGAGAGATATCTTGCTCAGACACGGAGCCCCGGAAACATTACTTAGCGATAACGGGACACAGTTTGTTTCTAAGCTCTTTAAGGAACTAGCTGCCGATTGGGGAGTGGAGTTTATTACGACCGCACCTTACAGTCCACAGTCGAATCCGGTGGAACGGCCGAACCGTGTAATCAAAGTGATGATTGCGCAATATATCCGAGGCAATCACAAGAGCTGGGACGCCCATCTCACTGAATTCCAGTTTGCGATTAACACGGCCGTCCACGATTCAACCGGGTTTTCTCCAGCAATGTTGTGCTTCGGGCGGGAACTTCGACCGCCTCGAGCCGTTTGCGGACCGTCCGTCGAGCCGTCAACCGATCCTGACGAACAAGCCTTAGACCAGCTCCATGTCAAGCGTGTGCAGGAGTTCAAGCGTCTCTACGAATCGGTCGAGAAAAATCTAAAGGCGGCTTATAACCGCCAATCTCGATATTACAACTTGAGGCGTAGAGACGTTACGTATAAGATCGGTGATCAGGTTATGAGGAGAGTGCATGTCCTTTCGTCAGCAGCTGATGCCCTGGTAGGGAAACTTGCACCAAAATTTCAGGGCCCGCTTGAAGTCTCTGGAAAACGGGGATTGAATATGTATGTTCTAATAGATCGAAAGTCAAAACAAGAGCACATAGTACACGTGAAAGACTTAAAACCGTTTGCGCCCCGCTTAAGTCCCAACTAGGTCAAAATTAAAGAACAACCGAGCTTCTCTAACTGGTGGAAGGCATGAATCACACACTAACAACATTGGAGGTGGTGTCTGTTTAACCCTAACGATTACTTGAACTGTTTTGATAAAGTGCGTGTGTTTGATTTCAGGGCCTTTGCTTGTAGTAGCTTGTGTAGCGTGCTGACATTCCCTGCTTTTGCTTGCGCCACTAGATAAGTAGCTTGGGATTGGTGTGCGGGTAGTTCTAATTCTAAACATGGTAGACGTACGCCCGTTAGTTCAGCTTTGTGCGGAAGATCTTTCCTGCTTGGGGTCGGATCAGCTCGTCAACGGGCGAGTTATTGATGCCTATCTGAGGATGATTGAGCGGCGTAGCCGTTTTTACCCTACTCTGCCCTCAGTATGGGCTTTCAATTCAACCTTCTTCGGGGATTGGGTTGAAGGTGGCCTAAGGGCCGTTCGTAGTCGGCTCGGCAGAGCGAGTATGTGGGAGCGGGAACTACTTCTGTTCCCGGTCCATGTACCTAGCACTGGTGCCAACGGGCACTGGTGTTTAATCGCGGCCTGGCCCCGTTTCCGGAAGGTCCAGGCCTACGATTCGCTTGGGAGCAGTCGCTGGTCCGAGCTCCAGCGGCTTATCGACCTGCTAACGCAGGTGACACCTGCCCAAGAGTATTCGCTGGATCCAAAGAGGTGGGAGGCCGTGGACACTCAGCTCGGTTGTCCTCGGCAACCCGACGGAACATCATGCGGCGTCTTTGTATGCGTCTACGCAGACAAGGTGTCGCGGATGGTTAGACTCAATGGGATCAGGATCGGCCCCGACGAGTCACGGTTCGTCATCCAACCAGTTTGGAAGATTTGACTGCGGGAATTCCTATGAACGCTGACGGGACCCCCAGTTCGAGAGAGCTTCCAGTCTGCAAGACTCCGACCAGCCCGTCGTCGTGGTCGACCTTGAAGATGAAGGGCACCCCTGGCCTGGTGGGTGTTGTGGGGGAGGCTCCTGATCCCATGTTAAGTTAAAACCAGTATATGGGATCCTGCCACTGCTGTTCCCGCCGCCCGGAGGACGACACCGAGGAGGTTGAGCGATGCATCGGTGAAGGCTGAATCAACCGAACAACATTTCTTCCAGTAACGCGAGACGACCTGTCGCAGAGGATTGACCTTCTTCCCGAGTGGGCTTCAGAGTGTCCTTCCACAATGGCGGATCAAGAGACTCTCCTGTCCTATCGCTGGGTGTCTCGGACATGGAGATTGAAGATTTGGACGAAGATGAACCCAGTGTCCTGCTATGAACCGAAGCCAGTTCCGCCTGACGCCTCCGGTGACAGCAAGCTATCAACGGGAAGTGCGGAACATCTACTGCTCCATCCACGTCATGCTGCAGCCAAGATAGCAGTGACCGGTACTAGACCGGAAACTGTTGCATCCCGACCGAGGTCCAAAGTCAGGAGAGCGACTTCGACTAGCCAGCAACGGGTGTCACTTCCGACAACCCGGATAGTCGTGGAGTCGACCTCAACGGGGCGGATGGCCAAGATCGACCCCTCCTCCGGCGCGAGTCAGACGACCACCGCCCTTGCCTCTGGACAGGAGACCCGACTGCCCACCCCCAAGGAACGGATGAGTCGCGCTCAGAGGAGGCAGGACTACTGGCGACGGAGACAAGCGGACCTTCGAAACCGACAGCGACCTGTGGTTCGAGACCCTCATCGCTCGGTCACCTATCGACCCACCGCACGTCCAGTGTCCATCCGTCCCGAACAACCACAACATAGCTCGTCGGTGCCTCATCAACCCGCGAGTTTGGCCCCAATGTTCCACGCCGACCGGACCCCAACCGACCAGCTCTGCTAGACTACAGAGTTCACCTGCAGGACCAACACCGCCGGGTCGCAGCTGTGCAACTCCCCTGTAAGCCAATTGACACTGGCTTGATTCCATCTTATCTTCGTGAACGGGTAGTTCATACCGTACGTTCGATGACTCCAGCACAGCGCCGCAACAAGAAGTGGCGTATACTCCTGACGTCCGGGGACTATATTCGTTTCCGCCCACATCAGGTCCTGCGGGTAATCAACGCGGGCAACCAGCAGGTGGCTCGGCGCTAACCGTAAAGAGCCACTCTGTTTTCAATCAATCTAATTAAAACCATAGAAAATCGTGGGTGTTTGACCCACAGCAAAATTTAATTTTTTTACGAAGAAATATCTTTTTTTTTCTTTTTTCGTTCTTTTTTTTACTCCGAAGTACGAAGGGGGTGTGACGTTCAAAATTTAAGGGGGGGTAAATTTTTACACGATTGGTAAAAGTAGCAGCCTAGGTCAAGCCTCGAGCTTACAGCTATTGGCTTGACCCTAGGCCGAGTAATCGATTATAGATATCTCACTCACCATAGCCCGGTTTTATTTTTACTCTAAATTATTATTCCAACATCATTTATAAATATTATCTCACGTTTATTAAGCACCGGTGTATTAAACACGGCTTTTATATTGAACGTAATAAACGTGGTTTAATTCCTAACCTCATCTCTCGTTGTTTGTTTTGATCAACTGTCATCGCCGCCCGAAGATAACCGAAACCTTAACTGGTCTGCGCTATTTCGCTACTTGGGCTCGTACTTGCCCCGCGCTACTTTTACGATACGAGTATACGCATTATATAAAGCGCAGATCTGTTAATGGCGGTCGATGTTACTTAAATTCTTTGCCGAACAATTAAAGCGCTAGACGTTCGCGACGCCGAGTTGAGCTAATATTCGGGATTATGCTCATCACGTAAGCACACAGAGTGTTCGTTACTCTGTGTGTTAGCTCCGAACAGCTGTTTCTGACCGAGTGTCTAGCGCTTCACTTTGACTTCAAGTTGGTAAAACTGATTACACTCAATTAGCGAGAGATAGGCCTAAACAGAGTTGATAAAAGGAGAAATTAAATCGAGCTCGCTCTCTTTGCTCTCGTGTACTTCGCCGATAACGTTCTTCCGAAATATAGCGATTCGTTACCGATCGATACGCTTCCTACGATTCAAGGTACGTTCGCCATTTTACCTGTATTTAGTATTTGGGAGTTCACTAATTAAAACCACTTTATAGCTTTACCTTTGGTAAAGTTTATAACGTAAAGTTTGTTAAACCCAGTTGTAATACATTTTGACGATTTTGTAGTATTTTAGCTGGTGGTGGACTTAGTGGTTGGTGTGGTTGCGGTTCCATTTGAGGCTCTGGTTCTGTAGCTAGGTGATTCTTTTGAACCCAGTTTATAGGGTATTGTCACACCCCTTTCGTTTTTAACTAATTCGTTATTCTTTTGCCAAAATTAGCTTTGTCACCCTGATAGCCCGTATCAACCTGAAGACAGACCAGGTGAGTTTACAGAGCCCGTTGTTCAAACTCGGTTGTACATGAGAATTCTGGTAAGCTAGGCTAGCCTAGTTCAGGAGGATACGTAAGTAGATTTGTTTTATTTTGTTCTTTTAAAGTAGAACCATTTTATTTTGTTAGTTTATCTGAAGACTTACGTGTTCCTTAAGGACATAACGTTAGTCCCTAGTCCTAGCCCAGACGGCATAATTGGCATTTTAATTATTAATAAAGTTAACTAATTGGCTATTATACACTGTATCATTTTCCAAATTATCTTTTCTAAATTCCAAATTTGCGGCAAGAGTCATGATGAGAAGCATTGTATAGTTCTTGAAGAGAACTTCTTGTGAACCTGAACCTTGCCAATCAAACATAAGATTTCAACTGAATTTGTTGTCGCATAACGACCCTGATTAAAACCAGCATCCGAATCTGAGCGATCCGAGCCAAACTTATGACAAATTCTTTTCAGCTTTAGGTTCAAACTAAAGTTGCGGGACCGCTTAGGGGAATGTTCGTCATACATTATCTACTTCAAGAAACACAGTGTAGCATGTAAGGTAGGAAGAGTAAGATACATGCAGGTGTTGATGTATAACATAGACGTAGGTGTTAACAAAGTGATGGATGGTGTAGCTTCTACTGCTGTGCTTACATCACACTTTATGTCACGGACACTGAGAAGCAACAATGTATCACCTGTCATACATTATCTACTTCAAGAAACACAGTGTGTAGCATGTAAGGTAGGAAGAGTAAAGATACATGCAGGTGTTGATGTATAACACAGACGTAGGTGTTAACAAAGTGATGGATGGTGTAGCTTCTACTGCTGTGCTTACATCACACTTTATGTCACGGACACTGAGAAGCAACAATGTATCACCTGTCATACATTATCTACTTCAAGAAACACAGTGTGTAGCATGTAAGGTAGGAAGAGTAAAGATACATGCAGGTGTTGATGTATAACACAGACGTAGGTGCAAAGTGATGGATGGTGTAGCTTCTACCTGTGCTTACATCACACCCTTTATGACACTGAGGACAACAATGTAACCCATCACTTCAAAGAAAGTAAAGATACATGCAGGTGTTGATGTATAACATAGACAGACGTAGGTGTTAACAAAGTGATGGATGGTGTAGCTTCTACTGCTGTGCTTACATCACACTTTATGTCACGGACACTGAGGAGCAACAATGTATCACCTGTCATACATTATCTACTTCAAGAAACACAGTGTGTAGCATGTAAGGTAGGAAGAGTAAAGATACATGCAGGTGTTGATGTATAACATAGACGTAGGTGTTAACAAAGTGATGGATGGTGTAGCTTCTACTGCTGTGCTTACATCACACTTTATGTCACGGACACTGAGAAGCAACAATGTATCACCTGTCATACATTATCTACTTCAAGAAACACAGTGGTAAGCATGTAAGGTAGGAAGAGTAAAGATACATGCAGGTGTTGATGTATAACATAGACGTAGGTGTTAACAAAGTGATGGATGGTGTAGCTTCTACTGCTGTGCTTACATCACACTTTATGTCACGGACACTGAGGAGCAACAATGTATCACCTGTCATACATTATCTACTTCAAGAAACACAGTGTGTAGCATGTAAGGGAGGAAGAGTAAAGATACATGCAGGTGTTGATGTATAACATAGACGTAGGTGTTAACAAAGTGATGGATGGTGTAGCTTCTACTGCTGTGCTTACATCACACTTTATGTCACGGACACACTGAGGAGCAACAATGTATCACCTGTACATACATTATCTACTTCAAGAAACACAGTGTGTAGCATGTAAGGGAGGAAGAGTAAAGATACATGCAGGTGTTGATGTATAACATAGACGTAGGTGTTAACAAAGTGATGGATGTGTAGCTTCTACTGCTGTAACATCACACTTTATGTCACGGACACTGAGAAGCAACAATGTATCACCTGTCATACATTATCTACTCAAACACATATCATGGCATGTAAGGGAAGAGTAAAGATACATGCAGGTGTTGATGTATAACAGACGTAGGTGGTGTTAACAAAGTGATGGATGGTGTAGCTTCTACTGCTGTGCTTACATCACACTTTATGTCACGGACACTGAGAAGCAACAATGTATCACCTGTCATACATTATCTACTTCAAGAACACAGTGTGTGCATGTAAGCAAGAGAGATACAGCAGGTGTGATGTTAACATAGACATAGGTGTTAACAAAGTGATGGATGGTGTAGTTTCTACCGGCTGTGCTTACATCACACTTTATGTACGGACACTGAGGAGCAACAATGTTTCACCTGTTCAAGAAACACAGTGTGTAGCATGTAAGGTAGGAAGAGTAAAGATACATGCAGGTGTTGATGTATAACACATAGACGTAGGTGTTAACAAAGTGATGGATGGTGTAGCTTCTACTGCTGTGCTTACATCACACTTTATGTCACGGACACTGAGGAGCAACAATGTATCACCTGTCATACATTATCTACTTCAAGAAACACAGTGTGTAGCATGTAAGGTAGGAAGAGTAAAGATACATGCAGGTGTTGATGTATAACATAGACGTAGGTGTTAACAAAGTGATGGATGGTGTAGCTTCTACTGCTGTGCTTACATCACACTTTATGTCACGGACACTGAGGAGCAACAATGTATCACCTGTCATACATTATCTACTTCAAGAAACACAGTGTGTAGCATGTAAGGTAGGAAGAGTAAAGATACATGCAGGTGTTGATGTATAACATAGACGTAGGTGTTAACAAAGTGATGGATGGTGTAGCTTCTACTGCTGTGCTTACATCACACTTTATGTCACGGACACTGAGGAGCAACAATGTATCACCTGTCATACATTATCTAGCATGTAAGGTAGGAAAGGGCTTCATCACATGGTGTAGACTTCACTGCTGTGCTTACATCACACTTTATGTCACGGACACTGAGGAGCAACAATGTATCACATGTCATACATTATCTATATTTGTATTATAATGTACTACATTATCTATTCTATTTGTATAATACATTATCTTTAAAATGTCTATGGTATGTAGGCCTATGAGCTTATACAATTAAGGTTACCTTTGTTGTATCACTTTTAGTTAACACCTTAAAACTAACTAAGTTTGACTGGAAAAATAAAATGTTTTTTACAAAATAGAACTAACGTTGAATATTTTATAACTATTGTAGCAATATTTAAATTGGACAATAATAATTCCAATTTCCTTTTGTATCATAACATTCGACTATTTTAATATACCTACGTGGTTGACAGGTATTTTTCTTTGAGTAGACTAAAGTAACAAGTTGAAACCAATCACTTAGTCTGGTGTTGACAAGTGGCGCTGTCCGGGAAAAGTCGAAAGAAGTGGAAATGAGAAAGTCTAGACTGCAGATAGTGGAAGAGTTGTTTTGAACCAGGTCACATGTGAGACAATAAACACTTAGAGAAAGAAGTATTCACATATGAGAGTGGCTTGAGTGCAAACTCGCGTTGAAACTTTACGTATTAACAAATCTTACGTTCCATGCTTTAATAAAACTCCAACTTTCTTTCATGCATTTATACAAATTGTCAACAAAAACATTCCTGCGTCCGTGGCTCAGTGGGTAGAGTCACGGGTTGCAAAGCGCAAGGTCACGGGTTCGATTCCTTGCGCAGGCACAAGGGTTTGGACCGCTCTCCCTAAAAGCGTTTTGTGATGCCCACAAACCCTAGGTTAAGAACAAATTAAAATGCCATTGCCGTAGAAAAGAACAAAAAACTGTGAAGGATACTTTAGGTCATTGCCTAAGAGGTTAAAAGCTGAACTCTTGTATTTGTTAAATTCTAGGTAATTTACCATTCGTTCAGCCACCTTCAACAATTCAAATTTCTTAAAACAAATTAGACAGTTATGTTGTCAGCGTGGTAAAACCCAAGCCCAGGACCATTAACAGAGCACCGATCCTGACCTCCCGAGACCTCCAGATGGTTTGAACACTTTCAACACTTTATAAAGATACTTATACATGTGTATAGTTTTTATAAGTCGCATGTTTTGCCTAATTTTAACCAAATTTGGCACAAATGTTCCACTAAGCCCCGTAAGCCTGAGGCCGTAAGTCTGAGGCTGTAAGCAGAGCGAATCAGAGTATCAATGTGTAAAGGAAGATCAATTCACTCATGCCAGTGGCACCTGTATGCCGGTTTGAGGTTGGTGTTGATATTAGTAGAACCCTTCGAGCAAGATACCCTAATCAAAAATCCTACTCCCAAAATTGTTGCACACAATTCATAAACTTAACCTTTATAAAGACCTTTCAGAAATCTTAAGAACCTTTCAAAAACCTAAAGAATGCCCTTCCTTCCATTGGCTGTGAGTAAACAGGTATTTTTTGTTTTCTGTGGATAGTCTGATAAACGTCTGTGACTGGCCGTCCGTTGCTCCCAGCCCGCCAGTCAGTAGGTGGGCAGCTGTCACTAGCCGTAGAAGTTCTCTAACAATATTAAATTTCTTAACGAGTTTTGCATGTTAAATTATTGTTTTACAAACTAGTTGTTTTTAAATTTAACAAAACAACTAAACGAAAAAAATCATCTGGTGGTGGGTAGCTGGTTAGTTTACGCTGATTACATTTAGGCCAACTCATTTCTGAATGTTTTGTGTTTTGTTTTAGGTAAGAATTCTCACCTGAAGACGAGGCCAGGTTCCAGATCCCGAAACGTCATGTTCTTCTTGTTTAATAAAACACTATGAAAATCGTGAGTAGAAGTGTTTCAACCATCATAAATATTTTTAAGGTTTTTAGTCTGGATAAAATAATATTTTAGCTACCAATGTGTAATCTATACACTCCGACTATGTGATATCGCTGTAACATCACTTGGCAGGTTTCCCTGCGGCTCTGTTCTGAATACAGCTCACCAGATAAATCTCACTGGACAATCGTCCGACTCACTTTTGTTGAAAAATACGCTCGTTATAATCTTACTTCTACTATATTTTTATGTAAATTTGCTGCTGCATTTAAACATAGTAATGTAAAGTCTCTAAATAGATAATGGAGTCTTTATAAAGCTTGCTTTGTCACAACTACTCAAATTACTCTGTTAATTTCATAAGGTGGATGACTAAGAAGTATTTCAGTTTAGGATGTAGGTTTTAAAACAAATAGTGGTTTTCATTACTCACATTGATTTCGTTAACATAAGGACGTAAATATTTGCATGGAACGAAATATGAATTGAACTAAAAACTGTTATTAGCATTTACATCAAATAATCATTTTACATATGTTCAAAACAATGCACTAACCTCATTGTAACTTTCTCTTTAAACTGCACGTTCTAATATATTTAGCAGTTTATTTTTGTCTAATCTCAATTTTGTTATAAGCAATATGTGTAGAACAAGCTACAATTAAAATGTTTGCGAGGCCCCCATTGTAAGTGTACAATTTGGAATAAACTGTATCTATATTTAAAAATGCACCGTAAGTAAAGAGCTGGTATAACTAAAACTTAAGTATAATGACGTTTTTTAGAAAGTACAAGTAACCCTCTCAGGACGTACATAGGTTTTACTTTCCTACCAAGGAAAAGGTGATGGGAAGAGCCTGTACGGTAATTTTGAAAAACTGGTCGATATTTATATCAAAATTAATGACAATGGAATATTTTCCGGCAACCAGTTTTAAAGAAATATATTATTTGATCACTAGAAAAACGCTTGCTCAAATTTTTGATACGATCTATATCTGTATTATATAAAATTTAAAGTTAATATTAAGTTAACTACGACAGGAGAGCTGCGTAGTAGGTCTACTCGCTATGAATGAACTGTATAACAATAGTTTAGGATTAGGTATAAACAAGAGTTTTTGACGACTACCACTGTACCAAAGGTGACTCATGTTATGCATGTTTTAAGGAAACTATAAACCAGTTTAGTCGAAAGATGTTACAAACTAATGATGACCCTCTTATAATTTTTTTCTAACAAACTAATAACAATATTTTTATTTATCCCATTTCATTTTTTTGTAATATTAAAGTTAATTTAGACAGAAGAATCATGCAAAGAAAACGCAAGGTCCTCTGTAAGGTCCTATTTATTCCTTTTAGCTTCGATATGAAAATTTAAGACTCGTAACATTTTCTGTTTAAAAAAACAGAGTATTTTGACAGTTGTATACTTAATATACAGCTGTGATAGTAGAACTGTGACAAGTAGCCACTATTTAGAAAACAACGTACCTGTAAGAACATGAGCATTGCATTATTATATACCAAGACATCATCAACACATCCAAATTAACACAGACAACAGAAAAATAAGACAATTTACAACAATTTAAATGAGCAATATGCAGTTAGCAACACGAAAGAATACAACACTTAATGAATACACTGTTATGAGATTTCCAGAACATCACGAACGGAATATAAATTACAATTGTTTACCTGGTGAGAACGTTGAACGAAACATTCTCTTGAAAAGCTTCAACAACTTAATGCTAAATAATTTCAAAACATGTTCCTTTACATAATATTTCCTGTATTTCATTTTATGTTACATTTTCTGTCTACAAGTAATATAGTATCACTTAAAAATGTGACTTTAACTGCACTTAGTAATGCGCGTGGCACAGTTGGTAAGTGCTTAAAACTGCAACTCATAAGCTCACAGGTTCGAGGTTCGGTCTGAGACATTTGTCGCATTTAATTTTTACTATACAGGCGATTCAGCGCCAAATTTTCAGGGCAAAGTGGGTATGCTAAACAATGAAAAGTTCCAATAAACATTCTTCTTGTTACCCCGGTAGGCCGCCATTTTTACTCTGTGGCGGCTGACACGCTTCGCCAGACCGCATTCATTTACTTTAAGATTATTTTTACGCTTGTGAATATTTAAAGAATACCATGATATTTTAAATTTTTGGGCATAATGATGGGTAAAGCTACAACATAAAGAAAACCATTTTTCCAAATTTACATTATTATTTTCATTATTTATCCTTTTACAACTGGTACATTACCAATTTAAAACGGATGTAATGAAAAAATTTAAATAGCACCATTTCGTTTCTGTGGGTTTTTAGAAATATATTTTTCTAATATTTAATTGCTAACAAAACAATCTCTACCTTTGGAATGCAATCGGTTAGATAGAAAGAACTGTTCTGAGATGTAAATTTTAACAATGAAAACTGGTAAAATGAATTGAGTTGTAAATTGACGTAAAAAAGGAAAATATTAATTTAAAGAAAAGAGTTTCAACTTTAATAGAGAAGTAAAAACAAAATACAACTTTTCCTTTAAACTTGTACCTCTGGTATTTCAATCTAAAAAATTTAAAACAGATCCAAGGCAATTATTTCGGAGTTTGAAGATAATATATAAACACATACCTAATTTGAATGCAACGGTCAAAACCGTTCTGGAGATATAAATTTTAAGTAAAAAATACAAAATGGCGGTAGCTACCTTAGTAACGAAGAATTTTAGGACCCATGCTATAGGGACTTTTTCAGCATAAGAAACTCTGTCATTTATGCCTATTTTTTGAATCACTATATAGGCGTTGTACACGCTGCATAGATCCTAGCTAACTAGACGATTAAATGAAAACACAAAACGCTTACATTTCACTTTTAAGTTTTATGGTAAACATGTTGACAACGTTTCTGTTGTGTAGATAAATACAACCGTAACTAAATATTTAACATAGTACACAACATTACAGTTAACGCGTTTTAAAGTAAAACAACCATTTTGAAGAAATAAGTTAAAATTCTTAATCTAGTATTTAGCTATTGTGGGAACATTTAAGTGATTTAAAGAGGCGAGAGACAAATGAATTCATGTAAAAGCTGAAATTAGTTAATCGCATTTAGAAAACTAGCTAAACAAGATTTACATGTTTCTTGAGGCAACTTTATACTATACATATATTTAATCAAATTCTTCCAGTTCACACCACATCTAAACATCATAACAATCAGCTTGAAATATATCGGTCTCACTGTGGAGTACCATCTTTAGTCACTGTCTGCTATACTATTGATCACAGGACAGCCTATTGGAGCACGAAGTCCAACAGCTGTCAATGTTCTCATTGCCTGTGTCAGTACAGAATCTTTCAGGACTTACTATTAACTTTCAGGACTGCTTGTCCGCTTCTAGAAAGTTTTAAGCGGTCTTCTTTATTGAAGTTGTTACCATTTTTAATCATGTCAATTATGGTTTCTCGGGTAATAATGTAAAATGTTTGTCAATACAATGGTTTTGTCAAATTCTACTGCATGTTTCGTGATGTAGGTACGTTCCACTATGGCTGACCTTTCAACATCGTGTTTTTGAGTTTGATGTGTTCCTGAACTATCTTTGAAATTAATCTATTCGTCTCCCCAACTGCAACTGGCGTGCACAATGGTTGTAAAACCGGCCGTAAAACCCTAAGATGCAATTATACCTTTGATTGTTTGCTTACAAACGTACGTTTGTTTGAATAACCTGAAATTAGTACTCGAAGCACTACCTAATGGGTGAAAGTAACTGTAATTTAAACACGTTTCAATAAAGATCCTTTTCTGGAGATATTGGCAATTGATAGAAATAAATTTAAAGACAGTAGGCCAATGAAATAATTTTTATTCTGTACAAGCGCTTTCAATAGCAAGCTATCATCTTCAGGCAGTTGCACAAAAACTACAAAAGTTAATAAAAAATTAAAAAGAACCACACAGACAGATACATTACTCAAGATTCATACCACCCACCACTTAAAAACAGATTTGCTTCTAAATACACCATTAAATGAACAAAGATTTGCTAAAGAACTAAAATATATTAAAAACGTTGCGATGTTTAATGGATACACCTCAAAACTTATGGATAATATGCCTAAGAAAAGCCTAATTTAAACCAGTGGAGTTAAAAACCTTTTCAAAAAATCACAAAATTTAATATCCAAACTTATAAATCTTTTAAATACAAAATTAGACAACCCTAAAGAAAAAACATCCAAAACTAATATGTCTGGAATTTTTGAAATTGGCTGCAATGAATGCGAGAAAACATAATGGACAAACTAGAAGATCAATTAATACCAGATACAAAGAACATTTGGCCCATGCAAAATACGGTAGATCCGAAAGATCCGCAACTGCAGCACTCTCCATAAACACAGGACATTCTTTTAACATAAACAAACAGAAACTAACAGAACAAAGCGTCAAACCACAACACCTGAATGCCTGGGAATCATATTTAATCAACAATTCTGATAAAAATAAATTACTTAATAATAAGGATGCCCCTATTATAAATTTAAAATTACATCTAATCACATCAAGAACATCAACTTAATATATATATACTTTAAAAATATCAAATTCTAAATTTGTCCATCACATATGTTTAACATGACTATTTTAGTTACCTGTCACATCAATAATATTTTACTTTTGTAATATTGTGCAACTGCCTAATGATGATAGCTAGCTATTTATTTATTTATTTTCTTCCAACGGTCAGAAACCAATTTCAACAATACATTTCATAATAGAACTACATAAATAAATAGGTTGGGCTTACATGCTAAGGGTCAAGCCAAACATGCAACTGGACTCTATAGTACGTCTCAGCGTACGCGCTATTGAAAGCGCTCGTACGGAATAAAAATTATTACATTGGCCTACTGTCTTTAAATTCATTTCTACGTTTCAATAGCATAAACTAACACATTCTTTCCTCTACATCATACAAGAACAAATTCTCAATCTCTACATAAAACTGCATTTTCTAGAAAATAAATAAAAATTACAAAGAATTTATAACAGAAGCAACAGGATAGCAACAAACAAGCTATGCATAATGAAGTTAGATGCAGTAATTAAAACACAGTGTAACACTGAAGCTTTCAACTTAACTGCATTAAAGAGCAATATTGCAGTATTTACTGCTGTAAAGGCGCCAGGTACAGTTTATATTCTCAGACAGTTCTTTGAACTCTTTTAACCTGGCTATGCAGGTTTCTTTGAAGTTCATACTCTTGGGAAGCGATTGTTTTTAACTAGCTTTATTAAGTTTTAATTTAATCAACATTTTTAACTCAAACGTTTGATTTATACATTTGATAACGGTATATTGAAGATGTTTTGTTATAGGTGTAACAGTTTTATTCTAGAGATATTGTAGTTTATCAAAGTTAACTAAATTTACTTAAAGTGGACGTCAATTCAAAGTCCACTTTCGTATCAGAATCAATAAGAATGAAGGTATGGGGATCTAAGGCCGGGAAGTTAACTGTGATAGCTTTGTTAGTACATCCAATTATCTATATTTTAACAATTAATACATGTTCGTGGCAGAAATGAAATTATGAAAGAAAATCTATTATGTTTCCAACCAAAGCAACTGCATCAGTAGTTAAGCTTTGGTGGTACTAAACCATAACTTGTATAAGTAAACATAAACTGTCCTATCCTGCATATTCACTCCTAATACATCAAATACCGTATTGTAGTTGTGGACGGTTGATTCTTGGAAAAGTTGTAGAAAATAGACAAGTTGAAAATAAATGGAAGTGTAGTTTTGAAACAACAAACACATTTTCAAGCCAGTCACCACGTTAATGAATGAAAGAGGTATCCAATACGATAACGGCTTAAGTGCAAAGCCACATTAAAACTTTAGGCGGATACTGCTGGGTTTTCCAATAACGAGTTGTACTTTGAACTAGGGATTTTATATTTTATTTTTCTTGACTTAGCTTTACGCTAAGTGTTGCAAATGGACTAATAATACTAAGAATAACTCTAAGAAAATAGAATTGGGCTATGAGATTTAAATTTTGAATGGCGTATTTGTATTTTTCTTTCGTAAAAGCATTTAATGTGGATAATTAATTTTGGACGAGGAAAAGTAAAAGGAAATACCAATGAAAGTGTGCAGAGAAAGAATTGAAATATGAAATACTATGCTGTTTTGCAACCTGGATAATTGAATTGAGGATACTAAATTTAAAATTAAATTAAAGTTCCGTCCAACATATTAATTTGTGGTAACACACCTAACAGTATTACCCTTTTCAAGATGTTTCTAGGTAAAATGTAAACAAAACTTTGTTTTTTAAATAAACCGTGTTTACAACGAAACATGAATAATTAATCACAGTTTAAAATAAACAGTTTAGTGGAAAACACAGAAAATAGCTTGCATTTGCAATTAAGTGGAATTTGTTACAAAGTTCTCGTATTTTCTTATGTAAATTATGCAAAATAACAACTATATTGTTTTGTGGAAACACGAACCACTAAGTTTAAAAGGAATCTAGATTTTTTAAATATTTGTCAACAAAAAAACTTCTGGTCTGCAGTGACGTCACGTAGACAAAACTGATTTTTTATGAAGTGGGCCAACCTTCTCTTTACTAATTGTTATCAACCACTTTATTTACCAAACAGTCCTTAGTAGTTATGCATATATTTATCAAAACTAACAACGGTCTAAGCGGTATCATCTTTTGATCAGTTTTATCAAGTTTCCACGATATAAGTAAATGGCGTTGCCTATCGCACAGCTCATAAAAAAATAAACTAAACGTGAAGTGTCATGCTCAAAATACAAAACTGAAGTAATTACGAAAAATATTTAGCAACAACTAGGAAGACTAAAGTACGAGAGATTTTACGAGCAAACTTGCTATTACATTTGCAGAATAAAAAGAAGGAAACATAAATTGCAAGTGTTTACTTCGTGAGCGTTTAACGAGAAATTCTTTTCAAATCTTCTTCAATAGTCTCTGGGAAATATGCATTGCAGTTTTAAATTGTTACGGCATTTCCCTAACAAATACTACATTATTCACCAAACGTATCCTATTTACAAAGTTGTGTCACAACGCTATCTAATGTTGTTCATATCTCTTCATAAAAACCCATATTATAAACTAGTAGGGACAACACCTTTGGCCAACGTCTTTTTGGCGTTAAGTAAGCAATGTTAAATATTTTTGGAGTCTTATTCTTTTAAGTTGTAATCGGCGAACAGTTAAATTTTAAGACTTCTACATAATAAGTCACTTGTATCATTAACTGAGTAGTTCATAAGATAGAGCTCTCCAAACATTAAGAAATGTAAGTTTAAGGAAAGCATTATTGAGAGCTTTGGTGGGTTGTAGGTTTCTAACTATAGGAGTTACAACAGAATGGCCTGTTGTATCCAACAGTTGGATACAAGTTTGGAAGATAATTTCCATAAAAAAATCTTCCAACTTTAAACATTATACAATATGAATATCATAACTGACGATATATTTTTAAACTTCCTAGTTCATAATCTTAGTTGTAAGGAAAACAAGATCGTGTCCCTCATTTAAATTCAGTTTATTTCGTAGTTTACAAAATACCAATGGCCAATGGCGACCTGCTCACAATGATCACCCTGTATATTCTGTTGACAAACTTGTTGAGTTTCGAACTTAGCAAACGCTAAACTATGATCTAAACTTGTCTGAAACATCAAACTCTGCTAACTGTATCTCGAGTTCCGATTGAAACGTTGGCGTTTGCGATCTGCTTTGATAAAGCCCAGTTCGCTTTAAATTGTCATAATAGCGAGTACGGTATGATTAACCTAACCATTTTAATAACTGTTAACAGTTTGTTCCCATAAATACAAGATTATATTAGATTAGGATAAAGTAGGGCTGGTAATAAACCAGTTGTAAGTCAACTAAAGATTTGTTGTACTGCCCCGGTTATTTCAGCCTGGGAGACCCACCCCCGTGGGACCAAAAATCCTCAAGATGACTCCCCCAAGCTCATACTTCATCCCAATTACGTACCTCAAGTAGACCTCCCTAATCTCCAGAGAAGGACAGTCTAATGGGACGTCTAGTGACTGCTCCCAAAGTCTACATAGAGTATTACTATTATGCAACCCCATTTTCTGTAGGTGATCACATGTGCAGTTAAATATCATATTAAAATCTGATATCAGAGCATTTTAGTTTTAAGGAGCAACTGGAGAGCGCCCTGCTAGGTCCTATTAGGTTAGCGGTTGACCTTCCTGTAAAGTGGACTTTGACATTGTGCATCATAGGTATTATCCCCCAAGGACTTGTAAACCAAAGCCGGACTTATACCAGTAAACGTTTAGTTTATTATTAAATACAATATTAATGTAAGTGGTGGGTGAACTCACGTTACTTACTTTAAACTTACTCATTTCCTAATGTTTTGTGTTATGTTGAAGGATAATTGCCTGAATAAAAGCTTAGATTAAAAATCTTAAAACGTCGTGTTCTTCTTGTACAATGAAAAAATATAAATAGTGTCCGCAATACTACAATCTCAAAAATGAAAGATATCGGACATTTTTTCATCAGACCGCTTTCAAATTGGGTGGGGTATAGTAGAAAATTCCAGAACCGTTAACAGAACACTTTTTAAATTACATAGTGAAGATAAACACAATTTACTGTTTGGTTGCACTTAACCAACTAATGCAATTAATAAATTTGACATAAACTTTTCACAATTGCCGGCTAAGCATCTTCAGTTTAATAACAAAAGACACATCATCTGTATAATTTAGTATGCTAAATTTAGATATAATATTGTATAAACTATCAGTCGACGATGTCAAATTTATCAAACCAACTCTGCATTCGACAAATGACTCAGCTATTTAAAACTATATGTAATTTATAGTAGTTGAAACGGAAATAATCACACTTAGATCCAAAGAAAAATGCTACACTATACCTGTGGTTAATGGTATCCACATCTTCAAAGCACTCAACTAAACTGTAGAGAACTTGGGTTTCAGCGAAGCGTGTATTAATGTCATCTAGAATGTAGAACCGACTGTAGAATGTAGGGTTCGCAATCAATCTTCCTTTGCTTTGCAAGATTCATATTTGAAAGCATATGATGACTTGTATGCGTATCAGAAGCGATATCTCGTGTAAGTGCTTCCTTTCAAAACTGTTTTCAATGTAAAGTGCACATTTTCACTCGTGGTTTCTTCGTCGTTTTGTTTTTGATAGTGTGACTAGGTAAGATGGATAGTTTGTCTTTAGCTTTTCAATACCTTCCGAACAACAGTCTTTGTATTCGATTTGACGCAGGAAATATAAAAAATCCATCGTAAGATGTTTTGTGGTTGTGTAACTAGGCATCGAGTTCATAAGTATATTCTTTTATTGTACAGAGTCATCGAACAAGGTGTACGGGATTTGAAAGTCAAATAAAATTTTATTATAATTGGTAGAATGTTGATTTTTCATCAAAAGATACAGCAAATTTTAAATCTTTTTATGTAATTTAAAAAGTTTCAATGTGAGCTCCTCCCGTTGCACGACGGACATCTAGCCGATAGTCAACCTCGTGCCAGGAGTTTTGGAGCATTTCAGGCGTCACCGTTGAAATGTCTACGTTGATTATATTTTGGACTTGTTAGAAATGTATGTGTTCCCTCAAGTTGAAAAAATTGAAAGGGAAAAGGTTATTAGTGTCATTTTCCAGCAGGATGGAGCTCCATGTCACTACAGTCTAATCGCCCAAGAAGCTCTCAACAACAGATTTCCTGATCGTTGGATTGGGAGGAATGGTCCTGTTTTGTGGCCAACTAGGAGACCTGATTTGACGCCTTTAGATTTTTTCTTTTGGGGTTACATTTAAAACTTAGTTCATGCTGAGAAAATACGTGATCTAAAGCACCTGAGAAGAAGAATAAACGTAGCCATTCCAAGGGTGACTACTGAAAAGAATTTAAGATTTGCTGTCTCTGTTAATGTAAAAATCAACATTCTACCAGTTATATAAAAATTGTATTTCACTTTCAAATCCCGTAAACCTTTTTCGATGACCCTGTATTATAAATTGTATCCTTAGTACTATTTTATGTTGATTGAAAGTAAACAAAATAGCCTTGACACAATTTCGACAAAGAAAATATTCCTCACAAAAACTATCTTAAAAAACTTCTTGTGCATAAAGTTTCCGCAGTAAATCGTATTCTAGTACGAAACTTAAAACAATGCCTAAATGACTTGGCCATCATTTTGTTTAAAATTGACGTAATGAACAATAGTTAATTATTTGAAAGCTGTTGTTGATATTAACTTAAAAAATTCTTTACCAGGGATAGGTTTTCAGCGACGCTTGGGCTTTGTAAAAATAAATACGGGATATAAATCATAACGAATTACTTGTATATAATATTTTAGTACCAAGAATATAAAATTGTAAAGATAAAAATAGGGCTTGTAATCAAAGCCATGATTTACAACCTCATATTGACATGACATTTTCGCCTTATTTTCCTTTTATTTCAATTGTATAATATAAACTTTATAAGAGACGAAGATTATTACGACGTGACACAATTCTATTTACAACCATGTAAGTGCCCATTAAAGTTTGCAACAGAAATCCTCAAACTTACGAAAGAAATACCTTTTAAAAATATGATGTGTACATATACGATGTCTTACGTTGTAAGATGCTAGAAAGGCACAAAGGGTAATTTAATAGGCCTACAGCATCTTTTGTACAAATAATAGCTTCTGTGTACTGTCAGAAGCCTAGAACATCGTGTTCCCTTAACAACATCTTCTGTATTCATAGAACCGTCTCTTGTTCAGTATCTACATAGAACCTAATCAAATTTGAAGAACAACAGCTTGTTGAGTCTTGTTCAAATTTCATCAGTATTGGCTGCTTGTTCATCTTAAGATACTTTGACCGAGGTACGTCGTTCAGAAAAGAATCAACAATATTTGAGGCTAACTATTTCTTTTAACCTGAGTAAGTTTGATTTTTTTCAATTTAAAAATATAATTTCTTTAAAACACATTGAAACCTTACAAAATATAATACTACGTAAGTTGTAACACATATTTTCAAATGTATATCACATACATAGACTTTAAGACTATACGTTCCTATGAACCCTCACAGCCTCAACTAGAAACGTCGGGTCTTCAGGTCTTAATAAGGTTTCAATATGGAATACATTATAAAACAACGTTTTCAAATAACAATTTTAAAGTAAAATGAAGATTGTTGGAAATACTTGAAATATAATAAGTTTCTCTCTGAAAAGTAATCTCAAAGCTTAACTGTACAAGTATTATATTAAGCTACTAATTTTTTGACACGATGGCATTGTCGATTGATTAATGCCATCCTGTTAACTCTTTATATGTTCGAGTATTGAGTACTAATTTGTAAATTTAATTAAAACATTGATTTACAAGCAGTGATATACAACAGCTGTGTTACAAAACGCTTAAGAGAGGTTCTCATAAATATGGAAGCTACACTTGAGAGTTTCTTGGCCCGAGACCAAATCCTCCTCTGAAGCTCAAGTTTGTAATTAACTCCAACTTGTTGAATCTCAAGTCTTTAATCATAAAGTCTTCTTTTAACTCTCGCTCGTGTTTTATTCTTTGCATCTTGTAAATAATTACAACTGGTTTAAAATTAAAATAAATATATGTTATTGCATTTTAAATTATTTATAAACTACCAAACACTATTGTTATGAAATTTTAGCACCTTGAAAAGTTTGCCAGCCCTCCTTGGACGTACTTGGAATTATTCAGAACTTTTCTTTTGGATGTAGGCTAGACGTGGTCTGTTGCCGCAATGGTAATTCTAATTTTCCTTATGAAGTATTTTTGTTGGGATACAGGGCATACGGGAGTCAGTCATGACCATTGTAAGTACCAATCTACCGAGACATCACAGCTACCAAAGAGGTGCAAGTTCATTCTAACAATAACTATGAAACCTCTCCTTTACTACTGGCTTTGACTGGGACTCGTTGCGTGGTCCTGTAATCCAGCTTCATGGAGGTCGGGTTTTGAGGATGATATAGGTCTAAAGCGGCTCAGACAGTCTCAGTGATCATATGATGATCCCCGCATCAACTCCCACCATCGATTAGACATATCAGTACATCACCTGCGTGATTCAGAAGTCACGTTAAGCGGTAGGTCCTTGTATTTCCATAGGTTATTGGGCTATTAATTAATGACCCATTCTAAGGAAGAGTCGGCCTTAGTTTGTAACAAGACTACATCTCATAACTCATTACTACCACTCATCACACTCATCACTCACCACATATATTTGCCTTAAAATACCCTCATGAGAGTGGTCGGCATCACAAATAGTGACATAGTGATTTGGCTTTAATTAAATCTTTACTTGAGCGATAGTAGCAGACATTTTACCTATTGAAAGGTCCTAAGTTGATTTTTAGGTGTCTGCAAGATGTTATTAGTTAGAAAAGACACAACAATCCATTATCTGTTGCACCAACATTTAATCCCTTTTTAATTTTCATATACGTTATAGAATCTTAAACGAAATAAGGCCGTAAGCGTAGGAAATGCCTAACGAACTCAATTGCTCTCAGAAAGATCTCGCATTAAGTAGCCAATGACCTACTCAGATTTAGACGTTATCTCTCTTTGCTGTGCTCTATTATTCGTTGGTCTACACAGATAAAAATACCGGTCATATTCTGCTAGATTAAGCACTCTGTCGAGAAGCTTTTTTATGAACAAATTATGTCTACTAAAGTGTCAAGCTGTAAATAAATAGTGAAGCGCCTACTGGAATTAAAACACACCAGTAATGCGCATGTATTTGGTCTCCTGATGTACCATGGGTCAAATATATTTTCAATGCCTTATAGTACAGTAAATTGTGTAATGTACTTTGTAGGATGTATAGCTGTATTACCAGTGCAGAACAACACACGGAAAGCACATAAACTACAGCTGTTTACCTTTAGACTGCAAAACAAGCAATACTTCACAAGTACCTTTTACTGTCATGTCCTGAAGTTTATTTTAGTGTGTTATAAAACGGCGTGAAATCTGATAGATAATATTTAGTTCGTGGGCAAATTCACAGACTTTTGATAATCTTAGTGTGATTTCTTGCTCGAAGGCTTTTAATTAACCATGGATGAACGAAGATTTTATGCCGAGCATAGTATAATACTGTTTTAAACCTTAAAATAGATCAACTGCAATGTTTTAACATCCGATTCAACTTCTTCGGATTTTTAATTTCTGTTCACACTTTTGTTAGAATTACAAATACAAATTGACTGTAAAATATTGAACAAAGTCGGAAACTCATATCAAATTTTAAGTGAGGTATGAGACATTTTAACGACAATACAAATTATTGTCTGGTCTATATTTACTGTGCATTTTTTGGAAAGTTTCGAAGAAACTGTGTTGTCTAAGGTAATCTTGAAATATTGAAATTATATTAAAATATGAGGATGAACTAACAACAACAAAATTATATTTCATTGATAATACTTTTATTAACTGGTCAATGACCATAGGGTTAATTGCAATAACTCACTATGTGGTAATAGTAAGTCTACTCAACGTCAAGCTTTTGGCCAACTATCATGTAGTTTTTCCGGATCACACCAAGTCATAATATCACAATAGTTAGCTTGAAATGTTATATTTCTGTCTTGCAGTGGAGTTCATCAGCCACTGATTGGCTGAAACGAACTACTTGTTGTCTGCTGTCCTGTTGGTGGCAGGGGTGCCAACCGTCGATGTTCTCATTGGCTGTGACACTATTAAAAGTTATAATAAATTCAACAAAGAAGAGATAATTAAAATTTCCAGAAGCTAAGAACCATTGAAACGATTATTTATCGTTGTTAGTTTGAAGGTTCATAATAGTGGCGGAGAGCAATTTAGTAAAATGAAAGAAACGGACTTTTCCTGCCACGTCCGAAGAAAAACTACTCCTAAAGTTTCGGGTAGTTAAAAACTCCACCCGTCTTCAGAGGACTACACTAATCAAGGAACTACAATTAATTAATATCTTAACTTAAGATCTAACCTAAAACAGCTATTCCAACCAATATTTAAATAAACCGCTACATCATAGAAATTGATAGCTTGTCAAAACTACAATTTAAAATATAACCAAGTAAAATGAAGACACGTTATAGGAATAAAACTACATGTTAGCCTTAACATAAAAGAAATTACTTAAAAAATAATTAGCTGAAAAAGACAGAAAATTGGTAGGTAATTATAATTTGAAAGGATCGAATAGTGCGAGATACTCCGTCCGAGTCTGGGTGAGATCTTTTCTATTAATTGATAGTACTATCTTTCTGTTATAACTTCTGAGAGTTCATATGTATTTATAATGTTATTTTATAGAACATTTAACAAATAGAAATTTAATTTGCTGTGGAAAGGTGTTTTGCCGTTGATAAACTATTTTATTTCATTTGAATTCTTCAGAATTCGTTGCAATAGAGTCACAGCCAATGAGAACATCGATAGTTGGCATTCCTACTCCAACGGACGGTTGGTAGCCCTGCCATCAATAGAATAGCAGACAGCAAATAGCACAATTTCAGCCAACCAGTATTGAATATTATACTCCACAGCGAAACCGAAGTTTTTACGCGAGTTGAACCGGAAGAAGTACTGTAGATTATAGTTGTCAGCTGGGAAAGCCTAAGAGTAAACGTTTGACCAATCTATACCATGAAAAAGAGCTGTTTTATTTTACCAGAACATGAGATAAATCAAACTAGTAGAATATAATGCCTAAAACAAAGTAACGTTTGTTTGAGGTTCAAGTGTTTTGACTACAGTTACTCTAATTCTAATTAATCTTTAATGCTCAGGCTAATGAACCACTATGTTAAAACTTGCCTATTTAGAATTTCAGAGGGCAGCCTGACTATGAGTTGTTGCTTGTTTAAGCTACAAAGCAATTCGCTTTGGTACAGCAGTCGAGGAGAGACATCATGGGAGGTTATAAAACCAGCAATTGCAGTAGCAGTGTATGTTCGTAGCCTAGTTGAACAGTTAGAGCATGTCAGTGTATTGGCAATGCTACACTCTGTCACTTCCAGAGACAGATTGTTCTTAATGACTCCAAGGTAAAACCATCAATTCTCTTGACATGACAAAATTGCTCTTCTCTACCTTCGGTCATTTATTTCGCTTTAATTCACTCAATCACTCCCATGTGTATCTCGTACTAATTACGTTCTAACGTTGAATTTCAATACATATGTTCAACTGAATACTAATACTTGTTTGCAGATTGTCAGTTTTTACGTCGCTGTTTACTATGTGAGTAGGTTATTTACTTGTTTACTTTTACAGCTGGTCATTATTACGCCGTGTTCCTTATTTACCAAGTCTTCAAAAGCTTCTTGGGTTGATGCCGTAAGAGTGTGGACTTAAGTCTTTGAAAAATAGCTCTGTTTGAGTTATACTTCAGTTTGTAAATTTAATGGTCTTACTTATATAATTCCTTCAATTTGTAAAATTAACATACAATAGAATAAAAATGCAACGTATTACGTAGACTTGGACAAAACTCTCAGCGTGTGTGACGATTTTCATGAAATCTAGTACAAATGTTCCTTTTGTAAATCTCTAGGTTAAGTTCGTTAACGAGCTAGATCGGATCAGCCATTTTAGAATGGTGGTCATCGAAAGTTTAATTTTGTCTATAAACTTGTAGTTTTACCATAAATGAATACAAAATTCAACCTGTATATTATACTTTTACCTCTCAATCGATCAAAACAATTCGCGTTGCTCTAGAACATACCGTTTGAAAGTTATTTTAGTTTTAATATTAAGTCAGAAGTTCCTAACTTTGACATGTACAGCACTGGGCAGACATTAATCCATGTATTTTATAAAATTGTTGCAAGGTTGTCCAGATAAATCGTTTCCTACTTCGACTAGAAGATGAAACCCCTAATGTTTCTCGAAAATGTATTGAAATTAACAGAACTAAGGTTAACAAGAAAGGCGAGGCATAAACAAATTTAAACTTATGCCCAATAAAACGTTCTTGGGGTCATGACTAACAAATAGAAATAAGAAACTTTAGCTTTGTATGTTTCATTAGGAGGAAATAACTACTTCATCTGATTGCCAAAGTTTCTACAAAGCTGCTAGCGATATGTAGCTTTAGCACAGTAAAGAGTTCAATTGGAGAAAAAACTTAATATTATTTCCTCTCGATACTAACAGCTATGAAGGGAAATGGGCTTATTTCTAGATGCAACATTTAGAAAATTACCTGGTGCAAAGATCGTATTGGACATTTTACAAATCTAAAACGTGCCAAATCTTACTTATCTAGTTTAGCGCCATTTAATTTTGAATACAGTTTCAAAGTATTTTAAAGTATGGATCAACTTTGCAATAATTATTAGTAAGTTCCTTTCCTGTTTACAATCCAAAATCGTTATATTCTCCTTCAAACTTTTACGAATTATTTGATTGTGTGAAGTGCTGAAGAAGAGTATTTTGCCAAAACGAGTTTATTTTCTTTCAGATATTTTATTTTGCTCTTTGTATTCCTTTTTAGACCTGATTAAATATGTATAATTTGAAGACGAGATCACCCTAAAACTATTAGTTACTTGAGTGTAAAATAACTGATTTCGGAGTACTTCAAAGTTTTCTTCTGGAAACATGAGTACCCCTTTATGTGAACTTACCTTTTGAAACATATGCATGAATATTTAAATAAAAGCGTCTCTTGCTGACCAGTTACTCACTCTACTACAGCTGATAAAAGTGACGAATAGAAGGCTGGAGGCTTGACGTCATGAATTGTAGATTTTAATCACAGTTGAACATCGTCTGTAAAACTTGCGGTTTGTCAGTCTTTATATCCTCTCTCTGTGTGGGGATTAGTGCACATTCTTTTGTTCAGTACTGATGTTCATTTATTAGCTGAGCGTAAGTGCAGTCTCTGTTTCAACTACATCGCTTGGATTTTGTTATTCTGCAGAGACGTAGTTCTTAGTGAGATTGCTTACTGAAACTTTAAACATATGATTTTTACTAATACGATAGTTTTCCTGTCTCCCTGAAACCAGAACCCAACAACAACTCGATTGAAAGGCGACTAAAAAGGTGTTGCTAGACTTTGTCTTATCCAAAATCAGTGAATTTCTGGACCATGGATGGTGATAAACCAAGTACCACCCTTGTATTCATTATTGTATTAATTTTAACGAGTGCCTACGTACATATGATGTATTGTCATAAAATTATTTGAATAAGAATTGAGTTTTAATAATTTTATACGTGATTGGGTATGTAGTTGTCAGTTACTTATTTAAAATAATATTAGCTTAGCTATAAAGCATTCGTCGTTCAACTTTTGACCATGCATACAGGTAGATAAGTAAACTTATAAATAATGATCCTATGTCATTTTCTTCCAAAGCCGTCAGCTATTGAATAAAATGACATTTACCTAGCTCTTAAAGTTTTGCTGCTGTGCGTGGGAAGCCACTGAGAACAAGGTAAACCCCTTACGAAAGCACTAGTTGTATCTGTTGGTTCACATTTATTAAAAGTACTCAAATCTAAATAAATAGATAACTCATACAAATAAACTACCAATAGTCTCGTAAAATGTGTTTGCCGCTTAAAGTTCCTTTACATTAATTTAACATAGAAAATATACCTAATAATGGAAATCGTTCTATTAACGATTGATATTTGATCGTCAAAGGACCCCTAAGTAAGTTTTACAAAAATAAAATATTTAGTTTGATAAAAAGTTCAATCGAAAAATTATAACCTAAATAATATGATTCAGTAGAAAAGGGATTTGTATGCACGAACCATTTGACAGCTTGACACAAGTTGACATTTATTTATCCCTCCAATCCAGCAACAATATTATTGGAACACACCTGGTGTCAGAATATCCTATGTCCGACCTCAACTTGTTTTTGTAATATTTTTTTAGAATTGTTTACTCGTTCTGCCTTTAGGTAGGTTAGGATTTTTAAATAGAGATTAAAGGGATATTTTGTCTTTTAATACATTGATCCATCAAGATTTGAACTTACAAAAAAAGCTAAAATCTTTACAAAAGTTTAAACTTATTTCAAATATTAAGGGTACGTTTCTAGTGGGGTCTCATAATAACTTTGTCCCAAAACGCTTAAGAGAAGTTCTAGTAAATATGGAAGTTACACCTCAGAATTTCTCAGTCTCAGTCCAAATCACCTTCCCAAGCTTGTTTGTAATTAACTTTAACTTGTTGAGATTTTGGTTTCATATTTCTGGGTTTGTACTTTTGATAATGATGTTTTAAGTGACACTTAACGACAAAAAGACTTATGAATAGGCTTTATTATAAAGATAATTATATATGTGCTTCTATTATATAATTTGACATTTAACCTTAAAGGCGTAAAGGCTTTTTCTACACCTAAAACTAGGTTTGAATTCACCACAACTAGGAAAGATGCGTTCCAGTTGTACCTAAGTTAATCATGCCAGTAAATTACAAATCAAAAGCTAGCTTTTGTAAAGAATTGTGATGGCAAAACAAATGCAATTGAGTGAAATGAGCTCTATAACGTCATATATGAGTGAATACAGTATTGAAATATTGCGGAAACAGTAGTAAGTTAGTTTTCAAATATCTATTGTTTGAAGAGGATTTGAAAAGACAAAGTTTTAATTGGGAAATACAACAACTATAATTATCCTGATTTTTTCAAGCTACTTAATAGTATGCCAATGTTTCAAATTTTAATTTAAATATCACGTGTTCCCCAAATTAGATTTTGCTCTGTTTTCTTTATAGGTGATGTAGTGCCTTTTCTAATTATGTATATCAAATCATGATAATGAACAGTACCGCCTCTAGAACTAACTTCGGAACATTATTATTACAATACTACAAAATAATCATCATGTATTATAATGGAAACAATTAATGAAGACAAGTTATTAAAAAGCATTGACAAGGCAATTTATTAATTTAGTCAAACAGTAATTACATTCCAAATAGATGAATTAAAACTTTTAAACGAATTTATAACTTATTCCATACGTAGTTTATTTAAAGTTTGCCTTAGATGCAGCACTGTCCTGAGCATGTTGGCCTATACTTGTATGTAAGGCGACATGTCCACCTGGCAGCTCTCCCAGTAGACCCACTCTGAATAAACGCATAAGATAAAACACTCTGTACAATTGTCTGCTTCCTTTGTGCCAGAAAATATTGTTCAACCGATAGTTGATAATAAAACGACAAAGCAAAGAGGGTGCTGTTTCATTATAAGAGTAAATTTACACGTATACTTATTTCATTGAAATGGCGGAAAATATGAGTTGCATGACATATTTAAGCTAAAATATATATTTAAGTGTTACTAAGTGTATTTGGCCAAATTTATTTATTTATCTATTTTAGCTAAGTGTATTAAAAACAGAACAAATCTAAAACTGTATTTTTATGTAATAACCGAAGTGTTTGCGATAATGCAGGCTATGTATTCGCACTTAAAGTTTAGTAATGAGGCTAATATCTTTTTAGTATTTAAGATTTAATTTGTTTAAAACCTGTTCATTATCTTTAGAAACAAGTCAAATTAGTAAGCAAATCAATATTTTGTATACAACTAGCTACAACTGATTAAGCACAGGTTTAGTGGGAAATAAAAGAATGGTCTGTTAAAGTGTTGAAAATACGAATCCTCATTAATATGTATGACAACACTTTGGCGAGTTGTTTGGCCAGAGTTCAAGATTCCCTTTCGTGTCGAAGTTTGTAATTAACGAAAACTTGTTGAGTCTCGTACTTTAATTTGTCAAAAGGTTTTAACTTTTATAACTAGCTCACTTATATTAAACTAACTCTTAAAATCAATAAATTATTAAATGGAAGTCTTTTTACTTTAATATTTCTTTAGATATCTGAAATACTTCACAAGATGACAAATAATAACGAAAATACGAGATGAGACCTCATGATTTATTAGCGACTTTTCTAAGGACATAAAGTTGTTAATTTCTCTCGCCAAAGAGAAAGAGAGACGAGGTAGAACAGTGCATTTTGCAGTTTTATGTGTCCCACCACCTATTGAGTCGATAGCAAAATTATCATTAGAACAAACTTTCAAGACGTTGGCAAACAGTCCCGAAAAAGTCTTTTCGATAGTATCACAGCCAATGACAGCATTGACAGTTGGCGTCTCTGTTTCTATGGACGGTTACAGCTCTAGGCATAGAAGTACTTTATCTCAGTTTCAGCAAATCAGTGACTGAAGATAGTACTCCAAAACTAGACTGAAATACTTGAAAGGCAAAGTAGAATAATGTTTTGACGCGGTTCGAATCGAAAGAACAAGATTATAGCAATGATTTTTGTCACTAAGGAGAGCAAAATCATTAAACAAACCTTTTAGGCACGTCAACACATGTATCTAATACAGCTAAACCTTAATCAACATTTTCAATAAAAAGATTACTAGTGGAAATTAACCCACTCTGTTATTCTTCTTCTTCACCCAACAGCAGACTCTAAACAAGTATTTGCTCGGAAACTAACATCAAAGCAAGTTGCTAGTTGTAGAAGTTCCTTCTGCAACTAGTTGTATAACCAGTTGCTAAAGTGTCCTATACTAACACTTGATGGCAAATACTTCTCTTCCTTGTGGTTGGAAACCTCTTTGTGAATTTACTCTTTTAGTATTTGTAAAAGCTGTTAGATATGATTTTACATGGCATATTATGCGTTTAAGTAGTTATTTCTCTAAGCTTTAAAAGCAATAACGTAATTTAGGTAAATGTACCGATGAGGAACCTTGGACTAAGACATCCTTCCTACTTTTTATAAATTATAATTGATTTTAAATTTGATAAGTTACCACACTAATTTACCTGATTTATTTACTAACAGCAAATAGCAAGTATGTACGTAATATATTCTTACATACAAGATAAGTGTTAAACGTAATATAACCATGTAATTTAGTATGACTACAATAAGAAATGACATATTTACACATTTTTGAAATTATTAATTATTGATATCATGCCACCGCAAAATTTAAACCATTAAGGGCAGTTTTTTATAGGAAAGACGTAAAAACACATAATAGAGCATAAAACATGACATTATTTTCATTTGCCTGAAACTATAGAAAATAAATTCATTTCTAAAACACTCATATAGTATAAGCACAATGAATCTGTAGGAACTTGGCAAGCTACCCTAACAGTCCAGTCTTCTGAATGAACAGAATAACAAACGGCCAGATAAATCTCAGTGGACAATTCTTATGCTAAGTTCTGAACTAGAAACGAAATACAAGTTTCATTGTATTGTTTTAGATCTCAAATGTCGCATACATTCATAATAATTTCATATTCCCGGCTTATTCGTAAAGTAATAGTCTATATGCTAAAATCAAATGACTTTTTCGTAAATAAATTTACATTTGTGACTTTATCAACTTCTGTATGAAATAGAGCTATTTCTCTCGCCAAAGAGAACGAAACGTGGTAGAACAAAACAGTTTGCAGTTTTGAGCTTTCAAACTCCTTTTGAGCAAATGGCAACACTTTCTATTTATTTATGTAAAACCTTTTCTGTGTGTTGGATAAATGGTAAAACCTAATTTAGTAATTTAGTGTTAAATAACTTAGTACTGCGCTTGCAGATCCTATGGGTAATATGAAAATGTTATGCTTACTTCTTGCAATTTATTATCTTAAATAAATGTATTGTCGAATAACACTTCAATACTCCCAAAGCTGGAAAGCAGATAATAGATTAAACTCGGTAATACATTTTTCTTCAGTGTTAAAGAAATTCCTGAATTGTATCAGTTACACTACAGTGTTATGATAATAGTTTTACACAACAATACCTTTCTACACAGGTTTAGTTCACAGTTAAGCTTATATACGTAACATGATAAGGCATGACAGCATCAGGATAATATACAATTTAGGTCTTAGCTTATAATTTAACAAGCCCCGTCTTCCGCTTTTCAAGCCACTTCCTGCTTCATGTACCTTCTAAATCCACTCAGTTCCTTCACCAAACATACAATATTAACTTCACACTATTCATTACATACACGAAATTCTAATGATGAGATGAAAAAATATATTCGAATGCTAATATATTTCGAGTGTCTTAAAATTATAGTTTTGGATAAGATAGTTTGAACTACAAGTCAACACTGTAAACAAACCTTTATACAAAAATGTGTTATATTTTAGTGTTTTATAAAAGTAGACTAACTAAGCAAATTTGAGATATGAAAACCTTCTGTATTTGATGTAACCAAATTGCATTACAACATAAATTTGGACACAAGTGAAAGTGGCAACATTTTACGAAGAGTTTGACTTATTCGTTACTTACCGATAATTTAATTTAAGGTAATTGACCCTTTAGAACAGAAAGGCTGCACTATAAAGATCGATAGCACCCAATTTAACTGAATATCGTAATTTCAATGAAAATGTACAATTTGTAAATCATTAATTGCTTTGTGAAAAGCCTAATTGAAACTAAACATCATTTGGGAAAGTGTTTATTTTCATCACAGTGCCGTATAATAAGGGTAAATCGCTAATTGATGAGGGATTTGCTTAGTTTTTGCGAACATATTTTAAGCTGTAACAAAGTAAACCAAAACACGCATTGTATCAAAGGTAGTATAAAAGTTGTGATTACATTTACGTACTAATTGATGTTATTAAATTCTAGTGTGTTCTTTATTTTGCTTGCTTAGAAGAAAGGTACAACTCAACACATATTGAAGGCCTAACAGTAGTTATTAATTTACACTTATCTATCATTACGTGAGTTAAAATAAATTAGTTTAACATAAGCGAATAGGTATCAATAATTATTTATATTTAAATGTAAGCTATGCATTTTTTCGAATTTATTTAGTAAGAAATGTAATTAACTTTATATTATATTTACTTGGCTTAACTTTACCACCAACATTGGGCTTACCATTCAGGTTCAATGTTGCTTAAAACAGGTAACCAATATATTTGAGTTGATTTCATGTTTCCAGTTATTATTCTCATTTTACTGTTTAGCACAGTGTCAACTTTATTTACATATGGACTATTAAGCCAGACTGGTGAACAATATTCAGCAGCTGAGTAGACCAAGCTTAATGATGAGATCCTCAAAGTCTCTGCATTCGTTCCCCAAGAGGTTCCACCTAGTTTTTGGATGTTGTTTTTCTAGTTTTTATCTTCGAAGATAGTTTTGTTGAATGGCTTTTGAAAGACAAAACTCTATCTATTATTACTGTAAGGTACTTAGGAGAATATTGTTAAATGGTAGTAAAACATCATTAAAAGAAACACGCAGTAAAAGAAACCTTCGAGTGCAAATGATATACTGACCGTGTCTGTCATACTTTCTGGAGGTTTATTAGCGTAAACGTAATTTAGTATTTTCAGACGAAGGTTTACGTGGTGAGTCATTTATGCGAACAGTTTTATGGATGTACCACTATAAATGAAAACAAGATGTTTTACCTTGCAAGTGATCATCTTGCTACCTAACAATGGAAAATGTTCGAATAACAGTTTAAATTTTAAACTCTGAAACTACCATCGTCAACAACCAACTTTAATCAAAGTACCAGTATTTTCTATCGTCGAACGGAACATTTGCATGACAATATTACACGACAACACAAATAAATCACTAAATCACTATTTGAGATGCCGACCACTCTCATGAGGGTATTTTAAGGCAAACATGTGGTGAAGGATGAGCGTGATGAGTGGTAGTAATGAGTTATGAGGTGTAGTCTTGTTACAAACTAAGGCCGACTCTTCCTTAGAATGGGTCATTAATAGCCCAATGACCAACGGAAATACAAGGACCAACGGCTTAACGTGACTTCCGAACCACACAGGTGATGGTCTGATATGTCTAAACGATGGTGGGAGTTGATGCGGGTATCATCAGATGATCACTGAGACTATCTGAGCCACTTTAGATCTATATCATCCTCAAATAACATATTATAAACGATAACAACTAGTGCATTTGAATTATTGGATATATTATATACCGCTGAAGCCTGTCAAATGAAAACTATTGTCGATGAAATATGTAGATTCTCTCATCAAACCCTCGTTGCAAATTCAAACTTGTGTTATCCGAATCTAAATGACATCACCGACCACATTCAAATTAACTTATTAGTCCATTTATGTATAAAATACTGTAACAGTTGTGTTTTTGATGAATGGAAATAACTGCTTAAGTTTAACATAATACATGACTAAATACAGAAATATTAAGCAGATTTTTCGTAGTTCAAATAATTCTTTAACGAATTTGGACTTGAGCTATGTCATAAGGGCTATAGGGTGTAAGTAGGTACAGAAGTAAAACTTGTTAATTAGCAGATTTAAACACTTGGTATTTATGATTTTGCACTTATCTATATGTTTTTATACTTGACTAAATATGTTTTTCATTTGCGTGAATATTCTTTTAGTAATGCCTATCATAGCCATGACTCTGGGCATGAGAGCTTTTAGTGGTAAGTGGTTGGTCAATGTAAGCCTATTACGTTTATGCTTACTCGTTTCCCAATGTTGGTTATGTTTAGGTTACCTATCACCTGAAAACGGGATAATAGGGATCATAATATTCAGATCCCGAAACGTCGACTTCCTCATGTAACCTCCAAACGATGGAAAACGTCTGCAATACATTTTAACCTCAGACAAACTGTTCTGGTACGCGTTGACATGTACGTGTTGTTATTTATCTGTTTTTGACCCCATTATTGGATGAGATAACTTTCAGAAATGAAAAACTCAACAGATTTAATCACGTGTTCTACATAAACTCACTCGAATGCCGTTATTTAATTTTAGTCAACAATAATCATATTTACGACATTCATATTTTGTAAACAACGTTTTTGTTGTTGTAGAGACTCCAAGGCCCGAACTAAACCTATACAATCAACAAGAGATAGGCTATCACGAAGTGCGTTATAGCGGATATGTTCCGGTTTTATCCGGTTATTACCAAGCTGCTCGTTTCAGCGGTAGGATACACGCTGCTGAAATTGTTTCACATACAGTTCACAGTTGTTTCTTTACATCACTTGGGATTACCATGGACGCTTAAAGGGTAAACACTTCGTTTTATAAGTTTAAATAACAATAATTTTATGACTACGGTCATCTCAGTATTGTAACAGACTCAGAAACTCCTGAGGTTAAATTATTATAACGGACTTTTTCCTTTATATTTGATTGAACAAAAAGTACACGACGTTTTAGGATCTGGAATCTGACCCGTCTTCAGGTGAAAAGTAACCAGTTACCGACCATTAAATAATTATACTTTTTATTCCTTAACCTTGTCAGCTTTATAACAGTAAACCTAGAAAACCATACAAAACGTTACGAACTTAAAATACAAATAGAAAAATCAAGCGTCCATAGCACACTGACCAACTGCATGGCGAGCCGCCAAACAGCCCTATTGGATGGTCCGGAGCAGTGGACGATCAATCACAGCCACGAATCGGACTAATTTACTTTCAAATTACACACAAAATATCTGTTTATACACAGCCAATAGCAAAAATTCTTAGCAAATGGGGAAACTCATAAAGTGAACCTAGTTTATGTTGTATTTTTGTTGTTGAATCCAACAATCTGTTTAGTCCCCAATTTGGAAATTATGAAATTTTTATAAATTACATACATTTTATATAATAAAGGTTTGTGATTTAGGTTTAACATATACTAAATTAGTCTAGGTATTTGTTAGATTAAAACCGTCATACCTTAGTGTCATACGTTCAATGTACAATTGTTGAAAATATAAAATTATGCCCAACAAATCCACGATAATCTACTGTTTAAGTTACTTGAAAAAGAATAGACACTTTAAATATCTCTACGAGTTACGACGTACATAACGTTAGTAATCATGGTTAAGTTTAACCGTTGTTCAATCCAGTTTCGAAATCACTTGTGTCTAGAACTGAGAGCTTGATTAAATATAGTGGTTAGCCAACAAGCGTTCCTTAGAGATGACAATTAATACACAACAGCTGGCTCCAGGGGATTGTCATTGTCTAATACATATTACAACTGTTGTATGTAATCTAGAAGTGACCAATTGGACTTTGAATCAATCCGTTCATGTCATCCCTTGTAATCTCATTAGTCCGAACATAGACGTACAATATGTAGTATTTCCAGCATAGACTAACGGACTCTATAAATAGGTAGAATTTCTCTAGTATGTGTTTCCAGCTTGTTTATTTAAAGTCGCTATTAATAGTCACATGTTTTGGATAAGCATTCAGATTGAAGTACTTCTGTAAATTTGAAGGTTTAATTAGCCGGTTGGTGTAGTGGTCAGCATAATCACTCAACAAGTGAGAGACCCGAGTTCGAGTCCCTGTTCGGTCCACATATTTTGTCTACAAATTTCTTTAGTAATAAATTACCATTTTATGAAACAATGACTCACTTTGTTTTTGAATTGTTTTGTTTTAGGTAAATTCTCATGAAAGATCGGAAGTCCGAGTCAGTCATGTTCTTCTTTAATAAAACACAGCAACTGTTGAAATCATGCGAGTCATTTTCATTTATAGAGTAAATATTTTTAGCTTTTTAGTCTCATAAAATATATGTTAGCACCGACTTTTTCATATTCGTTTTCGCGTGATATCGCTGTACATAACTTGGCAGGTCCCAACGGCTCTGTTCTGAACACGCCATCATAAATCTTTACACCTTTAACATCCACTTAATTTCATGTAATTTGCCTTCGATAGAAATTAATGCATCATACTATCTCCTTTCGATTGCTTTTTCTATATACTTAAACGATGTTACATAAGTTGGTCTATATTACAAGTCTGGTTATTACATTTGACGATTCAAGAAGTATCAGTTTAGGTTTTTAGGCAATGGGTCTTCGATTAAATTATCACAGCCATACCAAGTTAGAAATGAAGGAAATATGTTGACATATAAAAACAATATTTCGATACAGGACTAAATTTTGTTCGACAATGGGTGAACCATAACTGTAATCATTTAAAATGTTCATAATATGTTTAGCTGCCAACTGATCAGTCAACCGACCTTTAATAAATTGCCGTTTTGCAGTCAACGGAATTTAAAACAGCTAAATTTTTGTTAAAATACAAAGTTGAAGCCCGTATGTAATTTTGAAAAGACACCATGTTGGCGCAAGCTTTATGTTCAGGGCCAAAATGAAATTACGTGACAATATCAGCCGGTTTCCGAACACATAAGCGTTTTAACCAATTTGAGTCATCACAGTCGTCTTCGTGATACGACAATTTTAATCGTCGATCCTTTAGTTTTCAAATTAAACATATACGGTACCTCCGTCGTACTAATCGGGCTTTCAACGCTACTGATTTTCGATTCATCAATATTGCCAGTTTAAAACAGCAGCTTTTGAGACATTACGCACAAAATTATGTTCAACAGCTGATACACCTTACAGCAAATCGCCAAGGTTGCAGGTTTCAGAGCCATAGAGTAACAAAGTTGAAGACGGATACAGCATCTGGTATTTTAATTTAGAGTATCCGTGAACATTGAGCGTTTTTCATGAGCTTATAAGCAATTTTTCGTTCACCAATCTGTTCACACTGTTACAGCTCTTGACAATAGCCTTCTTTATTGAAAGTTAACGTTAATCTTAGTTTGAGGTATTGTTGAATGAACGGTTATCGCAAATTTGCTGAACTAAGTACCAGTTTTTAAAAATACATTTTTAAAAATTAGTTCAGCTTATTTAAAACTTGCAAATAATCTAGTAACCCAAAGTGAGTCATTGTTTCAAAACTATTCAATGGATAACAAACCACTTCAATGACCACACATTCAAGTACCTCAAACTAAAGCATGAAAAAACTAAAGAAGTTCTTCAATAAGCAATGCATAAGGGAGAACTTAATTCCAAACTATGTGCAGGTAAGTTGTAAGGTAAAATCAAGAGCTGCAATGAAAGCAGTAGAAATTGCTAGACAAGTTTGGGTCAAAGAAGAAGTTAAAAGTCAATATATGAAACTTAGTCATTTGAATAAACAGCTAGAAGAAGAAGAAGCTAATCTTAGAAACTACTTTCATCATGAAACTCTTGTAGAAATCAAAGTAGGAATCGAATCTTGGATCAAACCAATAGTTAAAAAGAAAATTCAATCTCACAATAAGAAACTTAAAAAGTTGAAGAATATCCAATTACTACAGTTGAACAGTGGCGTGACCAAAGTATTGAAATTTTCTACCCTACTATCCAAAATCTTACTGATATAGTGTTCAATGAAAAGGAAACCGATTTTCTGAGCAAATCACTGAAATATAATGTCAACTTAGATCATAAGCCTGCAAACCTTGAAAAAGAGCTGATTAACTTGGATTTAGCTATAAGAAACAATAAGGATGATCAAGATCAGTTAAGATATAATTTTGTACATGAGTTAAACAAAGTATCTCAAAAGAAATCAACACAAAAGTGGACAAAACAATCACAAAATGACCTTAAACTGATCAGTTCAATATCAGAGAAACTAAAACAAGAAAAATCAATTGTTGTCAAAGCAGACAAAGGAAACACAGCTGTGGTTATAAAGAAAGAAGACTACGACCAGAAAATTGGAGAATTCATCAATAGTAACAATTTTGAAAAACTAAAAAAGGATCCGACCACGGAATATAGCAAGAGCACAAACATGGTCATAAATAGATGTAAATCATTATCCACAGAACAACAGTACAGGCTGAAAATGACTAATCCAAAGGCTCCAACGATGAGAGGTCAACCTAAAACGCATAAAGAAAATATTCCAATCAGGCCTATTGTTAACTTCAAGAATGCTCCAACGTACAACGTGTGTAAGTATCTCAATAAAACCATAAAACACAATTTAAACTGGAACGTGAACTATAGCATATACAATAGTAAAAACCTTATAGATCGCATCAAAGATATTGTTATCCCAGATAACTCTATATTTATATCTTTCGACATAACGAACATGTATTCTAACATTCCGTTGAGTGAAACTTTACAGATACTGAAAACAGATTTGAGCCAAAACGACAATTTAACAAAACAGTCAGTTGATGATTTAGTCAAGTTAACAACAAACACATCCAATCAAAACTATTTTGAAGTTAATGGGCAATTTTGGAAACAAAAGGATGGTCTAGCAATGGGATCTCCGTTATCAGGGCTGTTGGCTAACCTGTTTATGCATAATCTTGAAACAAGTAAAATAATGAATCCCAACAATCCCTTCCACAATAATATCAAATATTGGTACCGTTACGTCGACGATATTATTTGTTTATTTCAAGGTTCTAAAGGAGAAAGTGAGCAGTTCTTGAATTTTCTAAACACTTTATCAAACACGATCAAGTTTACATCAGAAACGAATAGTAAAGAAATTAATTTCTTAGACCTTACTATTTCTAAAGAAAACCAAAAACATAAATTTAAAATATTTAGAAAATCAACTCAGTCCGACTTGCTCATACCTATGGAATCCAACCATCCATGGCAACATAAAATGGCCGGTTTCCATAGTATGATAAACAGATTGCTCAACACGCCTCTTAACATTGACGATTATAAAGATGAGGTAAACGTCATTAAACATCTAGCTATAAAGAATGGGTACAAGACTAAAATGATCGACAATATGATCACAAAGAAAAAGGAGAAGAATCGCAGTAATAACGTTAGTCAGAAAACTGACGATAGAGTTATGGTATGTGTCCCATTCAGTAAAGCCATAGACGGTTCTATCAGGAAAACATTTTCAAATTCTAAATTTAAACTAACCTACAAAACCCGAAACAACGCCTTTCAGATGATAAAAAGTAAAAGTAGTGCATTCCAAAATCAAACCAGTAAATACGACCAATCAGGAATCTACAAAATCAAGTGTTCAGACTGCCCAAGCTTTTATGTTGGCCAAACAGGCAGAAGTTTTAAATCAAGATTTCGTGAGCACATACAAGCTATCAAATCAAACAATCTCACCACAATGAAATCTAACTTTGCTGAGCATATACTAAATGAAAATCACACTTACAAAGGTATTGAAGACAATTTAGAAATTTTAGAATATGAAAGAAAAGGAAAACTGATGAATTGTAAAGAAGACTTGCATATTTACCTAAGCAATTTTAAAGATCCGGGAAACATACTTAACTCTACCCACGTCAATACCAGGAACCCTATTTTTGACGAAATATATAAAATAAAAAATAAGAAGATTTCATCATGAAGCACGTTTTTATATATAAAAATATTTTTTAGCTGTTTATTCTATTTTACAATTTTTATACTAGCTTTTAATTAACTTGAACATATGGATTAGGTTTACTTTATGTTTATATTAAGGAATAATATTTAGTTTTGATGTACTCGCCGAGATGATGGTTTTATAACCGAAACCGGTCGCGAAAAATACATTTTAAAACTGGGTACTTTAGTTCAGCTTATTTAAAACTTGGTAAAAATTACCTATTTAGTTTACGCTGATAAAATTAGTGCTCAATAACTCATTCGAATGTTTCATGTTTGTTTTTAGCTTAAGACTTCTCACCTGAAGACGGATCAGGGTCCATTCGAAACGTCTATGTTCTCCTCTTGTTTAATAAAAACACTATGGAAATCGTTAGTGGTACCTTATTTCAATCATGGTAAATACTTTTAGTTTTTAGTCTATATAAAAATAATATTTTAGCTACCAATGTAATCTATACACTGACTATGTGTGATATCGCTGTAACATCACTTTGGCAGGTTCTCTGCGGCTCTGTTCTTGAATACAGCTCACCAGATAAATCTTCTCTGACAATCGTCCGACTCCACTTTTTGTTGAAAATATTAATTCTCGTTATGACTTAGTTTCTATTATAATTTCATGTAAATTTGCTGCTGCGCATTTAAAAATGTTAATGTTAAATCTTTAAATAGATAATGAAGTCTTTATAAAGCTTGCTTTTTCCCAACTACTCAAATTACCTTGTTAGTTTCATTAGGTAGTCGACTAAGAAGTTTTATTTTAGTTTAGTTTTCAAAGAAATAGGCAAAATACAAGTAGCATAATACCACACACAATTCATATCTTTCTTTCATTACTTCACATTGATTTCGTTAACATAAGGACGTAAATATTTGTAACGAAATATGAATTGAACTAAAAGCTGTTATTAGCATTGTTATCAAATAATCATTTTACATATGTTCAAAACAATGCACTAACCTCATTGTAACTTTGTCTTTAAACTGCATGTTCTAATATATTTAGCAGTTTATTTTTTGTCTAATCTAAATTTTGTTATAAGCAATATGTGTAGAACAACCTACAATTAAATGTTAGCGAGAACCCCATTGTAAGTGTACAATTTGGAACAAACTGTAGCTACATTTAAAAATACACCGTAAGTAAAGAGCTGATATAACTAAAACTTAAGTATAGTGACGTTTTTTGAAAGTATAAATAACCTCCTCAGGACGTATGTAGATTTTTCTTTCCTACTAAGAAAAGGTGATGGAAAGAGCCTGTTAGGTTATTATGAAAAATTGGTCGATATTCATATCAAATGACAATGGAATATTTTCGGGCAAAAAGTTTTAAATCAATATATTTGATCACTAGAACACTCTTGCTCAAAGATTTAATACGATCTAAATCTGTATTATATTAAAATTGAAAGTTAATAATAAGTTAACTACGACAGGAGAGCGCGGTAGGTCTATCCGCAATGAATGAACTGTATAACAATATTCATCTATATTCATCTTTATATCTAGATGTATAACAATAGTTTAGAATTAGGTACACACAAGACTTTTTGATGACTACCACTGTGCCAAATTTAACTCACCACATATATGCAGGTTTCAAGAGAAAACTATAAACCAGTTTAGTTGAAACATGTTACAAACTTCAATGGTCATCTTATGTGACTCATGCGACTCACGTAGTTTTATTAACAAAATAATAACAATATTTTATTTTTCCATTTCATTCTTTTATATCAAAGTTAAATTAGACTTTGACAGAAGAATCATGCAAAGAAAACGCATTGGTCTGTAATGCCCTCTTGCTTACTTTTAGCTCGATATAAAAACCTTAAGACTCGTAAGGTCTTTTGTTTTAAATAAACAGAGTATTTTGACAGTTGTATACTTAATATACAGTTGTGATCGTAGAACTGTGATAAGTAGCCAATATTTAGAAAACAACGTACCTGTAAGAACATGAGCATTGCATTATTATATACCAAGACAACATTAACACATCCAAATTCATGTATCCGCAGACAACTTAAAATTAAGAAAAATTTACAACAATTTAATTGTAGCAATATGCAATTAGCAACACGAAAGAATAAAACACTTAATGAATACACTGTTATGAGATTTCCAGAACATCACGAAGGGAATATAAATTACAATTGTTTACTTGGTGAGAACGTTGAACGAAACATTCTCTTGAAAACTCCTCTTGCTTGTTTGCTTCAACAATTTAATGCTAAATAATTTTAAAACAGCTGTTCCTTTACATAATATTTCCTGTATTCCATTTTATGTTTCATTTCCTGTCTACAAGTAATATAGTATCATTTTAAGATGCAATGTACGATTTGGACTTTTAACTGCACTGAATAATGCCAGCGTCGTGGCACAGTTGGTAGCGCTTAAAACTGCAGACTCATAAGCTCACAGGTTCGAGGCTCTTCTGAGACATTTGTCGGTATTTAATTCGTTACTATATAGTTGTTGTACACGCTGCATAGATCCCAGCTAACTAGACGATTAAATGAAAACACAAAACGCTTACATTTCGCTTTTAAGTTTTATGGTGTACATGTTGGCAACATTTCTGTTGTGTAGATAAATACAACCGCAACTAAATATTTAACATAGTACACAACATTACAGTTAACAACTTTTAAAGTAAAACAATCATTTTGATGAAATAAAATGAAATGAAATAAGTTAAATTTCTTAATCTAGTATTTAGCTATTGTAGGAACATTTAAGTGATATAAAGAGGCAAGAGACAAATGAATTCATGTAAAAAGCTACTAGTTAATCGCAATGTTAGAAAACTAGCTAAAAAGATTTACATATTATTTCTTGAGGCAACTTTTTACTATACATATATTTAATCTAGTTCTTCCAGTTCACACCACATCTGAACATCATAACAATCAGCTTGAAATATATCGGTCTCACTGTGGAGTACCATCTTCAGTCACTGTCTGCTATACTATTGATCACAGGACAGCCTATTGGAGCACGAATGCCAACAGCTGTCAATGTTCTCATTGGCTGTGACAGTACAGAATCTTTCAGGACTGCTTGTCCGCTTCTAGAAAGTTTAATGTGGTCTTCTTTATTGAAGTTGTTACCATTTTTAATCATGTCAATGGTTTCTCGGGTGACTCTCGGGTAATAATGTAAAATGTTTGCCAATACATTAGCTTTGTCAAATTCTACTGCATGTTTCGTGATGTAGGTACGTTCCACTATGGCTGACCTTTCAACATCGTGTTTTGAGTTTGATGTTCAGAACTAAATTTGAAATTAATTTCGTTCGTCTGAAATAACTTACAACTGGCTTGCACAATCATTCTAAACCGGCCACAAAACTACAAAAGTAATTTACAAAAATTTTAATTGACCTTTACAAACAGTACATCACTCGAATAACCCCAAAAAAAGAGCATTACTCAATTGATGAAAGTAACTGTACGCTTTAAACAGATTTGCTAATGAACTAAAATATTTCTGGAGATATTGCAATTGATAGAAATAAATTTAAAGACAATAGGCTAATGAAATAATTTGTTTTTCTGTAAAAGCGCTTTCAAAAGCGTTATCATCTCTTTAAATCAGCAAGAAAACTAAATAATTATATGACATATAAATTAAAAGTCTGCCATACACACATATTCATCAATCAACATCAAACCATTCATTCAAACCTATAGATATTTTTTTTTAAACAAAATAAAGCAACCCTAAAGAAAAACACAGCCCAAGGGAATACAGGAATTAAGTGAAGTCAAAGAAAAACATCCAAAATTAATATGTCTGAAATTTATGAAACTGGCTGCAATGAATGCGAAAACATATATTGGACAAACTAGAAGACCAATAAATACCAGATACAAAGAACATTTGGCCCATGCAAAATATGGAAGATCCGAAAAATCCGCAATTTCAGCACAATCCATAGCCACAGGACATTTAACATAAACAATCTGAAACTAATAAAAGAAATCGTCAAACCACAACACCTGAATGCCTGGAAATCATATTTCATCAACAATTCTGATAAAAATAAATTACTTAATAATGAAGATGGCCCTATTATGAATTCAAAATTACTGGATCTAATCACATCAAGAACACCAACTTAATATAATTATGTATACATAGTTTAAAAATATCAAGTTAATTTCTTTTCAATCTCTTCTAAATCTTTCCATCACATAATAATGTTTAACATACCTTTTAGTTAGCTGTCAAAACAATAATATTTTACTTTTGTAATTGTTGTGCAACTGCCTGATGATGATAGCTGGCTATTGAAATCGCTCAAACATAATAACAATTATTACATGTCTTTAAATTCATTTCTACGTTTCAATAGCATTAACAACTTTCTTTCCTCTTCGTTATACAGAAATAATTCTCAATCTCTACATAAAACTGCATTTTCTAGAAAATAAATAAAAATTACTAAGAATTTATAACAGAAGCAACAGGATAGCAACAAACAAGCTATGCGTAATGAAGTTAGATGCAGTAATTAAAACATAGTGTAACACTGAAGCTTTCAACTTAACTGCATTAAAGAGCAATATTGCAGTATTTACTGCTGTAAAGGCGCCAGGTACAGTTTATATTCTCAGACACTTCTTTCAACTCTATTACTCTGGCTATGCAGGTTTCTTTGAAGTTCATAATTATGGGAAACGATTGTTTTCTACTAGCTTTATTGAATTTTAATTTAACCAATACTTTTAACCTAAAAGTTTGATTTAGACATTTGATAACGGTATATTGAAGATATTTTGTTATAGGTGTAATAGTTTTATTCTAGAGATATTGTAGTTTATCTAACTTAACTAAATTTACTTAAAGTGGACGTCAATTCAAAGTCCACTTTCGAATCAGAATCAATAAGAATGAAGGTATGGGGATCAATTAAGGCCGGGAAATTAACTGTGATAGCTTTGTTAGTAAATCCAATTATTTATATTTTAACAATTAATTCATGTTCATGATAGAAATGAAATTATGAAAAAAGATCGATTATGTTTTCAACCAAGGTTAAAACATTTTACCTCGAACCTTCGACTTTTTAAAATTAATTGAAAAACTGATTTTTTTAGCAATATGTACTGAAACTATATAAACTATATAATAAACCCATAGTTTTTATAAGTAAACATAAACTGTCCTATCCTGCATATTCACTCCTACTGATGAAACAATACATCTATTCCGTATGAAGTTGTTGACGGTTGATTATTGGAAAAGTTGAGCAAAGTAGAAATGAACAAGTTTAAAATAAATGGAACGGTAGTTTTGAACCAACAAACACATTAATGAATGAAAGAAGTATCCAATACGATAACGGCTTAAGTGCAAAGCCACATTAAAACTTTGGGCGGATACTGCTAAAGGTTTTCCAATAACGACTTGTACTTTGAAATAGGGATTTTATATTTTATTTACTTTTACTTAGTTTTACGCTTAGTGTTGCAAATAGACTAATAATACTAACAACAACTCTAAGGAAAATAGAGTTGGGCTATGAGGTTTAAATTTTGAATGGCGTATTTGTATTTTTTCAAAGCATTTAATGTAGATAACTAATTTTGGAGAAGGAAAGTATAAATGAAATACCAATGAAAGTGTGCAGAGAAAGAACTGAAATATAAAAGATTATGCTGTTTTGAAACCTGGTTTAATAAATTGAGGGAATTTAAAAGTTCTGTCCTACATATAAATCTGTGGTAAGAAATCTAACAGTATTACTTATTTCAAGACGTTTCTCGGTAAAATGTAAATGAACGAAAACTTTTGTTTTATAAATAAACCGTTTTTACAACGAAACATGAAGAATTGAGCATCACAATTTAAAATACACAGTTTAGTGGAAAATACATAAAATACCTTGCATTTGCAATTAAGTGGAATTTGTTACGTAGTTCTCGTATTTTCCGAAGTAGATTATGCAAAATGTACTCTTTTCATGCAATTTGCTGGACATCGAACCTATTTGCAAAACTTTTCAGGAGATTGTGCAAAATCACTGTCTTTTCTACCTACAGAAATCAAACAACAATATTGTTTTGTTCATACACGAATCACTAAGTTTAAAAGGAACCTAGATTATTTGGTTTAATTATTAATTACCTTGTATTGGGCCTGTAGATCCTACCGTTGTGGTAAATGTGGATGCGCATTTTGCCCCGCTTGTGGGGCATTGTCGGCACACTTATTGTCCTTAACTTAAATATATGTTTTGAAACCTAACTTAAAACCCACAAGCGGGGCGAAATGCGCATCCACATTTAGAGCAACGGTAGGATCTACAGGCCCAATACAAGGTAATTAATAATTGAACCTTGGTCCTACACTGGGTTTCACTTCTAGTATTTGGTTTAATATTTGTTAACAGTAAAAACTTGTTATCAGCCACTTTATTTACCAAACAATCCCTAGTAATTATGCATATATTTATCAAACCTAACAAAGTTTTAAGCGTTATCATCTTTTGATCAGTATTATCAAGTTTCCATGATATAAGTAAATGACGTTGCCTATCGCACATCTCATAAAGATAAACTAAACGTGAAGTGCCGTACTCAAAAAACAAAACTGAAGTGATTGCGACAAGTATAAAGCAATACCTAGGAAGAATAAAAGTACGAGACATTTTACGAGCAAACTTGCTATTACATTTGCAGAATAAAAAGAAGGAAACATAAATTGCATGTGTTTACTTCGTGATCGTTTAACAAGAAATTCTTTTCAAATCTTCCTCCATAGTCTCTGGGAAATATGCATTGCAGTTTTAAATTTTTACGGCATTTCCCTAACAAATACTACATTATTCACCAAACATATCCTATTTACCGTTGTTGTTTCACAACGCTATCTAGCGTTGCCATCTTTGGCCAACCTCATTTCGGCGTTAGGGCGGGCAAAGTAAACTTATTCTTTCAAGTTGAACTAAATGAACATTTAAATTTAATGACTCCTACATAATAAGTCACTTGTATCATTAACTGAGTAGTTCATAAGATAGAGCTCTGCAAACTTTAAGCAATAAAAGTTTAAGGAAAGGCATTGAGAACTTTGGTGGGTTGTAGGTTTCTAACTATTAGTGTTACAACAAGAATGTCCAGAAAAACAAATATTTCAACTTTAAACAGTAAAAAATATAAATATCATATCTGACGATATATTTTAAAATTTCCTATTTTATAATCTTAGTTGTAAGGAAAACAAGATCGTGTCCCTCATTGAATCATTTCAGATTAATTCGTAGTTTACAGTATACCCATCGACCTGCTTACAATGATCACCCTGTATATTCTGTTGACAAACTTGTTGAGTTTTGAACTTAGCAAACGTTAAACTATGATCCAAACTTGTCTGAAACATCAAACTCTGCTAACTGTATCTCGAGCTCCGATTGAAACTATGGCTTTTGCGATCTGCTTTGATTAAACCCAGTTCACTTCAAATTCTCATAATATCGAGCACGGTATGATTACCTAACCATGTTTAACAACTGTTAATAGTTTATTCTTATAAATGCAAGATTGTATTAGAATAGATTAAAGTAGGGCTGGTAATAAACCAGCTAAGACAACCAAAGGGTTGTTGTACTGCCCCGGTTATCTTAGCCTGGGAGATCCACCCCCGTGGGACCACAAAGCCTTAAGATGACTCTTCCAAGCTTAAACAAGTAAACTTCATCCTACCTCAAGTAGACACCTTCTCCTGATCTCCAGAGAAGGACCGTCTAACACAATGTGCTCACAAAGTCTACATAGATTATTACCACTAAGCAACCCCATTTTCTGTACAAGTCCATGTCCAGTTAAATATTACATTAAAAATCTGATTTCAGTGTGTTTTAATTTTAAAGAGCAACTGGAGAGCGCTCTGCTAGGTCCTTTTAGGAGTAGGTTAGTGGTTGAGCTTCCTGTAAGGAAGACTTTGAAAATGTGCATCATAGGTATTATCCCCAAAGGACTTGTAAACCAAAGCCGGACTTATACCGGTAAAAGTATAGTGTATTAGTATTTAGTAAATACAAGATATATTAATGTTGGTGGCGGTTGAATGGTAAACTTAGGCTGATTACTTTAAGCTAACTCATTTCCTAATCTTTTGTGTTATGTTTTAGGTAAATGTTTGCCTGAAGACGGGCTTAAAATCTCGAAACGTCGTGTTCTTCTTGTACAATGTAAAACTATAAATAGTGTCCACAATATTACAACCTAAAAAATTAAAGGTATCGGTCATTTTTCATCAGACCGCTTTTAAATCGGAAGAGGGAATAGTAGAAAACTCCAGAACCGCTAACGGAACACTTTTCAAATACTTTATGAAGTTAAACACAATTTAGCTATCTGGTTGAATATTACCAAAAAAACTAAACTAACTCTGCATTCAACGAATAATTCAGCTATTTAAAACCATATGTAATGCATAGTAGTTCAAACGGAAAAAACCACACCTAGATCCAAAGGCAAATGCTACACTATTCCTGTGGTTAATGGTATTCACATCTTCATAGCACTCAAGTAAACTGTAGAGAACTTGGGTTTCAGCGAAGCGTGTATTAATGTCATCTAGAATGTAGAACCGAATGTAGAATGTAGGGTTCGCAATCAATCTTCCTTTGCTTTGCAAGATTCATATTTGAAAGCATATGATGACTTGTATGCGTATCAGAAGCGATATCTGGTGTAAGTGCTTCCTTTCAAAACTGTTTTCAATGTAAAGTGCACATTTTCACTCGTGGTTTCTTCGCCGTTTTGTATTTGATAGTGTGAATAAGTAAGATGGATAGGAAATATTTGGCTAGGTGAGGCTTTTCTCCCCAATGCCTTTCGATTGCATCCTTTACTCGATTTGTCCCAGCAAATATCATAGAAGTCGTTAAAGACACATTTAGCTACATTAGTTAATGTTTTGTTGTTGAAAAGCTAGGGGTCGAGTTCATATCTTCATATTTTTTATGTATTATAAACTGTACCATTTGTATTGTTGACCAAAAGTACAAAAATGGCCTTGACACAGTTTTGTTGAACTAAAGATTCCACACAAAAAACTGTGTATTATAACTTTCTATAAGGTTTCTATAGTAAATCGTATTCAAATACGAAATTCAAATTAATGCCTAAATGACTAGACAATGGTTTTCTTAAAAAATATGTAATAAACAATAAATAGCTATTTGAAATTTAATGTAAATATTAACTTAAGAAACATTTTACCCGTGATATGTTTTCAGCAATGCTTGGGCTTGGTAAACATAAATACGGTATATAGAACAGAATAAATGACTTGTATATAGTATTTTTAGTACCAAGAATGTGAACATTTAAAGATTGAACGAGGGATTGTAGTTGAAGAAAGCAGTAACAAACTCATATTGATATTCTCACGGAGTTTATGTAAGGTAGTTTATGTTCTTCTCCCTTATTTTGCCTTATTTCATTTAGACATTAACTGTATAATAGACGAAGATTATTAGATGATACAACTCTTCTGTTTACAATCAAGGGAGAGCTCAATAAAGTTTGCAAGAGAAATCGGCAAACTTACGAAAGACATTCCTTCTAAAAATAATATTTGAACACAAAACTTTGTCTTACGTTGTAAGATGCAAGTTAAGCACAAAGGATAATTTAATATAGTCTTTTGTACAAATAATAGCATCTCTCTACTGTCAGAAGCCTAGAACATCGTGATCCTTTAACAATATCTTCTGTATTCATAGAACCGTCTCTTGTTTAGTATCTAGATAGAACCTAATCAAATTTGAAGAACAACAGCTTGTTGAGTCTTGTTCTACTTCCATCAGTATTGGCTGCTTGTTCATCTTAAGATACTTTGACCTAGGTACCTCGTTCAGAAAAGAATCAACCAGATTTGTTGCTAAATATCTCTTTTAAGCTGAGTAAGTTGGTTTGTTTTTTATTTAAAAATATAATTTGTTTAAAATTGTAACACTTTGAAACCATAAAAAACGTAATACTAAGTCAGTTGTAGGACCTCTTGAAATATAATAAGTTTTTCTCTGAAAAGTCATCTCAAAGCTTAACTGTACAAATATTAAAGCTACTAACACGATGGCATTGTCGATTGATTAATTCCACACTGTTAACTCTTTACATGTTCAAGTATTAAGTACCAATTTGTAAATTGAATTAAAACATTGATTTACAAGCAGTGATATACAACAGCTGTGTTACAAAACGCTTAAGAGAGGTTCTCATAAATATGGAAGCTACACTTGAGAGTTTCTTGGCCCGAGACCAAATCCTCCTCTGAAGCTCAAGTTTGTAATTAACTCCAACTTGTTGAATCTCAAGTCTTTAATCATAAAGTCTTCTTTCAACTCTTACTCGTGTTTTATTCTTTGCATCTTGTAAATAATTATAACTGGTTTAAAATAAATATCAATATATCTTATTGCATTTTAAATAATTTATAAATTACTAAACAATATTGTTATGGAAGCTCATATGAAATTTTAGCAACTTGAATAATGTGCAAGCCCTCCCTGGACGTACTTTGAATTATTCAGAACTGTTCTTTTGGATGTAGGCTAGACATGCTGTGTTGCCGCAATGGCAAGTTCTAATTTTCCTTGTGAATTATTTTTGTTGGGGCACGGGGCATACGGGAGTCAGTCATGACCACTTTAAGTACCAATCCACTGAGACGTCACCACCACCAAAGTGTAGCAACTTCTGTCTAACAAAACCTATGAAACCTCTCCTTTACAGCTGGCTTCAATTAAGTGTGCACTTATGAGCGAAGGTAGCAGACACGTTACCTATTGAAAGGTCCTAAGTTGGTTTTAGGTGTCATCAAGATGTCATTTAGTTAGAAAGGACACAACAATCCATTAGTTGTTGCACCAACATTTAATCTCTTCTTAATTTTAAGTACGTTAAAAAGCTTGAGCGAAATAAAGCCGCAAGCGTAAGAAAAGCCTAGCGAACAATCGCTCCAGTTAGTCCCTCTCATGAATGAAATCTCGCATTAAGTAGCCAATGACCTACCCAGCTTTAGATGTGATATCTATTTGCTGTGATCTATAACACGTCGGTCTACACAGATAAATATACCAGTCAGATTACGAGCTAGACTAAGCTTAGCCCGCACTCTGTTGCGGCATCAACCTTAGAAGCTTTTTTATGAACAAAATTAATTATGTCTTCTAAAATGTCAAGCTGTAAATAAATAGTGAAGCACCTACTGGAATTAAAACAGACCAGTAATCGTATGTATTTGGTCTTCTGATGTACCATGGGCCAAATATATTTTCAATGCTTTATAGTACAGTAAATGTGTAATCCACTTTGTAGGATGTATAGCTGTATTACCAGTGCAGAACAACACACGGAAAGCACATAAACTACAGCTGTTTACCTTTAGACTGCAAAACAAGCAATACTTCAAGAGTACCTTTTATTGTCGTGTCCTGAAGTTTAATTAAGTGTGTTATTAAACGGCGTGAAATCTTAAAGATAATATTTAGTTCGTGGAAAATTTACAGATTTTTGATAATCTTAGTGTGATTTCTCGCTCGTAGGCTTTTAATTAACCATGGATGAACGGATATTTGATGCCGAGCATAGTATTTTAATGTTTTAAACCTTAAAAAAGATCAACTGCAATGTTTTAACATCCGACTTCAATTTTGTGTCTTTTTTTGCACTTTTGTCTGAATTACAAATATTATATATTGATAATATTGAACAAATTCGAAAACTTATATCATATTTCAAGTAAGGGATGAGACATTTTAACGACAATACTTATTATTGTCTGGTCCATATTTACTGTGCATTTTGTTTGGAAAAGTTCGAAGGAACTGTGTTGTCTACGGTAATCTTGAAGTATTGAATTATATGAAAATATGATGATGAACTAACAACAACAAAACTATATGGTATTGATATTTATGAACTATTGGTCAATGATTAAAGGGTTTATTTGCAATACTTCACTATGTGGTAATAGTAAGTCCGCTTGTAACGTTCAATTTTCTATTATTATCCACCCGAGAGATATATTGAGCTGATCACTCATCAGATTAATTATCCTTAGTGGAAGCGCGCCCACTAAATGGCCTCAAAACATAATATAGACAGATTAGAAGTGTTGCGCCGACAACAGTTTATATAGTACTGCAGACATTTTATTTTGTATGTCCGTGACTTTTCAAAACAGCTGATCGAACTGTCAAACTAATGCCCATTGGCTAGTGTCAGTGACATTATAGGAGACCCCTTTTAGAGAAATTATTCTGATTGGTGAAGTTATGGGATTGCGAGGGAACCGTCCAAGTTTCGAGAAGAAATACGAATTCCTACAATTTTGGCCATCTAAGAAGACGTTGATATCAGCAAATTCACAAGCCCTCGTCTTGCTTCAAGGATTTCGGATAGATTTTGTCTAAGAAGAGGTGAGGATTGTTACCGATTATTCCTGTTATGCTGTTTAAATTAAGGACTGTTAAATTTACTCAAAAGCCACATATGTCACTAGATTAAACCGACCTAGATTCTGGGCTAGACCTGGTCACCCAGGAGCACCATGCCTTCAAGCTATTCGACCTTATTGAAAGTCATTTCCATATGAAAGTTGTTGGTAATATTATTATGCCAAGAAGAAGATAGCCTAGAACTGTGGTTAATATTGATAAACACAAAAGTTGCCTTTGCTAGAGAACTAGGCTACTACATACTGTTTGAAACGGACCAGTAGAATTAAAATTAGATTCTATGAAAATATGTATGACTATTCTAATAACCTTCAAAACTAAACAAACCTGTGAACAACACTGAACTATTGGTCGCCCAACTATTAAATCAGGATTTGCAATTCTTCACTATGTGGTAACCCCGCTAACTTCAAGTCAAACTGTAGAGTTAATGTCTGCTGTGTGCCTGGTAGACCTGGAGATTTCTTCTCATACGGAGTTAACGAAAGATTCGAGTCTTCGAGTTCAGTCACTGATTGGCTGAAACGAACTACTTGCTGTCTGCTATCCGGTTCAACGTCGATGTTCTCATTGGCTGTGACACCATTGGAAGTTATAATAACTTCAACAAAGAAGAGATAATTAAACTCTTTAGAAGCTGGAAAACTATTGAAACAACTTTCAAAACGACTATTTATTGTTGTTAAATATTAAAGCATGAAGTACTATTTATAAATCCAGTAATCTTTCTGTTGTACTTTCTGAGAGTTCATAATTATTTATATTGTTATTTTATAGAACATTTAACATATAGAAATTTAATTTGTTGTGAAAAGATGTATTGCCGTTAATTAACCATTTGATTTAATTTGACTTCTTCAGACATCGTTTCAGTAGTGTCACAGCCAATGAGAACATCGATAGTTATTCCTACTCCAACGGACGGTTGGTAGCCCTGCCATCAATAGAATAGCAGACAGCAAATAGTTCAGTTTCAGCCAACCAGTGATGGGTATTGTACTCCACAGCGAAACCGAAGTAAAACAAGCTAATTATTAACGTTTTGACGCGAGTTGAGCCGGAAGAAGTAAATTATAGTTGTCAGCTGGGAAAGCCTAAGAGTTAACGTTTGACCAATCTATACCATGAAAAAAGAGCTGTTTTATTTTACTAGAACATGAGATAAATCAAACTAGTAGAATATAATGCCTAAAACAAAGTAACGTTTGTTTGAGGTTCAAGAGTTTTGACTACCTTAACTCTAATTCTTAATTAATCTATAATGGTCAGGCTAATGAACCACTATGTTAAAACTTGCCTGTACAGAATGTCAGTAGGCAGCCTAACTATGATTTGTTGCTTGTTTAAGTTAAAAGTAATTCGCTTTGGTACAGCAGTCGAGAAGAGATATTACGGAACGTTATAAAATCCAGCAATTGCAGTAGCAGTGTATGTTCGTAGCCTAGTTGAACAGTTAGAGCATGTCAGTGTATTGGCAATGCTACACTCTGTCACTTCCAGAGACAGATTGTTCTTAATGACTCCAAGGTAAAACCATCAATTCTCTTGACATGACAAAATTGCTCTTCTCTACCTTCGGTCATTTGTTTCACTTTAATTCACTCAATCACTCCCATGTGTATCTCGTACTAAATGCGTTCTAACGTTGAATTTACTCATAGATGTTCAACTGAATACTGATACTTTTTTGCAGATTGTCAGTATTTACGTAGTTATTTACGATGTAAGTCGGTTATTTACTCGTTTACCTTTGACAACTAATCGTAATAATAGACCAAGGTTTTTTTTTCCAAGTCTTTAAAAGCTTTTTTATGTTGATGCCAAAGGATTGCGGACTTAACTCTTAGAAAAGTTCCGTTTGAGTAACGCTTCCATTTGTAAATTAAGTAGCTCCTAACTGATATTTAACTCGACTAGAAGATAAGAAGGTTTGTGACAATATATTGAAAGTAACCGAAACAAGGTTAACAAGAAAGGGGAGGTTAAGAACAATTTTAACTGTCAACATAACGATCTCGGGGTCTTGACTAACAAAATAATATAATATATGACTTGTTATTAATTTATAATAATACAAAATAATATACTATATTATAGCTTTGTATGTTTCATTAAGAGGAAATTACTTCTTTATCTGATTGGCAAAAGTTTCGACCAAGCTTTTGGTGATATGGAGCTTTAACACAGTAGAAAGTTCAACTGAAGAAACAATTTTTATCACTTCCTCTTGATTCTATAAACTATGAATGGAAATGGGCTTATTTCTAGATGCAACGTTAAGAAAATTACTTTGTGCAAAGATGGTATTGGATATATTATAAATATAAAAGAGAAATCGTGCACAGCTTACGTATCTAGCTTGGCACCATTTAATTTCAACTTACTTTTCAAGATATTTGTATGGATCCACTTTGCAATTAGTAAGATTAATTTTGATTTCGAAATCCAAAATCGTCATATTTTCATGCGTACTTGTAACAATGATTTGACTGGATGAAGTGCTGAAGAAGGGTCATCTGCCAAGTAGAGGTTTTTTTCTTTTATATTTTTTATTTTGTACGTTGTATTACTATTTCAACCTGATTAAATTATGTACAATTTGAAGACGAGATCTACCAAAAACTATTAGTTACTTGAGCGTAAATACAACTGATTTCGGGGTACTTCAAAGTTTTCTTCTGGAAACACGAATACCCCTTTTTGTGAACTTACCTTTTGAAACATATGCATGAATATTTAAATAAAAGCGTCTCTTGCAGTCCAGTTACTCACTGTTACTACAGCAGATAAAAGTGACGAATGGAAGGCTGGAGGCTTGACGTCATGAATTGTAGATTTTAATCACAGTTGAACATCGTCTGTAAAACTTGCCGTTTGTCAGTCTCTATTTCCTCTCTGTGGGGATTAGTGAACATTCTTTTGTGCAGTTCTGATGTTCATTTATTAGCTGAGCGTAAGCGCAGGTCTCTGTTTCAACTACATCGCTTGGATCTTTGTCATTCTGCAGAGACGTAGTTCTTACTGCAGTTATTTACTGAAATTTGAAACAAGGGAACTTTACTAATACGATGGTTTTTTTGTGTCCCAAAACAGGAACCCAACATTAACTCGTTCAAAAGGCGACTAAAAGAAGCTCTGTTAGACGATGCCTTTTATAAAGTCAGTGAGTTTCTGGACCATGAACTAAGTATCAACAACCATTGTATTCGTTATTGTATGTGCATAATGTATGTACTTTATTCGCTATTATATAATTATTTGAATCAGAATTTGAAACATTTATCCCGATATTGGATATGTGGTAGTCAGCTACTAATTTAAAATATATTAGTGATAGCATTTGTCGTATCAATTTTTTGACCTTGCATTGAGCACATAAGTCAATTTTTACGAATGACCCTATGGAAGTTTCTTCCAAAGCCAGCAACTATTGAATAAATGACATTTACCTAGCTCTTAAGGCTTTGCTGGTTTCCGTGGGCCCCACTGAAAACAAGGTAAATTCTTTATAAAAGCACTAGTTTTAGCCGTTGGTCAACTTGTAATTGAAAGTATTTAAATGTAAATTAATACACGAATTGATACAACTGAGAAGCACCCTTTAAATATTTATTTAAACCACTACTGGTTTCGGAAATTATCCCATCTTCCTGATTATCACCATGTATTGTGATGTTTTGTACCACCTGGAAGATGGGATAATTCCCGACACCGGTAGAGGTTGAAATAAATATTAATTTTAAAGGGTGCTTCTAAGTGTTATCAATTCTTGTATTAATATACCAAGTATCCCTCAAAAGTGAACAGTTATCACAAATTTAAAAGTAAATATTTATATCACACGTTTAAAAACCTACCAGTAGTCTCGAAAAAAATTGTTCCTTTCATTTAACATAACAAAGATATCTAATTTTGGAGATTATTCTACTTAATGGACGTGTTTTATATTTGATAGCAACAATCAGTAAGTGTAACCAAAATAAAATATTTAGTTTGGTAACAAAAAATAACCGAAATAATATGATTTAGAAGGGAAATTTGTATGCACGAACCATTTGACAGCTTGACACAAGTTGACATTTATTTATCCCTCCAATCCAGGAACAATATTATTGGAACACACCTGGTGTCAGAATATCCTATGTCCGACCTCAACTTGTTTTGTATTATTTTTCTTTTGAATTATTTACTAATTCTGCCTTTAGATAGGTTAGGATTTTAAAGCAGCTACTAATTTCAACAAGAGTTAGTTTATATTTAAAGGTTTAGTGCATAACAAGATTTAATTTACATTATCAAATAAAAATATCTTAAATCAAAGAGTGAAATTATTTAAAACGGCATATCAGCGTGAAAAAAGCCTCATAGAACAACTACGTACACCAAGTAACAATACAACTTCGATCGCCATCCTTTGCAATAACGGAAAAGTGCTGTTTAAAATTTTCATTTACCTTTTTTGTTTGGTCCTAGAAAGTAAAAGTTGTGAACATTGTGTGTAATAGAGACTTATGGGAACACAAGCAATAAACTACTATTATAAACAAATGAAAAGAGCAATACACATTTTGTTTTAAATTCTTAAGGCTTATGAAATGACAGATTATTGAGACGTTAACTGTTTGAAAAGGAAATACTTTTAAATTACACATTGGTGTATGGTACTCAACATTGGTGAGTGGTTTTACAGGATTCTGAAGTTTGTTTTGACGTATTTTGTAAAACCCAACCTTTACCCAAAAACCGGGGAGGGCCCCCCAAACTTTTAAATAACGACTGCCTCTATGTAGCACGTCAAAAGAAAGGGAATTTCAATACGAATTCAACGACGCAAAATAAATTTTTTCCCAAAAACTTTCCTTTTTTCAAAGTTACGGTGGGGGAAGGGACATTTAAAACTAGTTAATACTAGTTCTTTGTATGACTGTTATAAGAATTCATTTTGTAGGCCATTTCAAAGGACGAAGAAATTATTTAAAAACATGTCTGCCAATATGTGTAGTGTATATGTAACCTTATAGTAATATCATAGAAAACAAAGGGTTCTTACTAATATGTTTACACGTTATATTAAGGGGTATTTTGTCTTTTAATACCTTGTTCCATCAATATTTGAACTTACAAAAATGCTAAAATCTTTACTAATTAGTTAAACATTATTCCAAAAGTATTACGAAATCTTTCTAGGGGCGTCTCGTAATTATTTTGTCCCAAAACGCTTAAGAGAGGTTCTAGTAAACATGGAAGTTACATCTCAGAATTTCTCAGTGTCAGACCAAAAATCACCTTCCCGAGCTTGTTTGTAATTAACTTTAACTTGTTGAGTCTTTTGGTTTCAAACTTATGGATTTTTACATTTGATAATGATGTTTTAAGTTAAGACAATTAACGACAAAAAGACTTATGAATAGGGTTTACTATAAAGATAATTATACAGAGTGTCCCATAAGTAAAGTGCCAGACTCTAGGACAAGGTTATACGGGTCAAACTAGAGAGAAAATAGGGAATACAATTTGTTTCCAAAAGCGCTTAGTTAACCAGATATTCGCCATTTTATATTTGTCACTAATTATTTATTACCTCCCACATGACTTATCGGATTTGCATCAAACGTAGCATAAATATGTATCTAAGTAAGACCATTTATGGAAAACATTACCAGCAGGATCTAACTTACCATTTTAAAATGGTGGCTATTTTATGGTATTTTCAGGGTATTTTTGGCATTACATCCTAAATAGCGAATAAACGGTGAGTTTTATGATAAAATGTAAATGATATTGTTTTGTAGCGAATTTTATTAGCTAACTATTGACACCAAAGTAAAAAAGTCGATTAATAATAAACAAAGGTACAGTGGAAACCGTCGCAATCATCAAGATAATAAGGTGGAAAGTTGTCTGTTTTCAGCCAGAGTTTCCCCTAAAGCTTCGTTGTTTCCCAATAGATTTTTATGATTTTGATGACAAAAGATAGGTAAAAAATTAACTACAAAACGTTATTCATTATATTTTATTCCTAATCTTACCGTTTATTCACTACTTAAGGTGTAACGCAAAACACCCTAAAATTGCCATTAAACAGCCACCGTTTTAAAATGATAACTTAGATCATTCTGGTTATTTTTTCCATACATTGCCTTACTGAGATACACATTTATGTTAAGTTTGAGTCACATCCGATAAATGGTGTGGGAGATAATAAATAATTAGTGAAAAATATAAAATGGCAAATATATGGTTAACAGCGTTTTTGAAAAAATGTTTATTCTCGATTTTCTCTTTATTTTTACCCATTTAACCTTTTCCCAGAATCTGGCACTTTACCAATAGGACACCTTGTATGTCTGCCTGTATTATATGATTTGACATTTAACCTTTTAAGGCGTAAAGCCTTTTTCTACACCTAAAACTAAGATATGAATAATTCACCACAACTAGGAAACATGCATTCCAGTTGTACCTAAGTTAATCATGCCAGTAAATTTTAAATCAAAAGCCAGCTTTTGTAAAGAATTGTGGTGGAAAACCTTTGCAATGGATTGAAATGAGCTCTATAACTCTGTATCGGAGTGAATACAGTATTGAACTCTTGCAGAAACAATAGTAAGTTAGTTTTCAAATATCCATTGTTCAAAGAGGATTTCAACAAAGTTTTAAATGGGAAATACATTTCTTCACAACTATATACTGAATTTGTTCAAGCTACTTAATAGTATTCCAATGTTTCAAATTTTTCAAAGATCTTTAGTCGTTTTTAATATACATGTTTGACTACATTCCAAATGAAAGCAAAAATTTTGCTCTCTTTATAGGTAATGTAGTGCCTTTTCCAATTATATCGGGATTTGAAATCGTTTCCCATCATGTATAGTCGATCATGTGTCAACAACAGGCTTCAAACAAAGAATAAGTTTCCGCCTTTGAAATCCAGACATTTTGTCTTGTTTGATGAACATTATTATAATGATCATACTGCAGGAAACAGAAAAAAGAAAAGTTATCGTTTTAAAATCAGCATTCAACAGACTGGTAAAGGCAGTTTTAGGTTTTTACCAACTTTTACGAATTAGATTTTTCCCTAATGACCCCTATATCATCAAATAGATCAAGCCTTGAAAATGAAGAAACAAAAGTTTTACGAATTTATAACAATTATAATTTAAAGTTTGCCTTAGATGCAGCACTGTCCTGAGCATGTTGGTCACTTGTATGTAAGGCGACATGTCAGTAGACAACGGCAGTATATCCCAGTAGAATCCACTGTCCAAAACGATGAAATAAAAGAGTTAATGTAAGCGTGTTTTTCTTATCCTGCCGTATTGTTCAGTTTGCCCGATCATGCAGCATTGACAATGCAAACAAACTATTGGCAAATTGTATGTAAAGGCTGACATGGCCTTACATGTATCTAAAAGGCTCTGGCATCCCAGTAGACCCACTCTGAATAAACGCATAGATAAAACACTCATTAATATGTACAATTGTCAGAGTTACTTGTGCCAGAAATTTCGTTGGATATTGCAATACTTCAATGTGTAAACCGTGATGATACGATTTTTCTAAAGAAATAGAGCCATTCATATAAAACGACAGTTTTGAGTCCCACCAACCCTTGAGAGGGTGCTGTTTCATCACAGCCAATATAAGATCCCTGCTCCAATACGGTTGGCAGCCCTGAATTACACTGAAGATAGTATCCAGCGAGACTTATTTAAGCACATTGAAATGTTTTGACGCGGTGGAAATAATCTTTTGTCCTTGCATGACATATAAACAGATTAAGCTAAATCTGTTATTCTTCTTCTTTACCAAAAGCAGATATTTGCTATTTAGTGTTGCAAAAGTTCCGTCTAAGTGCACAACGTATTTGGCCAAATAATTTACCTCTTTTAATTTATTTGTTAAACCACTTAAACGATCTATGGGTATCAATTTTGTGAACTAGTAAGTGTATCCTAAAAAATTGTTTTACAAAAAATCTAAAATTGTTTTTTATGTAATAACTGAAGTGTTGGCAATAATACAGGCACTTAAAGTTTAGTAATGAGGCGATATTTCTTTAGTATTTAAGATTTAAATCGATATTCTTTCAAATCAGGGTGTAGGCTACGAAAGTTTAAAGGCATGCACATAAAGATTTTCACTTGTTTTAATCTAAAGGTAAACAGCTGTAGCTTATGTGCTTGCTGTATGTTCTTTTGCCCTATTGTTAATTCGACTATGCATCTTTCAAAGGTATTTCTTGTGTTTTATTTCATGTTTATTTCAATCAAACCTATATAAGGGAAGATAGTAAAGTTGCTTTATCTAACCGTTGGTACTTGGTTAAAATATGATGGTAAAATACCCATTAGAAAATTATCTCGTATTTTAAATAGTTAAAAACCTGTTCATTATCTAAAAAAGTCAAATTAGTAAGAAAATCAATATTTTGCATAAAATGAGCTACACATCATTGAGCACAGGTTTAGTGGGAAATAAAAGAATGGCCTGTTTAAGTGTGGAAATTCCTCATTAATATGTATGACAACACTTTGGCGAGTTGTTTGGCCAGAGTTCAAGATTCCCTTTCATGTCGAAGTTTGTAATTAACGAAAACTTGTTGAGTCTCGTGCTTTAATTTGTCAAAAGGTTTTAACTTTTATAACTAATTAATTTGTCTACATTTAACTAATCCTAAAACCCGTAAATTATTAAATGGAAGTCTTCTTATTTTAATACAGTATTTCGTTGGATATCTGCAATACTTCACAATGTGACAAGTAATTACGAAAATAGTAGTTATAATAGTAATAGTTGATATCTCGTGATGTATTAACGATTTTTCTAAAGAAATAGAGCCATTCATATCTCTCGCCAAAGAGAAGGACTCGTCGTAGAACAGTGCAATTTGCAGTTTTGTATGTCCCACCACCCCTTGAGTTAAAAACAAAATTATCATTAGAACAATCTTAGAAGAATCTGGCAACCAGTCCTGAAGAAGTCTTTTCGATAAAGTCACAGCCAATGAGAACGTCGACAGTTGGCATCCCTGCTCCAATGGACGGTTGGCAGCCCTGAGACCAATAGGTAAGCAGACAGCAAGACGCTCAGTTTCAGCCAATCAGTGACTGAAGATAGTAATCCACATCCAGCGAGACTAAAATACTTTAAGCACAGTAAAATAATGTTTTGACGCGGTGTGAACCGGAGGAAATAAATTATAGTAGCGATCTTTTGTCCCAGGGAGAAAGATCATTAAAACAAACCTTTATTCATACCTAGGAATAAAAGTGACACACCACGTCAAATTATGTTTCTAATAAATTCAGCTAAACCTGTATTACAATTTTTAATAAACAGATTACTAGTAACCATTTTCCCAATCTGTTATTCTTCTTCTTTACCAAACAGCAGACTCTAAACAAGTATTTGCTCTGAAACTAACATCAAAGCAAGTTGCTAGTTGCAAAAGTTCCGTCTGTAACTAGTTGCACAACGATCCAGTTGCTAAAGTGTCCTATACAAACACTTGCAAGTAAATACGTATCTTCCTTGTTGGTTTGAAACCTCTTTGGGTATTTCTTATCTTAGTATTTGTTAAACCACTTAAAACGAGTCTACATAGGTATGATAAGATATTTTGTGAACTAGAGTAATGCATACTGTATCCTAAAAGCTCATCGTATTGTTTTACTTATGTATTAAAAGTCACACACATAAATCTTTGGTAACAGAATCAATAGGAAATGATAAAAACCTGTACTTCTGTTCTTTAAACACGAACAAGTCTTTTCTGGCTCTTTTACATCCCTTAGTAGTTTTCTTCTAAAATAGTGATTGATTATCTCGATTCTTTTCAATTATCGTGATTAATTTCATGGATTTATAGCTCCACCTAGAATCTTTCATAAATTTATCTTAAGTCTAAAACTTACGTGTAATTGAAGGCAGTTTCGAGGTTAACTATTTGGAAAATCCAAACTGCATATCTACAGTGATCCTTATGGGCTAACTGTTGGAGATGTTGACTATTTCAAAATAGTAATGCCTGCAGAACCTTTTTGACTATTATACATGTTTTATTATTTATGTTTTTGTTTTCAGGAGATTATGCGGTTCTAGTAGTTATTTCTACACTCTTTGAAAATAATAAATTAACGGAGGTTTACATACTAATGAGGAATCTTGAGAACTACTTTGTTCACCTTTTATAGTTTATAATTTATTTAGAATTTGATAAAATTCCACACTTGTTTTATTTATTTTTTTATTTACTAACAGCAGTATTTAATATACAGTACACATACATGCAACAATAAACAGGATAAGTGTACATAATATAACCATGCAATTTAGTGTGAGTAGAATAAGAAATGATGATTGTTCTCAATTTTGAATATTACCATATATTAAATGCTTGCTTGCTAAAAATTCAAACAAAACACAATAGAGTATAAAACAATAAGTCATTTTCATTTGCCTGAAACTATAGAAAATAAATTCATTTCTAAAACACTCATATAGTATAAGCACAATGAATCTGTAGGAACTTGGCAAGCTACCCTAACAGTCCAGTCTTCTGAATGAACAGAATAACAAACGGCCAGATAAATCTCAGTGGACAATTCTTATGCTAAGTTCTGAACTAGAAACGAAATACAAGTTTCATTGTATTGTTTTAGAACTCAAATGTCGCATACATTCATAATAATTTCATATTCCCGGCTTATTCGTAAAGTAATAGTCTATATGCTATAATCAAATGACTTTTCGTAAATAAATTTACATTTGTGACTTTATCAACTTCTGTATGAAATAGAGCTATTTCTCTCGCCAAAGAGAACGAAACGTGGTAGAACAAAACAGTTTGCAGTTTTGAGCTTTCAAACTCCTTTTGAGCAAATGGCAACACTTTCTATTTATTTATGTAAAACCTTTTCTGTGTGTTGGATAAATAATAATACCTAATTTAGTAATTTAGTGTTAAATAACTTAGTACTGCGCTTGCAGATCCTATGGGTATATAAAAATGTTATGCTTACTTCTTGCAATTTATTATCTTAAATAAATGTATTGTCGAATAACACTTCAATACTCCCAAAGCTGGAAAGCAGATAATTAATTTAAACTAGGTAATACATAAAAATGAAGAAAACTTAAGTGTTAAAGAAATTCCTAAATTGTATCAGTTCCCTACAGTGTTATGATAATAGTTTTACACTACACTAGCTCTCTACACAGTTTTAGTTCACAGTTAAGCTTATATACGTAACATGATAAGGCATGACAGCATCAGGATATACAATTTAGGTCTTAGCTTATAATTTAACAAGCCTCGTCTTCCGCTTTTCAAGCCACTTCCTGCCTCATGTACCTTCTAATTCCACTCAGTTCCTTCACCAAACATACATTATGAACATCACAATATTCATTACATACACGAAAGTCTAATGCTAATATGGAAAATATATTCTGACGACAACTACGAGTTTGTTTATAAAATTAATCTTTAGCATGTAAAATGTTAGGTGGTCCGAAAATGAAAGTCAAAATGTTTAAAAACAGCTCTATGATGACTGCCAATAAAGAGTTGTCTAAGTTTTAAAAATAAAAAGTAAATTATTTTAAAATTTAAACTTATATTGCGGTTTGAGCTGAAACCCCCTTCAGATATTAATATATTTTATTGAAAATAGAGAGCGTGATGCCAACTAGTGTTCTATAAAACATTATACGCGTCTATAAAATAAAATTGTACTATTTAGTAGTTTACAAAAATAGGCTTATTAACTGCCCAGTGAAAACGTCCTGGGCCTTTACTTAAAAAGACCTACATCCTTATCGATGACGCAGTTTTGAAAATTGCACCATGCTTTTTATTTTACAGCCATGGAAATTCCGTTTAACTATTATTGTTTTTGACTAAAATTGTAACAGGTTTTCGACCAAACTCTTCATAAAATGATAACTAAGTTATCGTATATCGTATCTTGAATAATTTCCCCAAGAATTATCAAACAATGTATGTAACAAATATTCAGTAAAACATTTAAAGTAATTGCCCTTTTGAATCATGGGGTCAGAACTTATAAATTTTAGAGCAGTAATTTGTTCTGAATATCTTAACTTGAATTAAAATGTATTATTTGAAAATCATTAATTTGTTGAGTTTTGAAAACCCTAATTGAAACTAAACATCATTTGGGCCGGTGTTTATTCTTCATCACAGAGCCGTATAATAAGGATAAATCGTTTATTGATGGGGTTGGCAAAGTCTTTGTTAAACTTGTTTCCCGTTAGATAAACCATACACATACCATTTAAATTTATATCAAAACAAAATATACCCCAATCACTATGATGGGAAATGTCCGCAATAATAGTTTAAACTCTAAAACTGTCCCATCGTCAAAAACAATATGTAATCAGAGTTTTTTCTATCGTTGAACAAAATGTATGCATACAAATATTCATACATCAACTATAACATACTGTAAACGGTAATATCCAGTGCATTTGAATAATTGGACCTATTATATCCCGCTGAAGCTTGTCAAATGAAAACTATTGTCAATGAAATATGTAGATGTTCTCATCAAAACCTCGTTGAAAATGCAAACTTGTACTATCCGAATCAAAATCATATCACCGACCAAATTCAAATAAAGTTATTAATCCATTTATGTATAAAATACTGCAATGGTTGTGTTTTTGATTAATAAAAACTCAGCTAAGTTTAACATAAAACATAACTAGATACAAAAATAACGAAGATATTTTCATAGGACTAAGTGCCACTTAGTTTTAAGTGAATTTGGGCTTGGCCCATACCATTGGGGTCTTAGGGTGTAATTAAGCTCGGTAGTAAAAAGGTTGAATGAATATATTTGACACTTGGAATTGATGAATTTCATTTTTCTATATGTTTTTATACTAGATTAAACATGTTTTACACGTGTGTGAATAAACTTTTAGTATACGAGTAATGTCTCTTATAACCATGACTCTGGGCATGATAGCTTTTAGTGTTGGGTGACTGGTCAGTCACTGGTTACTTTTAGGCTACCTTATTTCCTAATATTTGTGGTTTTTACTACTATTCACCTGAAGACAGAATCGTACTTTTCACGACTGGGACTTGGACTGTGTCGTAGTCTTGTAATCCAGCTTTATGGAGGTCAGGTTTTGAGGATGATATAGGTCTAAAGCGGCTCAGACGGTCTCAGTGATTATCTGATGATACCCATCAACTCCCACCATCGTTTAGACATATCAGACCATCACTTGCGTGGTTCGAAAGTCACGTTAAGCCGTTGGTCGTTGTATTTCCATTGGTCATTGGGCTATTAATTAATGACACAAGGAAGAGTCGGCCTTAGTTTGTAACAAGACTAGACCTTATAACTCATTACTACCACTCATCCTTCACCACATATTTGCCTTAAAATACCCTCATGAGAGTGGTCGGCATCTGAAATAGTGATAATCTTAATATTCCAGATCCCGAAACGTCGATTTTTTTCTTTTTCACTTCAAACGATGGAACTCGTCCACACATTTAAACCTCAGTCAAAGTGCCCTGGTATACGTTAACATGTCCTATACATTGTGAATATTTCCCTATTTGTGAGCTCTTTCTTTTGAGAAAATAACTTTAAGAAATGATAAAGCCAACAGATTAAATCACGTGTTTTATTACAACCAACCTAAATGGCCTCAATGTAATTTTAATCTACAAATAATAATATTCTTCTGACATTTGTATTTTGTAAAAGCGTTGTTGTTATAGAAACTCTAAGGCCTAAACTAAACCTATCCAATCAACAAGAGATAGGCTATCACGGAGTGCGTTATAGCCGATATGTTCCGGTTTTATCCGGTTATTACCAAGCTGCTCGTTCCAGCGGTAGGATACACGCTGCTGAAATTGTTTCACATACAATATCCACAGTTGTTTCTTTACATCACTTGGGATTACCATGGACGCTTAAAGGGTAAACACTTCGTTTTATAAGTTTAAATAACAATGATTTTATGACTACGGTCATCTCAATACTGTAAAAGACTAAGAATCTCTTGAGGTTTAAATAGTATTACGGACGTTTTCATCATTCTTGAACAAACAAAAGTACACGACGTTTCGGGATCCGGAATATGACGCCGTCTTTAGCTGGAAAGTAACCTAAAACATAACACAAAACATTATTAAGAAAAAAGCTAGCCTAAAACGTATTATTGCAAGGTGACAAGTCATCCACCACCAAATAACCTAACTTTTTTCCTTAAACTTGATAATTGTATAGCAGTTAGCCTAGAAAACAATACAACATGTAACCGTTGTGAACTTAAAGTTGAGAAATCAAACACGTTGACGGCTAATGTGACAACAACACACTGACAGACTGCTTGTCCAGCCGCCAAACAGGCCCATTGGTTGACTCGGAGCATAGGACTATCAATCACAGCCGCAAATTAGACTGACCAACTGTAAAAGAACACACAAAATAGAATGATATTTGTATACACAGACAGTAGAAGCGTTATTCTTAAGCCAATGGGGAGACTCATAAACTAAAACTAGTTTATGTTGTTATTTTATTGTTGAACTCAACGACTTGTTTAGTCCCAAATGGTGTGTAACTAAAACTGTCATACATGTGTATTTGTTTCTATTCAGTGCAAAATTGTTAAAAGTATAAAATTATGACCAACAAATCCACGATAAACTACCGTTTAAGTTACTTGAAAAAGAAAATACACTTTAAATATCTCTAGCGTTACTACGTACATAACGTTAATAACGATAGTTAAGTTTAACCGTTGTTCAATTCAGTTTCGAAATCACTTGTGTCTAGAACTGAGAGCTTGATTAAATATAGTGGTTAGCCAACAAGCGTTCCTTAGAGATGACAATTAATACACAGCAGCTGGCTCCAGGGGATTGCCATTGTCTAATACATATTACAACTGTTGTATGTAATCTAGAAGTGACCAATTGGACTTTGAATCAATCCGTTCATGTCATCCCTTGTAATCTCATTAGTCCGAACATAGATGAGCAATATGTTATAGTTCTAGCTTGTTGATTTAAAATCGTTATTGACAGTCACTTGTTTTGGATAAATATTCAGATTGAAGTACTTCTTAAAATTTGAAGGCGTAAGTAGCCGGTTGGTGTAGTGGTCAGCATAATCACCTGGCACGATAGAGACTCGGGTTCGAGTCTCGGTTTAGTCCACACATTTTGTCCTTAAATTTCTTTAGTAAAGAAATTGCTATCTGGTTGTAATATTTCCAGCTTGTGGATTGAAAGTCGCTATTGATGATCACATGTTTCGGATAAACATTCAGATTGAAGTGCATGATAGTACGTCTCTAAATTTGAAGCCATAAATAGATGGGCTTGATGGTGTATAGGTCAGCATAATCACCCGACTATTGAGAAACCTGTGTTCGAGTCCCAGTTTGGTCCACACATTTTGTCTTCACATTTCTTTAGTAATAAACGATCTATATGTAAGTAATTTGTAACCTAATATAAATAATAAGTAGCCTAATAAACGAGCAATATGTTTAAAATTGATGTTCATATCTTTACATGTTGATGTATGATGATCTGAGCGTTGACGTAAGGATTGATGATGTTCCAACATACGGAAATGTATTTGGGTAAATTTTGACAGGGTATTCATTATAAGTGATAACTGTGGTCTTGTTAACACTACACGAATTTCCTTTGAGAGGTTTATACGAGTAATAGTGATGGTTTAGTTTAATCTGGGACAGCTTTGTTATATTTCATTTTATTTACTTCAGCGGGTGCTTAGGAGGGGTCTTATTTAATATTTCCTTTACTTAAATTAAAATAACTCCTCAAAGGCTTATTCGCTAACATTATACGTGTTAGCAATATTTTTTCATGTGGCAGTTGGAAGTTATAAAAACACTTATTCTTAAACATTAAAAAAATTAAATAATTACTCATAAGAAAGGCAGTTTTAAACGCTAGAAATTATGAGACAGTAAACCCAGTAGGTGCATATGTTCCTTTATTTTCCTTCAACTATCTGCTAAATTAAAATACAGAACTGTTTCAAGCGCTCAAGACACCGGACTTTGCCAAGTTAAGGATTTATTTTTGTTTCTTTCCTAAGTCTAAAAAGTACGTGATAAATAGAAACACATATTTTGTCTAGTGAACATAAACTAATCTTCTTCAGTTTAACTGTTTATGTATTATAAACCTTATTGCCTGTGGGTCCTGAATCTATTACTGTGCATTTCGGGCATAAGTTGCCCATTTTCAAGTGCCTTCTTCTTTTCTTTAAACTTACTAAAAAAAAGTCTAACACTTCGCCGGTTTTCACACGCGTGTCACTGTTCGCGAACTAGTTGAGCTCCCTGGGGCCGACGGCAGAAACATCTTGGCGACGCGGTGGAGAGGCGAACTGAAATGGGGTTGATGTGTACTTACTAGTCCTTTGTCATGGAATGCGGCTGGGTTGGGCTGGAAGGGGCGGCTATTGTTTGCGAGATTTTTGTTTCCCGAGGCGGCATCTGTAAGTGACTTTTCTATTTTAAGGGATGGTTGAATAAAACTGAATTTCTCAAATCTTCTTTTGGTTAAAAGAGGATAGACCATGTGTATTTATGTGTTTGTAAATTTCATAGCTTTCGTGTGCTAATGCTAGATTTTTTGTTATTTGTATTTTTTAAAATTTCTATTGATTAGGGAAACATTTGAACAACATTCATCCAAAATAAAAAATTAAATAATTAGAAACCGACAAGATTCAAAAATTAACTTTTTTAAGTCACCATTTCAAAAACACAATATAAAGCCTGCCAAGTATTAAAGAAAACCCACAAACTGACCTTGTAATACCACGCTAGATTCAAATCATCCTTATAGATTACAAAATGAGACGATCTCTAGTAAGATTATAAATTACAACCCAGTAGAATTTGACAAAGAAACTTCAACATAAAACAAATTTTGCTATAAATAATGGTTATAATCCTTCTATTATCAAATTTAATTAAAACATGTTAAGAAAAGAAAATCAACCAACCAACTAGTATCAAATGACAATAACTGCCAAAATTGACAAAACTACAGAAAGAATTGGCAAATTTAAAAAAGCAGGATACAACCAAGCGTTTATACATAAAGAAGTTATTCCAACATATAACAGTTTAAAAGCAAACCAAACATAGACCTACAAAGGTCAGATCACAGCGCTCACCCTGTTTGCAACAAACAATATCAAGACACCAATAGAACTATAAACAGAGGTTTAAAGAACACAACAGGGCTCATTACAATAAACCAAGAGTCGTTGGTAGCTGTGCATCTTAAACACAATAGAACACAAACTTACATACCCCAAATCGAGAGAAATTTTAAAAATACAAATCACAAAATCTAATTTAGCACACGAAAGCTACAGTACAACACATTAAATACACATGCTCAATTCTCTTTTAAACCGGCAAGAAGATTTGAAATTCCAGTTTTATTCAGCTATCCTTAAATAAAAGCAACTTCAAATGCCGCCTCGGGAAACCCACAAATTCACAAACAATAGCCGCCCCTTCAACCCAACCCAGCCGCATTCATCGTGAGTACATCAACCCCATTTCAGTTCGCCTTTCCACCCGCGTCGCCAAGATGTTTCGCCGTCGTCCCCGTGGCTTCAACTAAACAGTGACACGCGTGTGATAAACCGCGAAATTAATAAATATATCATAGACTTTTAGTGTTTAAGAAGAAGAAGAGCGCGAAATATTGCCCGAAATGCATGTCTAGTAGACCTAACAATAAGGTAAGTATAATAAACTAATCATTTCAATTGTGTTTATTGATGAAGTGACACATGTATTACTAAATTTGGCACAAATTATTAAATTTACGAGCGTGAAACCTTGGACCATTTATTAGAAAACCACGCCGCAACCAGCATTAAAGAGCTTGATTTCTTGTCTGCAGACTACACAAAATATATATATCTAAAAAATTTTAACAAAATAAGCTGCTGGCAGTACAACCTTTTTAACAGGAAAATGGCTGTGGCGACTTGCAAGACATATTCGAATATTACCAAAGTAGTTAAATTGGTGCGTTTTAGCGATTTACGTGTTAGCTAAAAGAAAACATTTATGGGAGGGGGCAGAAAATAATTATATCATAATAAAATTTAAACGATACTTACGTGAATTGAAGACGCCGCTGTTGATCCTGCACGACTCACTCACTACACTCCATTGGGCCGGAAGCCCGAAACCGTTTCCCCCTCTCTTCCTAACCCGTGCCGTCCTGCAATTGGCCGAGCAGGTCCCGTGACTTTCAATTGTTTAATATACTGTATTTCATGAAACTTGGTCGTGACAAGTTCAAGAAAATGGCCCTACCTAAATATTTAATTATAGTAAAGAAATATTGAAGTAAGCTAAAGTGTATTCTTATTAGTTATGAGTGTTTCAAACACTCATAATAAATAAATAAAAAGGACACAGTTCGACCTGTAAGTTTCTCAAAACACGTTAAGCGAAGAATGACATGACAAATGTCAGTTCACATTACACTAGAACAAGTGACGTACATCTCTCTTCATCACTGTTATCAGTGTCGTGTATATACACCTGGCTCTTGTCCCAACTCTCCTCTGTCCCTGGACATCTTTAAACTATTTTCATTTACAATTTACAGATCACGATTTAAGTTCGTTCCTTCAGTATGTTCTTGTGATAATTCCATTACGATTTTATCTTCGCCATTCAAGAGGATTTAAATTTCAGTTTTACAGCCGAAGAAACTCTTTTTGTATTCACGTTTGTAGACATTAAATTCCACAGTATCGTGCGGAATGAAATCATGATGCAAGATTCTTGTTTTATATTAAACACGTATTTCGAGCTGCGATGTTGTGATAAAGTCTAATCTTATATGACAAGGATGAGGTGAGAATATAGTGGAAAATATCTCAACAAGCAGCCATGTTGTATATCTTCGTCACTTCTGACACTTTACTCCTACTGCTGGATAACTATAAATATACTGAAATATCTTTCTTTCCTCTAACCAAAAATCAAATACTATACTCGTACCTGTGTTCTTCTATTCGGTCTACAACTTAAGAACGAATATCAATACGTTTAAAGTTTATGTTGTTTAATTTACTATGAGCATATTTGGAAATTGATTGTCCGTTAAAAATATATACATACATAAAAGCTAAAACTTAAGTGTGGATTTGTTAAACAGTTTTCCTCAACGGTTTAGCATTTTATATTAACACATACATACGATCATATCATTTCAAAAACCTCACTTTCAAAAAGCTAATTAGGTATTCAAACAGCAGCTGTAGTTTCACAAACCAAAGCAGGAGAGGAGGGAAAGTTTGTTGTGGAGTTGAGATGCAAATGTTGAGACAAAGCCCCGGGATCAAGTTGCTGGTTTATTCATTCAACTTAAACACTCACAATGTACCTGACTGCAACAAGAACAACAATAACTCAAAATAACAACTAAATATAATGAAACGGAGAACTGCTTACCTTTTTCAAGCTTTTACTTGCTCTTCTTAAACCGATTGTTAAAAATATCTTGCTTTGCAACTGTTAATTTGAGTACAAACTGTTCCGTTTGTATCTTTTAACAAGGGACCATGTGTATACTATATTCAAACCATGTGAAATCTTCAAACATAAAGGACAGTTCTATTCCCAACGTAGGTTAAAGTTAGTAAGGAAATTGAACCCGTAAAAGTTGAATTTAACAAATAACAAAATTAGAAAGCTTATAAAAACATGTCCAAAAACATGTTCAAAAAACAATTTTTTTGCTGAATCCAATAACCAAGAAGGCACTTAGGTTCTAAATACGAAATAGTAGAGTGAATACCTATATGATCTGTGAGCTTTTGAATTACCTAAAAACGGGTCCCGCAAATGAAATGTAATGACAATTTCAGGAGTGTATTCGTTAAGTCCAGTTCAGATGCAACATTTCAAGTTTCAAGCTAATTTAGAAGTATAACCAATCAATTTAATCAGTCAACTAATAAAAAAATCACTTACTATCTCACTGAACCAACTATCTCAGGTCAGGGTGATCCTGGACCATAGTATAGAGTCTGGCTCCAGGTTGATTCAATATACGACTGAAATCTTCACAGCAGGAGTGCCATCCCAGATACCAATTGAGACCAACCTTTCTATTGATGCTGCCACCAACTTCAACCAGCTCGGCAGCACGACCACCACGGCTGAGATCGTTGCGTCAGCACCGAGCTCAGAAACTAACACTGAAATGCCTGAAGTATTTTTGTTGGGGTACGGGGCATACGGGAGTCAGTCATGACCACTTTAAGTGTCAATCCACCGAGATGTCACAGCCACCAAATAGGTGCAAGTTTATTCTAACAAAATCTTTGAAACCTCTCCTTTACTGCTGGATTCAATTAAATGTGCACTTATGAGCGAAGGTAGCAGACACGTTACCTATTCAAAGGTACTAAGTTGGTTTTAGGTGTCCGCAACATGTTATTAGTTAGAAAGGACATATAAATCCATTAGTTGTTGCACCACTATTTAATTTCTTCTTAATTTTAAGTACGTTAAAAAGCTTGAACGAAATAAGGCCGCAAGTGTAGGAAAAGCCAAGCGAACTCAATTGCTCCAGTTAGTCCCTCTCATGAATGAAATCTCGCATTAAGTAGCCAATGACCTACCCAGCTTTAGATGTGATATCTCTTTGCTGTGATCTATAACACGTCGGTCTACTCAGATAAATATACCAGTCAGATTACGAGCTAGACTAAGCTTAGCCCGCACTCTGTTGCGGCATCAACCTTAGAAGCTTTTTTATGAACAAAATTAATTATGTCTTCTAAAATGTCAAGCTGTAAATAAATAGTGAAGCACCTACTGGAATTAAAACAGACCAGTAATCACATGTATTTGGTCTTCTGATGTACCGTGGGTCAAATATATTTTCAATGCTTTATAGTACAGTAAGTGTGTAATCGACTTTGTAGGATGTATAGCTGTATTACCAGTGCAGAACAACACACGGAAAGCACATAAACTACAGCTGTTTACCTTTAGACTGCAAAACAAGCAATACTTCACAAGTACCTTTTATTGTCGTGACCTTAGATATATAATGGTGTGTTATAAAACAGCATATAATTTCTTCGACTGTATTTAGTAGTTCGTGCGAAAATGTACAGCTTTTTGTTCATCTAATTGTGATTTATTGCTCCAAGGCTTTTAATTTACTATGGATGAATTAATATTTAATTCTAAGCGTAGTACAGTAATTTAGTGTAAACCTTAGATAAGATCAATTGTAATGTATTAACATCTGATTTAACTTCTTTGGATCTTTTGTTTCTTTTTCACACTTATCGTAATTAAAAAAACATCCTTTTTATAAAGGATTACACAATTTCAAACTTCATATCAAAACATAAAATGAAGGACGAGACCTTTTAACAGCATTCCAATCATTATCAGTTTCGTATTTATTGTTACCTTTGTTTGCGTTTACAGTCTCCAAAAGCGTTACAACTCTAAGAACTACAAAACAAAATCAACAACTCTAGAAAATCTATCTTGGCTTACTTATTTAGTTTGAAAAGTTTGACTACGAAATTTTGTAGATTATAGGAGTAAGGACATGTTAAAAACCATATGGAATCATTTCATAAATAAACAACAACATCATTATATGACGGTGACAAATTAGATAAACTACTTTTCAATGAGCAATGGGTAAATTGCATGACTATTTAAAGTGATAAAAGTAAACCCACTTAAAGTCAAGTTTTTAGATAATTTATATTATACACCCAGGAAAAAGAAGCTGTTTTATTATCGAATTGTCCTTGGAAAAAGTAGATATTTATGCCATTAGCATGGTGAGCCGGCCACCACAACCTTCTCCAAATTAAATTGATCTTTAAGTGTAAAGCTATAACTAAACCATACGTTAAAGCTACCATGAAGCAACTTTGAGTACGCTGCCTAACTATGGTCTATCAAAGTTTAAGTTCCAAAGCAATTTGCTTTGAAATAACTGTCGAGGAAAGATATTATGGAAGGTTATAAAAACCAGCAATTGCAGTAGCAGTGTATGTTCGTAGCCTAGTTGAACAGTTAGAGCATGTCAGTGTATTGGCAATGCTACACTCTGTCACTTCCAGAGACAGATTGTTCTTAATGACTCCAAGGTAAAACCATCAATTCTCTTGACATGACAAAATTGCTCTTCTCTACCTTCGGTCATTTATTTCACTTTAATTTACTCAATCAATCGTATGTGTTCTATGATAGATGTATCTCGTACTGAATACGTTTTAAAGTTGAGTTTGTATGTAGATGTTCAACTAAAGGAGCTACAGCTTGAACACAGTAAAGAGTTCAATTGGAGGAAAAACTTAATATTATTTCCTCTCGATACTAACAGCTGTGATTGGAAATTAGCTTATTTCTAGATGCAACATTTAGAAAATTATCTGGTGCAAAGGTCGTATTAAACATTTTACAAATCTAAAAGAGAAAACGTGCACAACTTACGTATCTAGCTTAGCACCATTTAATTTTTTGAATTATTTTAAAGTATTTGTATGGATCAACTTTGCAATTATTAGTAAGTTTTATTTCCTGTTTAAAATCCAAAATCGTTATATTCTCCTTCAAACCTTTACGCATTTGTTGATTGTGTGAAATGCTGAAGAAGAATAATTTGACAAGACAAGTTTATTTTCTTTCTGATATTTTATTTTGCACTTTGTATTCCTTTTTAGACCTGATTAAATTATGTAATTTGAAGACCAGATCGTCCTAAAACTACTAGTTACTTGAGTGTAATTACAACTGATTTAAGAATTCTTCAAAGTTTTCCTTTGGTAACACTAATACCCCGTTATGTGAACTTACCTTTTGAAACATATGCATGAATATTTAAATAAAAGCGTCTCTTGCTGACCAGTTACTCACTCTGACTACAGCTGATAAAAGTGACGAATGGAAGGCTGGAGGCTTGACGTCATGAATTGTAGATTTTAATCACAGTTGAACATCGTCTGTAAAACTTGCCGTTTGTCAGTCTCTATTTCCTCGCTGTGGGGATTAGTGAACATTCTTTTGTTCAGTTCTGATGTTCATTTATTAGCTGAGCGTAAGCGCAGGTCTCTGTTTTAACTACATCGCTTGGTTTTTTGTCATTCTGCAGAGACGCAGTTCTTACTGCAGTTATTTACTGAAATTTGAAATAAAAGAACTTTACTAAACGATAGTTTTTTGGTGTCCCTGAAACAAGTACTCAACAACAACTTGTTCAAAAGGCAACTAAAAGAAGTTCTGTTAGATCATGCCTTTTATAAAGTCAGTGAGTTTCTGTACCATGAACGGTAGATGAACTAAGCATTACCATTGCATTCATTATTGTATACATTTTGGCATGTGCCTTTGTGCATAGTTTATGTATTTTATTCACTATACAATATTTGAATCAGAATTTGATTAGTTTATCCCAAGATTGGCTATGTAGTTGTCAGCTCCTAATTTAAAATTATTTAAGTTAAATCATTTGCCGTATCAACCTTTTGACCTTGCATATGGTCAGATAAGTGATTTTTAAACAAATGACCCTACGGCATTTTCTTCCAAATCCGACGGCGCAACCATTGAATAAATGACATTTACCAAGCTCATAAGGCTTTGCTGCTTTGCGTGGAACGCCACTGAGAACAAGGTAAACTCTTTATGAAAGCACTAGTTTTATCTGTTGGTCAACTTTTAATTGAAAGTATTTAAATGTAAATATATAGATCACACGTTAAAAAAAACTACCAATAGTCTAGTACAAAATGTGTTTGCAGTTGAATGTTGCTTTTAATTAAATAAAACAAATATACCTAGTTAAGGAAATTGTTCTATTAACGGTCGGGTTTATTTAAAGTCGAAGGACTATTAAGTACGTGCGTCTAAAATAAAATAATTCAACTTTATTATTTATTTATTAATTTAATTATGACCTAAATAATAGGATTCAGAAGGGAGGGGATTTGCATGCACGAACCATTTGACAGCTTGACACAAGTTGACATTTATTTATCCCTCCAATCCAGCAACAATATAATGGAACACACCTGGTGTCAGGATATCTATGTCCGACCTCAACTTTATTTTACAACAATCTGTTTTATATTATTTCATCGTTCTGCTTCCAGGTTGGTTAAAATTCAAAGCAACTACTTAGCTGAGTTTGTTTATACGTAAATATTTGGTGCATAACAGTTATTTAATTATTTAATTTGCAATTTGTCACAAAAATATTATACCAAAGAGAGCATCGATTGAAACGGTATATTGGCGTGCAAACATGCCTCACAGAACAACTACATACACCGAGCAACAGTAAAACTTTGATTGCATGTTCGTCCATTGCAACGAGATGTAAAAACGCCACAATGTTTTAATGTCAAAGCTACCAAAGTTTTTAATTTAAACCTATTTATTTTGGTTATAGAAAGGAAAAATATTAAAGTTTTAGAAATACTACTGTTAGAATAAAATAAAAAGTAACATTTAACATTTTGATTTAAATTCTTGAGACTTTTGAAACATCACATCGTAGAGGCTAAACGTTTTCCTTGTTTAATTGTTTAAATTTCCGTTACGTTTTTTATAACTGTCATAAGAACATAATTTGTGGCCTATTTCAAAGATCGAAGAAATCATTTCCAAAATATGTCTGCCAATGTGTTGTTTATAATTATGTAACCTTGTAGTAATATTATGGAATGAAAGGGGCTTAGGGATTATTAAGGAATATAATGTCTTTGAATACATTGTTCCGTCTAAATTAGAACTTACAAGAAAAGTGATAGTTTTTAATTATAAATTTAACATTATTTCACAAATATGGAGGGTAATAATCCTTCTAATAGTGTATCCTAATAGCTTTGTCCCAACACGCACTTGAGAGGTTCTCATAAATATGGTAGTTATACTTCAGAATTTCTCAGTTTCGGACCAAATCCTCTTACTAAGCTTGTGTAATTTACTCTAACGTATTGAGTCTTTTGGCTTGAAACTTCAGTAGTTTTACTTTAAATATTGATGTTTTAAATGCCACTTAATGACAAAACTACTTATAAATAGACTTTATTATAAAGATAGTAACCCGTGTGTCTCTATTATCTGTTTAGAAAACTAAATACTATTCACCTAAAACTAAATACGTGAATTCACCACAACTAGGAAACATGCTCTGCGAGTCATGCCTTAGTTAATCTTGCCATTAAATTACTAATCTAAAGTCAGCTTTTGTAAAGAATTGAGATGGCAAAACCTTTGCAGTGGAATGAAATGAGCTCTATAACGTTTTATCCGAGTGAATATACAGTAATATTGAAATATTGCGGAGACAATAGTTAGTTAGTTTCAAATATCAGTTGTTCGAAAAGGATTTGAAAAGACAAAGTTTTAATTAGGAAATACAACAACCAGATACTGAATTTGTTGAATCTCCTAAAAGTAAGCCAATGTTTCACATTTTAATTAAAAGAACTCGTGTTCATCTGTATTTTTGAAAATTCAATTAATTTGAGTTGTTTTTTTGCTTTCAAAGTCTTTGGTATACACATTTTAAAGTAATTAACCTTTTTATGCAGCCGAATGGCAGTTTTTGTAGTTCAGGATTAATGCCCGTAGGTATGTTACTTGTCAATTTTTGACAACTGGTCGTTAAAATAATCTCGTATGTTTCCCACCTGCCAAATCTTCAAAAGCTTCTGGGATCGATATGCAAGACTTTATGGTAAACTCAGCACACACCAATGCCGTTCGAGTTGGATTTATTTCAATACATCCAGTGATAAAAGCAATTTCAAATATTTACAAATCAGGGTTAGTTCTACTTTTCATTAAAAATTGTTAATGTGCCTTTTCCAATTACATAAAATATTGCCTTTAAAGTCCAACTTCAACTTCCAACTTCCTTTAAGTATTATCATTACAATCCTACAAAATAGCCATCATGTATTATAATAATAGAAAGAAATAATAATGAACAGTAATTAAAAATTTATTGTCAAGGCAATTAATTATTTTGTCAAACATTAATTAAATTCAAAACTATGCGTTGTAAATAGATTTATACCTGATTCAATATAAACCTTTTACGTAGGTTAAATATAAAGTTTTCCTTAGATACAACACTGGTCTATACACGTTGGCCTTTACTTGTATGTAAGGCGACAAGGCCACCTGGCAACAATCCCAGTAGACCCACTGTGAATAAAGCCATCAGATACAACACTCTGTACAATTGTCTGCTTCCTTTTGTGCTAGAAAATATTGTTCACCCGATAGTTCATTACAAGAGGACAAAACAAAGAGTGGGCTAGATAAATTTAATGATTTTTAAGTTATTTTATTGTAAGAGCAACAAATTACAAGAATTCATAATTCATCGAAATTGCGGAAACATATGAGTTGCATGACAACAAAACACAATTGAAGTGGTAAGCTAAAATGTATATTAAAGTGTAACTGAGTGTATTCAGCTTAACATATTATGATAAATAGCAAAAAATATAACATTGTATTTGTACGTAGTTACCAAAGTACTTACGATGATACAGGCGATACATACACTTAAGTTTAGTAACGAGGCCATATTTCTTTAGTATACTCGTTTAAGATTTAAACAGATATTCATTCAAATAAAGGGGCACGTAAATGGGCTACAAAAAGTTTGAAGGTACAATAAAAGGTACTTGTGAAGTATTGTTTGTTTTGCAGTCTAAAGGTAAACAGCTGTAGTTTATGTGCTTGCCGTGTGTTGTTCTGCACTGGTAATACAGCTATATATCTTACGAAGCTATTTCTGGTGTTTTATTTTATGTTCATTTCACAATCAAACCTTTATTAGGGATAATATTAAAGTTGCTTTAACTAAACTATTGATACTCGGTTAAAATATGATGCTTAAAACATATTGAGTAAATATCTAGTATTTAAACGGTTAAAACACGTTTTCTATATCTTCAAAAAAAGTCAAATTTGTTAACTAATAAACTTTTTGTAAACAACGGACTACAACTGATTAAGCACTAGTTTAACAGGAAATAAAAGAATGGTCTGTTAAAGTGTTGAAAATACGAATCCTCATTAATATGTATGACAACACTTAGGCGAGTTGTTTGGCCAGAGTTCAAGATTCCCTTTCATGTCGAAGTTTGTAATTAACAAAAACTTGTTGAGTCTCGGGCTTTAATTTGTCAAAAGGTTTTAAGTTTTATAACTAATTCACTTACATTGAACTAACTCTTAAAATCCATAAATTATTAAATGGAAGTCTTTTTACCTTAATACTGTATTTCTTTAGATATCTGAAATACTTCACAAGGTGACAAATAATGACGAAAATACGAGGAAAGACCTCATGATTTATTAGCGGCTTTTCTAAGGACATAAAGTTGTTGATTTCTCTCGCCAAAGAGAAAGAGAGACGAGGTAGAACAGTGCATTTTGCTGTTTTATGTGTCCCACCACCTCTTGAGTCCAAAGCAAAATTATCATTAGAACACACTTTCAAGACGTTGGCAAACAGTCCGGAAAAAGTCTTTTCGATAGTGTCACAGCCAATAAGAATATCAACAGTTGGCATCCCTGTTTCTATAAACGGTTGGCAGCTCTGTGACCAATAGGAAAGCAGACAGCAAGTATCTCAGTTTCAGCAAATCAGTGACTGAAGATAGTAATATTATTATTATTTATTTATTTCCAACGGTGAACACCATTTTACATTTATAATAACATAGATCAGTGCAAGAAATTACAATATTTAGAAAGTATACAATGATAAATAGCATGCTGATGAGATGATGCAGGCAGCGTCTGTGTTGGCGTCCAGCCCAGAAACGCTTGAGTGACTTGGTCCGGGGGAGTGGGCGCAGATGGCAAGATTATATAATTTATTTTGCACAGTTGTTTTTCATCTTCAAATTTTCCATTATCATTGTCTATGCCATTTAAACTGTTACGAGTGTTATGTAATTATATCGTTGAATTGTATTGTTGTTGGTTAATTTAGTATTATATTGTTGCTGTATGTTTATTTATTTAAAGTTATATATTGTTATTTATCTGAATGTGTTATCTAATTTATCTAATATTGTTAAAATTATTGTTTGTTCATAGTTAAAAACTGTTAGTGTTATATTAAAGTATTTTATTTCACACAATTTAGTAAAAGAAAATGTTAAAATTCAATAGACTATCCATACTTATTTATATATTTGGTTGAAGTGCCTGAAGAAGAAGCCCCACATTGGACTTTTAACATAGTTTAACTGCTTCAGTGTAACTGGTTGTTTAACTGTATTGGAGCATGAAAATAAAATAAAAATAAAATGATTATATACAATGTTAATTGAAGTAATGACATGAAATACGTTATACTATAATAATAAATAGACTAAGAAATAGATAACAGTAATGATTTGTAATAAATAAAAATAAATTTGAAAGGTTAACAAAGATAGACTCTAAGATAAAGGTAACAATGAGATAATATGATAGATAGCGTGCTGATGAGATGATTATATACAATTTCAGATGAAGTTATGACATGAAATACGTTATACTATAATAATAAATAGACTAAGAAAAAGATAACAGTAATTATTTGTAATAAAAAATAATGAATTTGAAAGATTAACAAAGATAAACTAACATAAAGGTAACAATGAGATAATATATGGGTGACAATAATTACTACAATAAATATGACAATATAACATATACAGTGACTATGAACAGATGATATCTAAGGACGAGTCGCCTGGTCAAAAAACTTCTCCCTCCACACAAGAGGGTGTGACCCTTTAAAGGCGCCACCAACAATACACTGTACAATCACTTAGGGCAAGGAGCTTCAGAAGAGTAGTCTCTGGACGTCTCGCTTGAAGGATGCTGGCGATGGTCCGAAGAAGTCCAGCTGAGAGTAGACGTCTTCGCTGATTCTCAGAAGCCTGGAGATTCCGTGGTTACGAGTGTAGTTGGTCGGCTGGTACCTCCTTGTGAGAATTGTTCTGGATCTGGTGCCCCTGGGTATGGTAAGGTCTATTTTGTTCAGGAGTTCAGGACAATCAATGATCCCATTTATGAGTTTTTGTAAGAAGATGATGTCGCAGACTCTTCGTCTCACCGGCAGCGGTTGTATGGCAAACTGCTGTTCTAGAGTTGCCACTGGTACTTGCAGGAAGGGGAAACCAAGTTTAAGGCCTAGCAGTCTGAGGAACCGTGTTTGGATTCTGTCTATAATGTCCATGTGGCCTACTTGGTATGGAGACCAGATGACGGAACAGTACTCTAATATTGGACGTGCAAGTGATTTGTAAAGGGTGACTAGTGTCGAGGGTGATTTGAGGGGTCTTGTTGAACGGTATATAAATCCCAGCAGAGAGGACACTCTAGAAGAAATGTACACTAGATGATCGTGCGGGCAGAGGGAGGGAGTAGTAACCACACCAAGATCCTTGATTTTCTGGACAACAGTAAGACTTTTACCGTCAATGCAATAGTCATACTCCAAAACGATACTGAAATACAAAGTAGAATATTGTTTTGACGCGGTTCGAATCGAAAGAACTAGATTATAGTAATGTCTAAACCTTAATCAACATTTTTAAATAAAAGATTACGAGTGGAAATCAACCCACTCTGTTATTCTTCTTCTTTACCAAACAGCAGACTCTAAAAAGTATTTGCTCTGAAACTAACATCAAAGCAAGTTGCTAGTTCCAAAAGTTCCGTCTGTAACTAGTTGCACAACGAGCGAGTTGCTAAAGTGTCCTATACTAACACTGGATGGTGAATACTTCTCTTCCTTGTTGGTTGGAAAACCCTTTGCGAATTTACTCTCTTAGTATTTATAACAAGCTGTAAGACGTGATCCTACATGGTTATGGTTACATGGCAGATTATGCGTTTAAGTAGTTAGGCTATTTCTCTAAGCTTTAAAAGCAATAACGTAATTTAGGTAAATGTACCGATGAGAAACCTTGGACTAAAACATCCTACAACAAGACTACAATAAGAAATGATATATTTACACATTTTTGAAATTATTATTATTGATATCATGCCACCGCAAAATTTAAACCTCCAAGGGCTTTAAGGGCTGATTTTTATAGGAAAAACGTACAAAACACACAATAGAGCATAAAACGTTAAATTATTTTCATGTGTCTGAAACTATAGAATATAAATTCATTTCTAAAACACTCATATAGTATAAGCACAATGAATCTGTAGGAACTTGGCAAGCTACCCTAACAGTCCAGTCTTCTGAATGAACAGAATAACAAACGGCCAGATAAATCTCAGTGGACAATTCTTATGCTAAGTTCTGAACTAGAAACGAAATACAAGTTTCATTGTATTGTTTTAGAGCTCAAATGTCGCATACATTCATAATAATTTCATAGTCCTGGCATATTCGTAAAGTAATAGTGAGTATGAAATAATCAAATGACTTTTTCGTAAATAAATTTACATTTTCTGACTCTATCAGCTTACGTCTGTATGAAATAGAGCTATTTCTCTTGCCAAAGAGAAGGAAGCGTCGTAGAACAACGGTTTGCAGGTTTGAGCTTCCCATGGCAACACTTTATATTTATTTATGTAACACTTTTATGTGTGTTGGATGGATGGTAAAACTTAGTTTTTCTAATTTACTATCTTAAATAATTAAAAGTCTTATTTTATTTATATAGATTGTCATGAAATTCCTCAATACTTCTACACCTGGAAAGTGGTTAATAAGTTTGAAGTTAAATTAAAAAAAGGTAAAAGATCTACCTATCGCTTCATTGTTAAAAAGATGTTTCTAAATCATATTAGTTACACTACAGTGTTATGATGGTAATTTTACACTACAATGGCTTTCTACACAGTTTTAGTTCACAGTCAAGCTTATATAACATGATAAGGCATGACAGGATCAGGATATACAATTTAGGTCTTAGCTTATAACTAAACAATTCCCGTCTTCCGCTTTTCAAGCCACTTCCTACCTCATGTACCTTCTAATTCCACTCAGTTCCTTCACCAAACATACATGAATAACTTCACTTTACTATTTAACTACTATTCACTATTTAAACGAAAAACTATTGCCAATATAGAAAAATATATTCTGACCACAACTACGAGTTTGTTTATAAAAGTAACATTTTTAGCATGTAAAATGTAAGGTGGTCCGAAAAAGAAAGTCAAATTTTGAAAAACACCTCTATGATGCTTGCAAATAAAGTTGTCTATGTTTAAAAAAAAATAAACTATTTTAAAATTTAAACTTTTAATCCGGTTTTAACTGAATCCTTCTTCAGATATTAATATGAACTTCAGGTATTTTGATGAAAAAAGAGAGTGTGAAGCCAAATAGTGTTCTATAATAACACCTCTATAAAATAAAACTTTATTTTTAGTATTTTACAAAAAGAGGCTTACTAACAGCCCAGTAATAATGTCCTCGGGCTTTACTTAAAAATTCCTAAATTCTTATGGATGACGCAGATTTGAAAATTGCACTACTCTTTTTATTTTACAGCCTTGGAAATTCCGTTTAACTTTTATTATTATCGACTAAATTGTAACAGATTTTTGACCAAACTCTTCATAAAATGATAACTAGTTGTCGTATATTGTAAAGATTATCTTGAATAATTTCCTCAAGAAATATCAAACAATGTATGTAACAAATATGCAGTAAAACGTTTAAAGTAAATGCGCTTTTGATTCATGGGTTCAGAACTTATAACTTTTACAGTTGTAATTTGTACTGAGTATCTTAGCTTGAATTTATTTGTATTATTTGCAAATAATTAATTTGTTGGTTTGTGATAAGTTTTACTGAAAACCCTAATTGAAACTAATCGTAAATATCATTAGGACCGGTGTTTATTTTCCATCACAGGGCCGTATAATGAGACTAAATCGTTTATTGATGGCGGATGGCAAAGTCTTTCTTAAACTTTTTCCGTTAGCTAAACCAAACACATAGGCTACCACCTAAATTTATATCAAAACAAAATAATACCCTCACTCACTAACGATGGGAAATGTCTGCAATAAAAGTTTAAACTCTGAAACTCTCCCATCGTCGAAAACAAAATGTAATCAAAGTTTTTCTATCGTTGAACAAAATGTATGCAGAACAATATTCATACAACAACTATAACGTACTCTAAACGATAATATCCAGTGCATTTCAATAATTGGACCTATTGTATCCCGCTGAAACTTGTCAAATGAAAACTATTGTCGATGAAATATGTAGATTCTCTCATCAAAACCTCGTTCAAATGCAAACTTGTGCTTATCCGAATCAGAATCACATCACCGACCACGTTCAAATTAACTTATTCGTCCATCTAATACACACATACAATATTATACCAGTGATTGGATAGTTTAAATGTAAAAAGACGGTGCTTAACTTTAATATAAAGTATAGTACTTTGGACTTACTGGGGAACATTTAAAAGGACCAAAGCGCTAAAGAACCAAGCGCATTGGTTGAAAAGAACTTAGTCTAGAGATTAAGAAACACAGGCCCACGACATTGGGGACTTGGAGTATCAGGGGAGACACAACGGTAAAGTAGTAAAATGAGTAAACATCATATTTTGTCGGCATTTGTAAGTTTATGTAATCTCAGTATTGTCTCTTATAACCATGACACTGATGAGTGTCTGGGTAGGTGACTGGTAGGCTTACGGTGATTACTTTTAGGCTTGCTCATTTTCTAATTGTTGTACTATGTTTAGGTTACTTCTCACCTGAAGACGGGATCATAATATTCTAGATCCCGAAATGTCGATTTCTTCTTTTTCACTTAAATTTATGAAACACGTCCACACTAATATTTTAACCTCAGTCAAACTTTTCTAGTATAGCTTACGTTAACGTGTCTTCTACATTGTGGGGTTTTCTCAATTTTTGAGTTCTTTGTTGGAGAAAATAACGTTGAGAAATTATCAAGTCAATAGATTTAATCACGTGATCTATAAAGACAACTTAAGTGGCCTTAGTGTAATTTTAATCAAAACATAATAATATTTCTGATATTTATATTTTGTAAAAAGCGTTGTTGTTGTAGAAACTCTAAGGCCTTAACTAAACCTATCCAATCAACAAGAGATAGGCTATCACGGAGTGCGTTATAGCCGATATGTTCCGGTTTTATCCGGTTATTACCAAGCTGCTCGTTTCAGCGGTAGGATACACGCTGCTGAAATTGTTTCATATACAATATTCACAGTTATTTCTTAACATCACTTGGGTTTACCATGAGCCTTTTCTTTACGTTTAAAGAGTAAACACTTCGTTTAATAAGTTTAAATTACAAGTATTTCATGACTACAGCTTATCTCAAAATTGTAAAGAACTAAGAATCTCTTGAGGTTTAAATAGTAGCCTATTACTGACGTTTTCATTGTTCTTAAACGAACAAAAGTACACGACGTTTCGAGATCCGGAATATGACGCCGTCTTTAGCTGAAAAATAACCTAAAACATAACACAAAACATTATTAGGAAAAATGCTAGCCTAAAATGTATTATTGCAAGGTGACAAGTCACCCACCACCAAATAACCTAACTTTTTTTCCTTAAACTTGATAATTTATAGCAGTTAGCCTAGAAAACAATACAACATGTACCCGTTGTGAACTTAAAGTTGAGAACGTTGACGGCCAATGACAACACACTGACAGACTGCCGTCCAGCCGCCAAACAGCCCCATTGGTTGACTCGGAGCATAGGACTATCAATCACAGCCGCAAATTAGACTGACCAACTGTAAAAGAACACACAAAATAGAATGATATTTGTATACACAGACGAAAGAAACGTTATTCTTAAGCCAATGGGGAGACTCATAAACTAAAACTAGTTTATGTTGTTATTTTATTGTTGAACTCAACGACTTGTTTAGTCCCAAATGGTGTGTTCAACTAAAACTGTCATACATGAGTATTTGTTTCCGTTCAGTGCAAAATTGTTAAAAGTATAAAATTATGACCAACAAATCCACGATAAACTACTGTTTAAGTTACTTGAAAAAGAAAATACACTTTAAATATCTCTAGTGTTACGACGTACATAACGTTAATAACGATAGTTAAGTTTAACCGTTGTTCAATTCAGTTTCGAAATCACTTGTGTCTAGAACTGAGAGCTTGATTAAATATAGTGGTTAGCCAACAAGCGTTCCTTAGAGATGACAATTAATACACAGCTGGCTCCAGGGGATTGCCATTGTCTAATACATATTACAACTGTTGTATGTAATCTAGAAGTGACCAATTGGACTTTGAATCAATCCGTTCATGTCATCCCTTGTAATCTCATTAGTCTGAACATAAATGAGCAATATGTTATAGTTCTAGCTTGTTGATTTAAAATCACTATTGACAGTCACATATTTACGGAAAAATATTCAGATTGAAGTACTTCTTAAAATTTGAAGGCATACGTAGCCGGTTGGTGTAGTGGTCATCATAATCACCTGGCACGATAGAGACTCGGGTTCGAGTCTCGGTTTGGTCCACACATTTTGTCCTTAAATTTCTTTAGTAAAGAAATTGCTATCTGGTTGTAATATTTCCAGCTTGTGGATTCAAAGTCGCTATTGATGATCACATGTTTCGGATAAACATTCAGATTGAAAGTGCATGTTTGTACTTCTCAAAATTTGAAGCCATAAATAGATGGGCTTGATGGTGTATAGGTCATCATAGTCACCCGACTATTGAGAAACCTGTGTTCGAGTCTCAGTTTAGTCCACATATTTTGTCTTCACATTTCTTTAGTAATAAACGAGCTATATGTAAGTAATTTGTAACCTAATATAAATAATAAGTAGCCTAATAAACGAGCTATATGTTTAAAATTGATGTTCATATCTTTACATGTTGATGTATGATGATCTGAGCGTTGACGTAAGGATTGATGATGTTCCAACATACGGAAATGTATTTGAGTAAATTTTGACAGGGTATTCATTATAAGTGATAACTGTGGTCTTGTTAACACTACACGAATTTCCTTTGAGAGGTTTAATACGAGTAATAGTGATGGTTTAGTTTAATCTGGGACAGCTTTGTTATATTTCATTTTATTTACTTCAGCCGGGTGCTTAGCAGGTTTGATGTCTTATTTAATATTTTCCTTTACTTAAATTAAAATAACTCCTCAAAGGACGTCAAGTACTTACTCTGTCAAACAAAATATTCGCTAACATTATACGTGTTAGCAATATTTTTAATGTTTGGCAGTGAATGGAAGTTGTAAAAAAACACTTATTCTTAAACATTAAAAAATTAAATAATTACTCATTAAGAAAGAAAGTTTCGAACGCAAGAGATTATGAGACAGTAAACCCAGTAGTGCATATTTTATGTTAATCAACTATCTGCTGCCAAAATTCAAATTATACAGAACTGTTTCAAGCGCTCAAGACACCAGACTGTGCCAAACTTACATCGAGAGTAATTTATTTTGTTTCTTTTCCTAAGTCTTAAAATGATTGTAACTCGTGAGAAATTTAACAAATATTTTGTCTATTATAACATAAATTAATCAATTGAATTGTGGTCATTGATGAAGTGACCACCTTTAGGAACTGAGAGGGTTGCGGATAAGGCCCAAATAGAAGTATGTACCAGCCATCTACTGCAAGGTTTTTTTTGACAAATTTCAACCACTTCTGAAAAAGTATACCTTTTTACATTTTTGATAACACGTATTTTATTTGAGGTCGAGAAATAATACCAGTATGCTCTAGTGAAAATCGAAATGACACTATACAGTCAGGCAAAAGTGTGAAAACGCCTTGATAACTTTTAACTAGTTTTCAGCACCAACCGAAATCATATTTTATTAGAGAGGAATCAAAGTACCTTTTAATGCATACTGTACATTTCCCAATTTTCATAATGAGGGATTAGGAATAACCCATAATTTTCATAGGGAAGCCCCATCGAGGGACCTCATTTTGAAGGTCTTAGCATATGTTGATGAATGCTGAAAACTAAAGTCTCTCTCTATCTTAACCCAGAAATAAATGGCGTCGAATGTTTAATTTACACAGATTTGTATTATGCAAACGTGTGAAAACGCCTTTATAACTTTTTAACCAGTTTATTCAGCGCAACCAACTTTGGTACATATTATTAAAATTATCAAAAGTAATAAATAAATCACTTTATTTGTTTTGTATAAAATTGAATTGTGTGACAAAAAAAACAAATCTAAATGTAAAAAGAAATAAGATAAACCTTTAATCTTTTACTAAATAAATATCTTTTAATGCATACTGACACATTGACCCAGTTTTAAAATTGGGGGATTGGGGATGATTTATTTTCTTTACTTAATGGAAAGTTTGCACCGATCCTTGCCTTAAGCCAAAGCAGGTGACAGGAAAGACAAAGTTATATTACATATATTAATTACTAAATTGTGCACACGTTATTAAATTTACAAGCGGGAACCCTTGGACCATTTATTAGAAAACCACGCCGCAACCAGCTTTAAAGAGCTTGATTTCTTGTCTGCAGACTACACACAATTTATATATATAAAAAAATCAACAAAACAGGCTGCTGCCGTTACACATTTTTTAACAGGAAAATGGCTGTGAAGACTTGCAAGAAAAATTCGAGTACTATCAAAGTAGTTAAAGGAAATCGGTGCGTTTCAGTGGAATACGTGTTTGCTAAAAAAAACATGTATGGGAGGGGGCAGAAAAAATTATATCATAATGAAATTTAAACAATATTTTTGTGAATTGAAGACGCTGCTGTTGATCCTGCGCGACTCACTACACTCCACTGGGCCGGAAGCCAGAAACCGTTTCCCCTCCCTTCCTAACCCACGCCGTCCTGCGATTGGCCGAGCAGGTACCGTGACTTTCAATTGTTTAATATACTGTATGTCATGAAACTTGGTTGTGGCAAGTTTAAGAAAATGGCCCTGACTAGATCTTTAATTATATAAAGAAATATTGAAGTAAGTCAAAGTGTATTCTTATTTGGAGTGTACAAACCTATAATAAATAAATAAAAGACACAGTTCGACCTGTAAGTTTCTCAAAACAAGTTAAGCTTGAGAGAATGACATGACAAATGCCAGTTCACATTACACTAGAACTTGTGGTTATCAGTGTCGTGTATATATACTCTTGTCCCAACTCTCCTCTGTCCCTGGACATGGTCAGTTCACATTACACGAGTACTTGTGACATTTCCCTCTTTATATATGTTATCAGTGTCGTGTATATACACCTGGCTCTTGTCCCAACTCTCCTCTGTCCCTGGACATCTTTAAACTATTTTCATTTACAATTTACAGATCACGATTTAAGTTCGTTCATTCAGTATGTTCTAGTGATATCTCCATTACAATTTTATCTTCGCCATTCAAGATGATTTAAATTTCAGTTTTACAGTCGAAGAAACACTTTTTGTATTTACGTTTGCAGAAATTAAGTTCAACAGTATCGTGCGGAACGAAATCATGTTGCGAGAATTTTGTTTTATATTTAACACGTATTTCTTGCTGCGAAGTTGTGATAAAGTCTAATCTTATATGACAAGGATGAGGTGAGAATATAGTGGAAAATATCTCAACAAGCAGCCATGTTGTATATCTTCGTCACTTCTGACACTTTACTCCTACTGCTGGATAACTATGAATATACTGAAATATCTTTCCTTCCTCTATCCAAAAATCAAATACTATACCTATTCTATATCTTCTTCTCAGTATACGGCTTACGTACGAATATCCCTTCGTCTAATGTGTTTGTCTTTAACTCATATCATAAGCATATGTGAAAAACCAATTAAAAATTAATCACATACATTAAAACTATAATACTCTTAAGCGTAGGTTTATTGAAAACATATTAGCAGTTTAAAATTTTTTACTAAAAATATTGTTTTATTACAAGTATTATTTAGTTTTAACTTTGAACATAACAACGTAAAGCCGAAGATAGTTTCTTGTTAAATAAGTTAAAGACTACCAGACACAACGATTATTTCGCTTGACTTTAGTAGGGTTTCTATTTATTAGAGAACCTTAAAGATCCTCGAGAACCACTCGATAAGCAAATAAGGTACCGGTACAGCTTTAGGAAACACGGCGTTGATACAAGATTATTATTATTTCAAAAACCTCACTTTCAAAGAGCTAATAAGCTATAAAAAAGCTGTAGTTTCACAACCCCCTTTTAACAAAGCAAAGCAGGAGAGAAGGGAAAGTTTGTTGTGGAGTTGAGATGCAAATGCTGAGACAAAGCCTCGGGATCAAGTTGCTGCTTTATTCATTCAACTTAAACACTCACAATGCAAACTCCTCTGTTCACTGAACCTGACTGCAACAAGATCAACAATAACAATAACTCAAAATAACAACCAAACAAAATGAAACGGAAAACTACTTACCTTTTGCAAGTTTTTACTTGCTCTCCTGTAACCACTTGTTTAAATGTCTTGCTTTGCTACTGTTAATTTGAATTCAAACAGTTGTTATATTTGTATGTTTTAAAAAGGAACCACTTGTATAGTATATGCAAACCGTGTGAAGTCTTTAAACGTAAAGGGAAGTTCTATTCAAAGGACACATTCACAAGGTGGGTTAAGGAAATCAAAACCATTATTATGGTTTACATTGATATTAAAATGTAAACGGCTTTTGAGAGAATAGTCATTTGTCATTTATATTCATCATTGACATCAATTTACGTTGATTGTGATTTGTCAAATTACAATACTTAAATTAAACATTTCGCAGTAAAAGAACATTAAAAGATAAACACATACAACTGTGAAGGGTCTTGATAGAACAACTTCATTTTAATATAAGTCGAAATACACATTGTGTAGGCAAGAAAAAACCGAAATCATGTTTGCAAACCCTGAGCACTTTTTATGTGGATGGCCGAGCAAGGTCATCCAGAACGCTATAAAAGCAGTGATTAAGAAGAAAATTGAAGGGACTTTTTTGAAGGATTTTAGGAGAGGTCTCGTTTTTCAGGTGGTTTGGTAGTTCAATAAAGATATTTGTGCAAGATTACCACGGAGTTTTCTTTTTAAGTTGTGCGATGACCAGGATATTGCTGAAGAGCGGAGCTTCGAGTAAAATGATGATGTATGTGGTTTCTACCATAAAACTTCCGTTTCTGGGTGCGTGTAAACTAAGAGAAGGCATTTGAAAATATACAGGCAAGGAACTAGGAGTATTTCTAACTGCTTTAATAGAGCTCTACAGGGTTCCTTGAAAATTTGATATGTTAAATTTTTAATTTTTTATAGGGAAGTTGTCACAAACGTTCTTTTATATGGATTCACATGTTTTTAAACGTGTTTTGGATTTAACTAATTGAACAAAACACTTCAGTTTACCCTTATTTTAGTTTCCAAGAACACATTTAACCCTAAAGCTTTTGCGACAGGTATCACAAAATTATATAATCTAGCTTTTTCGGTTCACACTAAGTCAAAAAATCATAAACATGTGTTTGAAATATGTTGGTCTCACTGTGGAGAGCCATCTTTAGTCACTGATTGGCATAAACTGAGCTAACTGCTGTTTGTTATCCTATTAATGTCAGGACTGCCAACCGTCTATTGCGGAACAGGGATGCCAACTATCCATTTTCTCTTTGGCCGTGAGTCTATAAAACGTTTTTTTTCAGGAATGATTGCCAGCTTATGGAAAACTTAATGCTTAACTGCTTAAACCTTTGCAAATGCTCGGTTTGTCAGTTGACGGCATCAGTTGAAGGAATGCTTGTTGTTAAGCGTGTTCCTTGTGCAGTCCAATTTAGGTATACATCCTGCGGTGACCACTCAGGCTGACCCTAAAATATAAGTTTAAGTTAGGCAATAGCAGGTCATATGTCTATAACGTTCATCAAGTCTAAGGCAAGCTATCTGCTTTTTGTATTTAATACCAACTAATTTTGAAAATTTCAAGGCAACAACTGTCTTTATTACAGTCGTAATAAGTTTAATTATTCAATATTTAATTTTGAATATTAGTATAAAACATTATTGGCAAGTAAGGCTTATCTATCTTCAGAGCAATAAAACGTTGTGTAAATTCATGCCAGTGGAATGGCCAGTTCGGTAGTAACTGGATAAAACCGGAATACACAGGCTATAACTGACTTCATGATAGCCTATCTCATCGGTGATTGGTTGTTTATAGTTGGCAATATTTTCTAAGCTTTTGATTGACTGAGAGTGCGTGGATATTTTATGTGTGAGGAAGAATCAATACGGCTAGATTTAGTTATTTATGTGTATTTTAAATGTAAATTTAAATATACGAGTAAAATGTTGCCTTTCAATCGCTTTTTCAGAAAATAATATTTTAATCAATGTTGTCTTTTGCATGTTGTCCGTACATTAACTCTACCTGTTTAATATATGTAACCGGTATACAAATAATGTTGGTTAAGCCGATGAAAAAGACCAATTAAAATTTGCCACGATGATATTAGCATTATAGGTATTAAAATGATCTCCGAATTCCATACGAGACAAAAAACAAAATATGCAGCTAACCACTTCCACTTTAATTGCGCTGAACAAACAGAAACCTTTTTCATTAAATATTCAACATCAGCAAACTCAGTATTTTACTAAACCTCTTCCTTCATTTTACTGTTGAAAGATTTAGCAACAGTACATTTAGTTGTAATTTTACTTAGCAGCAATAATCTCTCAACATTATTATGTCAAAAAAGGAGAAAATTGTACTAAGCCTAATTTTGTTACCTTACCTTGTTAGCTATAATTGAGCATATCATATCGATCGTCATATCCAAACATCAATGAAATTAATCTTACCTTAAAGATAACGACCTCTTGTTGTTGCTTGCGCTTCATTTAGTCCCAAAAACTTATCATATTTGCTTGGTTTTAACTTATATCTAAGATACAAACATGAACACAGCTGCTACGAAAAAAGGGATATTGTTTGACTTCAACATGTCTTATCTCTCGTCATATTCTGGTAACAATGTAATCTTCTTGTTAGAAATAACGACATCTTGTTGTTGCTAACGTTTTTTTCCGTAACTTGTGTTTATTGCTAAATCTTACAGAAAAACGAATAAATAAATAAATGAATAAATGGTTTATTGCAAAAGACATGCGACATGTTATGCAATCGTCATGTTTATTATCCATCTCTATTTACTGAGTTACTTGTAAATAGTATAAGGATCAAGTTCATATATTATACACCTCAAGCGAGAGACTAAGTTGCCGTCACGTTATTTAAAACAGGCCCTTTCTAATTAATCTCAAGCATTTAACTAGGAAATTACAATGTTTTAGAGACGCAAATAGTTCAGCCATAATAGTTGTTTTTTTCAAAGAATTTCGTAAGGCACTAACAGGAATCACCTTTAGTCTATAACGGTTGAGACGTATTGAGAAATAAAGATTTCCTTTAACAACAATTACACAACGAGTGAGAAATTATGAGAATGAAAAGTATTAATTTATTCTAACAAAAAATAACAAATGCAATTACAAAGAAAGGCTCTCTGGAACTACACTAACGATTCTTTCGACCTATGAAGCCAGTGATAGAAAATTATCAAAACCAATCAAATTCAAACTCAAGTGTACGATTTTATGTTGTGGCCTGTTTAGCCGCACGCTGTGTTAGTTTTAAGTAAGTACGAGTAAGTAAGTTAATAACTCCGGCAACTTGAATGTTTGCTTTGAGCTAAGTAAAGTTTATTACTTCAAATGGCTCTCTGAAGGCTCAAAAGTAGAGAGCCACGTTTTCATTTGGGTATTTCATAAACAAGAAAATACGGTCCACTCGTAATGAATTCTACAACACACTAATTTTAAGTCGAGATTTAGAATAGTAAAATGTTGTTATGTACATTAAACATTTTCATAACTCTTAGGCGTTCATTCCCGAACTCTCCTTTAAATTCATCTTTTTTCCTACGATATTCATTTCAACGAGAATTCAGGAACACATCAGACACACAAAACACGAAGACGTTGGAAATTCGGCCAAAGCTGAACATAGTTACAACACGAAACAAGCAGTAGAATTTGATAAAGTCAATATATTGGCAAATATTTCACATTATTACCCGAGAGTCATCCGAGATACCATTTAAATAACTAAAAATGGTAACAATTTCAATAAAAATGAAGCATTAAACTTTCTAGAAGCTGGCAACTAGTCCTGAAGAAGTCTTTTTGATAGTTTCACAGCCAGCTAAAACACCACAGTAATGGTAAATGAAAATTGGTACTCCACAGTGATTCCGAACTATATCAAGCTAATGATTATAATGTAATGTTTTGACGTGGTGGGAACCGGAAGAACCAGATTATAGTTAAATTATTTTCACTGTTCACTTGATCATTTTTATCATCATGGTTTCTAATTAGAAATTAAAAAGACCTAAAGTACATTATTTTAGAGTTTGGCCTAATAGCAACTTTATTGTTGGAACATTAAACATTGTTTCTCAAGTTTGCAACTATACCTTAGTAGATGAGTATAATGAACACCGGAAGTTTACCAGTGTGAAAGTGACAAGACTAACAAGACACAGAGAAGTTTGTAACTACTTCACTTACACCTGGAATTATATCTCTAGTCTCAAGGGACCAGTAGGTTCTTGTTTCTAAAACTGTTTATGCTTATACCAGGAGATTTAACCGCGAAATACCACGGAACTCGATTGCAATAGGCCTAGTGGAAATAAAGGAATAAAAACTGATGAATGTATTAAAACAAAAGCAAAAAATGTAAAGTTTAGAAGAAGTAGTTAACACCCCAGCAGTACTACAAGCACAAAAGAAACAAATATGCTATTTTCAAAATACTTTTGTTTCAAAGATTCAACATTTTTATTACTGATGAAATATTACAGTTTGTACTACAATGCCTACGTAAAACATTATAAGTCAAATTAAATTAAATTTCAAAATATCTTTATTCATTCTTTATACACTACACAATAGTCCCAATATAAAATAAACAAGACTTTATACGTACTAATTCTTGACTAAATATAATTTCAAACTAAAATAAAAAACTAATGAAAAGTTAGGTACCTCATTTCAACGTGTTGAGGTACCATCACAAACTAACTATACTGTCGACTAATGAAAATAAATACTACTTATAAATAACAGAAAAATAATCTTAAATATAGACAAACTAGTTATAAAAATAAACACTCAATGATAAAATTAACGATCTTCCACATGTTAGTAAGAATGGTAAAACAATATCTAGTTGAAGTTCAACTACTGTACATAGAGAAATTACAATTACACAACTATTACAATTATTATTAAGAAAATAATACCTTCAGATCAGGACAGATAATTAAATAGTTTGGGGGCGAGATAACTGTAGAAACGTTTGAAAAACTCAAAATGAGGAGGAGGAGTAACTACCAAGTTCCTTGTTCTTATATGTACACAAAATAACAGAATGGAATTGGATTGAGACCACTGGAAGATCTAAAAGTATTGATGTGTAACCCAAGTTAGTTGATGATTCAAAAAATTGAACCGATCGAGAAAGATGCACATTAGCACCTCATTAAAGAGCCCTCTTGAAAATGGGAGAAAACAACAGTAATTTAGCTGATGTTTAAGGTCGTAGTCCATCTTTTTTAGTGAAGAAAATGAACATAACACTTTGGGTTGTGGGATATGATCCCTGCTTAAGATGAAAAGTAACCTGAAAAATAACACTAAACATTAGGAAATGAAAAGTCAGGATTAACATTCAGATCCAAAAACGTCGTCATTTTCTTGCTCACCAAAGAATTATGGTACACGTAATTAATAATATTTTAACATCAGAAATTCTACCATCGTCAACAACAAACTTCAAACAAAGGTGTAATTAAGCAGTAGGTATTTCAATCGTAATATTAGTTTTCCCTTTTTATACGAGTATAGATCTTTATTAGAAACTATTAAAATCAACCAAATTTCTACTAAATAATTTATGTATGCTCTATAAAGGCCTACTAAAAATAAAGAACTACATGAACAGTTGTACTACAAAGATAATGTCTTGGAAAATTGCAAAAGAAAAGTTGAATCTTTGTTTATTCACCGAAAAGGGAAACATAAAACACATTTAAGGAATTGAAGTTTTAATTTTCAATTGAAATGTATAGATTCATCATAAAACCGTAGGTTCAATAACAATAAAATTGCGGGAAAACAACTGTTGGAGAGGTTCCAAATTGTCTGGATTAAACACCTTCAATTCCACTAATGGACAAGTTACGGGCCTGGTTTATGGTTCTGGTATAAATACTGGTTTATAGTTTTGTCAATACCGTATCCAAGAATGGAGATGTTTACAGTTAATATTAAAGCGAGGAAAATGGGAAGAATATATTGAATAATATGTATCAAAATAGACGGAACCTTTTATGGCTTTTAGTTGTTGCTTTATTCGTAGTTCATTAACAATATATCCTGGATTTAGTAACAGTTCCAATGCTATTTAGTTAAAAGAACGGTAGAGTTAAAGATAAGATTTTCCAGAAAAGTAGTGTTTCATTTTTAGCCATCTTTTACGATCGTCTATTTTTGTTTTATGCAGTCGTACGAAAGCAGCCACCGTTGTCTAGGAAAACACTTCCATATGAATACGTACACACCCAAAAGTTTGCCGTCATATTACAAAGAAATACCGATGTAGGAAGCCACCTTTTTAGGAATCCATGCCCAAAATATTATTTGTTGATTTACATATTGCTTCTTACATTCTCCTGAATTTTGAAAATAATAAAATGAGTGATATGTTAATTACAATTTTACTCGTACTAAAAAATCGCAATTGTTCATCAGTACTGCAACTTGTTGTACATAATAATTTCCTAAAAACGTATGTTTATTAATGCTATGCAACAACTTATTTTTTGGTCATTGTATGGTTTGAGCAGAGTCAAAGTCACAGTTTTTTCGATGTTTGTACAAGAAAACAAGAATTGCAGAGTAACGTTAGACACAAAACAATACAGTTACACTCGTAACAGTTCTGATTGAAAAACAGTCAGACAGTAAAAGAACACTTAAACTTACAAGCTCGATTGAACACAGAATATATCCCAAGTTAAACTGTGTCAGCAGTAAGTTTTACAGCTTAGGATATTTACTGGACTGCAATTCCAGAACATCTCAGTACCAATAAATCGGTTTATGGGTCAAGTTTTGCCTGTGTATTTCGTTATGTAATATTCGTCTGACTTTCAATAAAGTGTTACTTTCCGACATATGTAGTTTTCTAATCTAGTTCTTCCGGTTCACGCCGTGTCCAAACTTCATAATTAGGCTGAGATATTTTGGCCTCGTTGCGGAGTACTATCTTCAGTCAATGATTAGCCAGAAGACGGTACTATACAGCGATGCTGAAATATTATGTAATTATGAAGTATGGACGTGGTGTGAACCGGAAGAACTAGATTATAGTTGTGACACCGGCCGTGACATCCTAAGAGTTCGGGATATGCCATTTTATTACTAGAGAATAGTCACAAAGATAACTTTATTTTAAATTCATAACGTACCTTCATTAACAAAGAAGACACATTGTAACTATTTACTTTTACTTTGATAAAACACGGACTGTTATTTTATTACTTTTAATGTTAATTAGTCTTTTGCACTTTAAAACGGTTTAAAATTTGATATTGTTTGCCAATAATTGGAAAGATTTTGTAGTTTGATTAACGTGCATGACTTATTTTTGTGTTGATTTAACTCTTTAACATTTGAATGATTTGAAATCAATGGGATTTTATAGTCTAAAATAATATGCATTTAAAACAGAAAAATACCCTTCGTATTTTTTTGTAATTCTACTAGAAAACATTTAAAATTGCACGCCCATGGACGATTCTGATTTGGGGTAGCCGCAGTGGTTCTCAGTAACACGCACCACCCCATCTTCGCACCAAATCAGCTCGGGTTCGAGTCCCGGGCGCAAAGATAACGTTTCACGATGGCCACTCCCCGCGGTTCGGAAGTCACGTTAAGTCGTTGGTCCATTCCATTAGTTGTTGGGTTAATAAATAATTACCAAATTTAAGGAATAGTCGGCTCTAGTTAGTAACAAGACTAGACCTAATCAACCATCAAAACACTCACCAAATTCATGGATATTCCGTATTCACCTTAAAATATCCTCTAAGAGTGATCGGTGTCTTAAAGCAAAGTAAAACAAAAGTCAAATAAGATGATAGTTTTTAAAACTACTGTCAAAATAATATCGTTTGTGGTTAGATATATTTTCACAGACGTTTAACTACATATTTTTTAAGAACACTACGTTTCTGTATGTGGAATTTGATCCCGTCTTTAAGTGAAAAGTAAAAGGTAGATATAAGCTAGCCTAAAAGTAATAATTTTACACGGATGGCACAAGAAGGTATACAACTAATTCAGCAATGAACAGCTGTTTAGATCAAAACACCAGAATAAATCTAACGTAATATATCGACTTCAGTTCGTCGATGATTGTCTTATGGAGTTTTGAGTGAACCCAGATGAACAAAAACCAAATTTAGGAGTTTTTCGTTTATCAAGCGCCCTCCGTTTCTGAGTGTTAAAAATATAAACAATATTAAGAAACAAATCACGAAGTGTATTATGGTTTAACACTAATGTCAACTGGTTGTCTATGTACCTAATGATTTCACACAGAATATACATTGGACAAAAGAAATATTAAGTTGTTAGGGAGATATAAGATGTGAGTGTGAGGTTGGAATGGATGTCATATCTCTTGTAATGGGTCCAGTGCATATCTCTGACTATGAAGACTGTCTTCACATTTTCTCATACAAATGTATGAGGTAGGACCTGATTTCTTTTAGACCTTTTATTACATATCAAACACATCTTTTATAATTATACCAAATAGAGTTTATTTTTAATTTGGCGTGGTCCTATTTATCTTAGGTTTAACTCACTTTAGAAATAAGGTATATTTTTATTGTATCTATATTTTTATGGTCAAGTTTTGTTTCACGTTCCATAACTTTATCATGCAAAGTAGACCAAGCTACCACCATTATAGGCGAACATATTAAACTGGGCTTTGAGCTATAATTTTGAAATAGGCCATGGTAAACTCAATTTTACACGTTTTCCTTGCTCATGCCTCTATTTACGCAGTTAAAACACATCGGTAATCAAAGTTTAAACTATTATTGCGGACATTTTCAATCGTTAGTGAGCAAGATGATCACGACGTTTCGGCATCTGCAATCTGATCCCGTCTTCAGGTGAAAAGTAACCTTAGACATAACACATATCATTAGAAAACGAGTAAGCCTCCCTGAAACATCGTTAATGTACTACACTGCTCATAGGATCCAGGCACTTACTTTTTATATTAGCGTTAAGTTGACTTATAGAGGTTACAAGGTTTAGTAGTGCATTCAATAAATTGAACAGCAAAATCACAGGTTATAATCAAATAAATGGTTTACTAACAGGACCACTAAAGCCTAAGATACGAATGATGGTTCGTTTAATGGAGCACTCTGTATAGTAGGAACAACAACAACATGAACATTTAGACTTGTCGTACCCGTGGCTTGAAGCAAAGTAGATTCATCATATAGATGCAGAGTTGGTTTGAGGTGGAGCAGTGGCTCATGAATTTCAAATTTCAATCTGTCTCCCTCTGCCACAGATGTGTATATTTATTCTTTATCCAGTTCAACCATATTTCAATATTTTGTACAAGATTTATAAATATTTTGTACTGGACTGCAACTTTTGATCAACCTGCTCTATTTCACAATATGGTTTTACGCTTAAATGGAGAAGAAGCCAAGACTTTTACTACAAAAAAACATGTAACTAACTATAAAACAAATGTATAATTTCAAAGGTAATAACTACGTTAGCAGGAGTAAATTGCAGACACTATACAGTATACAAGGTGTGACAAAACTGTTAATTCAACATTATATTTTCTGATTTTTTTAACTTACTCGTATTACACTGAGACGAGCTTCATTCTGTTGACTTTGTCTGGTGGACCAGGAGTTATAGTTCTCTAAAGTTATGAATCAGGGCACCAAACCCCACTACATTAAGATGTGTCTAGACCCCAACAGAAATAAATTTATGGAAAGAAAGTAAAAAGTTGATTTTAACAAATAACAAAATTTGAAAGCTTATAAAAACATGTCCAAAAACATGTTCAAAAGAAGTTTTTTGAACCAAGAAGGCACTTAGATTTCTAAATACGAAAATGTAGTGTGAATACCTACCTATATGATCTTTAAGCTTTTGTATTACCTAAAAATGGGTCCCGCAATTGAAATGTAATGAAAATTTCAGGAGTGTGTTCGTTAAGTCCAGTTCAGATGCAAACATTTTCACGTTTTAAGCTAATTTAAAGTATAACCAACCTCAATTAAGTCTGTCAACCAATCGATAAATCACTAACTATCTCACTGAACTAACTATCTAACTCATCGAACCAAACTTGACACTTTTATTTAGGCTTAAAAAGTAACTCATATAAACAAACTATGCCGACATCAAAGCTGTGTGTTCGTTACGTCTGTTGGAGCGTAACATTTTAAGGGTGTCTGTTCACCAATAACGAAAGCTATTTCCGCCAGAGCGTGCTATTGTATCTCTTACTTCCACACTAACATTGCCCCTCCACTATTACCCGCTCTTCATCAGTATTCTAATGTGCGAGTGAGACTGACATCAGGTATTTATGTTTTGACGCAGTTGTCCGAATACTGCCAATAGAGTCACTGATGACGATATATCACAGAGTAATCTACCCGCACCTTTTCTACGGAGTGGCTTTGTGAGATAGGTGCTTAAAATAAAATTTTTAGAAAAGTTTCTACGGTCATTCCGTAAATGAAACGGTGACTCATGAAGACCAGCTTTAAAACAAATAACACTGCCGAAACTACCTCTTATTTAAGAAAAATGTATTTCTTTTACAAAGTGCGGTCTTTTAAGAGATAGTGACATTCACCCTAGCGAAACTAGAGGTAAGTAAACTACCAAACTGGGAGACACAGAACGCAATTCGATAACGTTTATTTTCTCCGTTAAGAGTGATCTTCGTTAACAGGTTGTCAAATTAAGCTTAAGCCTTTCAACTCGTCTGAAAAAAAACGTTTATAGCACATGACTGGGAAAACGTGGAACACTCTGACTGACTACAGGACTAGAGTAATGTAAATGTCAAAATATCAGCTTAATTGGGATTTCAATGTTAGAATGTGTGGAAAGTTTTGGCTTTTAAATTTCAAATCGAATGACAACTTCATAGTTTGTGAAATGTTTATGCAATTTATTTATAACTTCCTGTTTTATATCGTTTGTTTTAGAGGGTCTTGCAGTTTGTTTTGGCGTACTTTATGTCACCCACCTTCCACCAAAAAGCCGGGTGAGAAGACCCCTAATAAAAAAATGTCTTCTTGTAGCCACCTTAAAAGGAGGTAATTTCAAAACAATTTCAACGATGCATAGAGCAAATAGGCTCGTTCTTTTTCTTATGCTTAATTAAAATTTTAAACTATCAGGTTTTAAATACCACATTTTACGTACAATTTATATATATTGACAAATGTGTCTTCAAAATCCTCTGAGTGAAATGTTGACCCTGTAAAAATTTCCTTAGAAGTTATTGAAGAAATATGTGTCAGTCAAAAAAGTTTCATATGAAAAGATGGTTTTCCAACTGATAATTAATAAATTTGAAATGAATAAAACAGAAAAAAGGAGTCGATATAAACGTGTTTTTGAGTCGTTGATTTTGTGTGTTGTCCCTTTTTTTGTTGCCACAAAGGGGGGTTGTGTTTAAAACATTTGGGGTAGCCCTCCTCCACGGATTTTGGATAGGGGTGGGCGACGCAAAAAGGTACGTCAAAATAAACTTCAGAATCCTTTCAAAACTTTCCTTAAAGGGAATCTGATATTTTTTCTTTTCCAAAAGTTCAGGTGGGGGCATAAAACTCACCTTGAATAGAGTAGCCTCGTAACGCCCGTGGTAACAGAACTGTCAAAGGCAGAAGCGAGGCTTTGAGCGTAGCGAATTAGAGTAACAGACTGCAAAGGAAATTGATTCACTCATGCCAGCGGCACTTAAGTGCTTAGCTGCTTGTCGGCCTGGTTTCGAGTAGTTCTGGCCTAGACAAAATTACACCAGTGTGCTTCGGAGGGGTTTCAATTGAATATTAATTCAACCTTATTGGGACCCTTACGATTGAGTATAAAACCTACGATAACCTCTTATACCTCGTATAAGATTACGTTCTAATAATGTAAAATAATTATGTTTACATTTTATATGAAATGCAAAGACAGACGAAAGTTAATCAAACTAACACATGAGGCGTTATCATTCGCAATCACAGCATTGTTATTCAATAACGAGAAGATTGGATTGGTTCTGACTTGTTTACAAAGTTGATTATTTCAGAGCAATCGGCTGATACAGGTATTCGGAGCTCTCCAACGCTTATAGTGCTCCCAGCATTTGGCCTTTTAATTATACATAAACAGAAAGTACTTTAATATGCTTGTGATTTGCACACACTATATTGTGGTTTAATAAAACAATGATTAGTCCTTTGGCAGTCGAAGAAATGTAATTCAAATGAAAAGAGTGTTTTTAGCTCTTGTGGAGTTTTGTTTTCCTTCCAATAGTTCTAGTAATCCAAAAACACCTTTAAAGCTTTTATTTTTATGTGTCTTATTTTAATGGTAGAAATTATGGTGATATCATTAAATAAAATATCTCAAAATCAGTAAATAAGATGTCCCTTTAGAATTAGAACTCGAATTGTGTATAAAGAAATATTCAAATCAAGATTAATACTAATAAAGGTCGTAAAATTACAGCGTAAAAGTGCTACTGTTTTATTATTATATAACGGAATGCTATTTATCGGCAAACATTGGGAAAATTTTAGAGAAGGAACAAAGAAACCTCTTGTAAATTGTAAATAGTAATGTTGATAGACTTAACCCCAGCGCCGCATGAGAAGTAAAAACCCATAATTCCCTTGTCATAATAAAACCATAGATGGCACCAACACCTTTAAATCAAAACCAGGCCGGCATTCCCTAAGCGGTAAAGCGCCACTAGTCTGAGTGATTCGAATTTCCTCTTTACCGCAGGAGTTATAAAGCTACTAAGCTAATAATTGTAAACATCAATGCTATCATAGGCATTGATGTTTACAATTGTAAACAGTCATCCGAGACTTTGTATTATTTGTTCCAAAAAATCTCAGACAGTGGTCAGTTCGTGCCGGTCCGTGTCTAGCCAGTACTTCTGTGCTCCGTGACTGACTGAAACCAGCTGATCGATCAATAATGACTCAATGTTGTCATCTTCTAATTTCAGTAGAATGCACGGAGCCGGTGTAAGGTGTATGTTATTCGAGAGTGTTTTTCATTTAGTTTATTGTGCAGTGTCATGTGTAGTCTCATGTGTTGGAACTATGGTTTTGCTTAGCTATTAGGTAAGTGTTCCAATTTGTTTGTTACTTCTAATAGATTATTGCTATCCCTAGCCTTGGTTTAAAAATGACGAGTGGCTGATCGATTTTAATTAAATTTTGCAATTGATTAAACTGTAACTTAATTTATATGTTTTCGTGAAACCGTGCCAGCTTTTATTGTTTTGAAGTTATCTACAGTAAGTTATGTAAGTTTTGCAGCCTTTCGATATAAGAGCTCTTGTAGACCTAATGTTTGTCTTGTATTGGGCTGATTAACCAAACCGATACAACCATTATCCACAGCTAACGAAATTGCATACCATATTTCATGGAAACTAGTCAAAAACGCGACCTGTAAGGAGTACACACATAAATACATATATAAGTAATGTAACTACAAGCTACAAAATTTCTGGATATCTTCATTTTCCCATATTAATATTTTACTAAAAACTACTTTCATCCTTCCCAAGCTCATAGCTCTACCAATCCATCTCCGATACCAGAAACAACCACCCGCTCGTCTGGACAACTTCCTTTCTCATGGTGTAACAGTAGCACTTTAGACCTTCTGAGAACAATCAATAGTCGAAGTCAGCAAGAAGAGTCTGCGACACGTGCAGTCCACGTGGACTATCAGCTATTGTTCAATCACCAATTAAAATCACATCTAATCACATAGTCACGCCTACTTAGACCTGATTAGCGGAAGTGATCAGAGGTGTCCAGCGGACTTTTTCACCCGGAGGGAGCGGAAATCAATTCTCCCCAGGTCTTCAGACTGTCAACTCTGCTGCCTCCGTGGTGTGTTCACCCTGTGTTGTTAAGTGCGCGAGTGCCAAAATTCAAAATGGATAATTTGGATATTCCCTAGTCTAAGTAAGTGCAAAATCATTTGTATAACAAAATGTGAACTTGGTCATTCTACTTCATTTCTTTAATAGTTAAATTATTCAAAATGCTTTATCAACTACCAATATCAATAACACAATGTTTATTACTTCAGTGGTAAACGGCATGATAGCCACAAGGCTTAAACATATATAATTTTAATTCTAATTCTAACAGTTTCAGTATTCTTGTTAAGTAATCTTAATTAGACAATAACATAAAAAGGTTGGTCATATTCTTGTCTTAGATTTTATACTAATTTTATAAGTAATAACATTTTTACAACAAGAGTTTAATTTTCCTTTTTATTTAATTAGCAATTAAAATAAATAGGTTGAAAGTTAACAACAGTCGTATCTTCTTTCCTTGTGTATCTCCACTGCCAAGCGTAGTTTGCCTCACGTTCTCAAATAACTCTTTTAAGAACCAACAATCAAATCTTTTATATATTTAATCTTTTTACAGTAAAATATTGGATACATGTTAAAACGTGTTTTGAGGTTAAGATCAGTGCTCATTTCATGGTCCCGGGCCTAGGTCTTACCATGCTAACGGCATAAATATCTCATTTTAGAAGGAAGTTTGCTAACCTAATTATTACTTAATAAAAGGGCTTTCCACACAGTTGACGATTTTAAGCCCACTACCCTCAGAGTGCAATAAACTATAAATCAAATCATGTTTGTGCTAGTTTTTAAAGTTGAGTAACTTAATGTTTCCTCTTCACTTTCCACTAGTTTTTTACCGTAATTAGTGTTTACTCTTGGTTTGGTTGGGAATCAATTTAACATTTGAGGTATCAATAACAATACACCAAACAATACATTACAATACAACAATACAATACACACAATGCAATACATACAATACACAATACATTTTGTATTTAAAAGTAAATTTTGAGAAAAAGATACTGCATTTCCTATTTATTTACACAATTAAATTACTCATTTTTACAACAAATACTCTATAGGAATATTTCATAGTGTTTTGACGTTTCCCTCCAAGGATTGTTCAAGGCAAATTTGTCATTCATAATAAATAGTTTGTGAAACGTGGCATTTAAAACCTTATTTCTTGTAATACTTTAATTTGTACAAAAAAAGAGACAAGATAAATACTTTTCCTTTGCGTCGTTTAATTTGTATTAAAATGTCCTTTCTTTTGATGTGCCAAAGAAAGGGGGAAGGTTTGTATTTGAAACATATGATGGACCCTCCTTTTTGGTTTTTGGGTGTAGTGGTAACGTAAAGTATGCCAAATCAAACCTAAAGATCCTATAAAAACATTCCTCAAAATATTTTAAATATTTTCTTGTACATCAAGTTATGATGGGCGGGGACATTTAAAACTTACCTTGTTTATACACATATTACTTCTTGGCAGAGGAGGCACAACTATTATATTTCAAAACCCTAAAATCCCTTAATTTTCTTCATACAATGGTTTGCATTAATATTTTACAACTAACTTGTAAATACTTTAACTTCATGAATTACAAACTATTCATTAAAATTTAGAAATTACATAAATTTATAAGAGTTTTTTGTTGCGCAATAGTATTTTTAGTAGTATTTTGATCTTCATTGTTCTAGCTTAAAAGATTAAATTGCATACATTGTGTGTCAGCCTCTCTAAGTTCATTAGCTAGAGCCTCGTGTGTACGCATACATTGTCCAGCGTTCCATCACCATTGCGTGTCACTCAGTACATTGTGCAAACACATCTAGTTTGTAATGAAAACCAGGCCGACACGCAGCTCAGCGCTAAAGCGCCGCTGACACGAGTGAATGGAATTTTCTTTGCAAATTGTTACTCTAACTCTCTCCACTCACAACCTCGCCACCTCCACTCACCAAGTTTTATGTTCTATAACGTCGAGTATTTAAAGGCTATGAGCGCAGCGAACAGCCTGACTTTGGCTATCGGCCTCAGCTTAGCCTCCTGTATGTTCACGAGTGTTACGAGGCTCTTCGCTGCGCTCACAGCCTCGCTTCGGCCTTCGACCTAAGACTTATGGATTTTTAAAGGAAGTTATACTATATATTATACAAAGAAAATGCATTTAAAATTCAATAAAACTGGACTTCTCATTCCGCCGCTAGAGAAAACATATCTTTTTGCCACCGAACATCCTTCTTTTTTACGACTTTATGGGTTTTAAATTTTTTGTTTATGATGTATACTAACGAAATACATGTTTATATGAAATTTCATCCAAATCAAAGGACATTTACAGTTTTTAGATAGTGAAACCCCCTTTTTTGGTAAAAGATCTCCCTCCCAAAAAAGAGGGTTCCGGTAGTCTTATTTTATTAATTGGACAAAAAGGTGTCTGTGGAAATTTTAATAACACACATATATATAAGGCTCTAAACGGGTTCTAGTGGTCAAGATCAGTGCCCATTTCATGGTTCCAGGCCTGGGTCTTTATCTTGTTAATCGCATGGGTATATCACTTTTATTTTTCAAAGGAATTTTAATAATACCACTTTTTAAATGAATTTAACTTGGAATTTAATTAAAACTCATATTCCTAACTCAGATGTTTTCCTTTAAACCACCGAAACAATAGTAATGATCCCACTAACTCATCGAACCTGCCAGATACACTGACAACATTTCTGGCAGGCTTGTTATTTTAATGAGGCTAAAAATGTACAAACAGTATTATTTTTCATGTTTAAAACTTATAAACGCGGCTTTCTAACACAACATTACAACATAACTGCTCGCCGGATGCTTAAAAACGTTCGTTTTGGTATTTAATCGATAATATACTAAGTGTTTAAAAAGTCCAACCCCGCCTCAATTTAGCCCATCATGTGACCTCTCTCTTTTTATAAACACAAAAATTATTTTACAAAAAAATGTACGATTCCCCAGTTCAAAATCGCGGCACCAAATGTGTATTATTGTTTGAGCAGATACGTGAAGATAAACACAAAATTACAGAGGATTCTATATAATACTTAACTCTTAAGGGATTGGTTAAAACATTGAAACTATTGTGAATACAAGAATATCAGGTGACGAGAATATTGAAGTAAGGAAGCACTATAAGGAAGTTGTGGGGTTTAATTGAAGTGCTCCGAGACTATATTACTGAGTGAACCCACACATAAACCATATGCGACAAGGAAACCTTTACGGGAAATTACATCGAGATTCTATTTATCGCAAATTAAATGTACCGTTTGATCATGAACAGGAAACACCTACACTTATTGAATTACTCTTAGGAATACTTTAACTTATATAATTTCTCAACTTGTGTCTTACATACATTGATTTAACCACTTGTTATGGATTCTCGTTTGAATGAATATAATAAAGAATATTTTAAAACCCTAAGTATGAAATTATTTATTTTGAAAATAAATTTGTTAAATCAAACTGTTTCTCTTTGGTACTTATTTTAGTTTTCTAATACAATATTTAAGAGAAGAATAAAGTTCAAAGGCATCCATTGTCACTCAACAATAAAATTTTAATGGTTTTACCTCTACGTGATTGTTTACGTAATTGTGTAAATATCTTGTCATTAGTTCTTTTTTTTATTTAAACTGTTTCACTGAAAATGGATTGAAAACCGTAAATATTTAATGGTCTTTCAGTTCTCTGGTTTACACCTAATTTCGTGTTTAGTAAAAAAAACGTTCAATCGGGCAGATAGCCTCCATTGAATGGGATCAATTTGGTCAAACTGTGTACAGTTTTGGTTCTTTGAGTATTAAATTAATTGTAAACTGATTTTATCCAATACTGAACCACTGCTGGAATAACAGCTCTCTTAGTAATTTAAAAAAAATTGTAAGTGAAATTTCTAAACCTAAAATAGGTTCCATTCTAAGACTTACCAAATTTACAGATAGAACTGTTTACAGAAATTACTGATAATTAACTGACAGTCATTATTACTGAAACGTTTGCTATAGAAACATTAAAATGAATCTTATATCCTTTTAACCTTTTATGAAACTTTGAAAAGTCTTTTTTGAACCTCTTATAAACTTTAATCCAACGCTTCTATCCAAGACTTAATAAATTTACAGATATACTTTTGTACAAAAATTACAGACTTATTAACAAAAATCGTTATTTCTTAAACGCTAGCTAAAGACGACACATTATACAAACAGCTTCATCAAACCTGGCTCTGAAACCTCTATCGTCTGGAAGACAGGGTATGATTAAATAGAGTGGTTTGCTAACAAATATTCCTCAGGGACAGTATTGGATACTGTATCCAACACCTCCAGAGAATTCCTCCCAGATCTGGCGTTGTAGCAGTACACAGTCTTGCTGGATTCAATTGTGACCAAATGCTTGGTTTCATGTATGTGAAAACTCATGCTTGTTTGTGAATTTGGACTTTTAAGCTTAGTTAGTTGTGTATGTTACAACTTTTATGTAGTTTTTTTTATATAATAGTGATGGTTTTGTGTAAAATGTATTAAGAACGTAAACGGAAGATGTATTCCAAATATTTACAACGTAAAACGATACACAATATGAAATAAGTTTGAAAATGGTGGGGTTTACGTTTTACGTTGTATTGTTAACATGTCTTTACGTCGTCTATAAAATTATTAATTTTAATTAAGTGAGTGATATAAAAATAGACATCATTAGTTCATCAGAAAAACAGGAAGGAGACAAACGGTATAACAGTACTTTTGCCCTAGCACAAAGGTCAAGCACCGACGGCAAGCAGCCAGTCCGAGTTTTTGTAAAAGTGAAAGTTGCCACAGAGAGGCATTGGAAAGTTTTTAGGGTAGTTAGTTACCTTTATCTGAGGTTAAAACATTACAAACTTCAAACTAAGAGTTACTTATGATCAATGAAATAACATTTTTATTTGTAAGTACTACTGAATTCTTTTAGTTTACTGGTCCGTACAAAAGTGGTTTCAAACGAGTTATCTCTATTATTTCCTTACGTTACTGACTAATACAATGGTAACTGACTGCCTATAAAAAAATAACTTATATTTAGGTTGACTCGTTTCTAAACATAGTTCACTAGTTCTTAGATTAGGTTTAGGTTTCACTTGATTATTAGGTGAATTTCCATACTTCCTGAAACATTGTTGTGCTGTATCTATGTTATTATTCATTACTTATTATCGTATGTTTTAAATACCTAGGTTGTTATGGCAATATAAAAACAAGTTAATTATTGTTATGTTTGACTAATTAAGAAAGTAAATTTAAACTTCGTGTTGTATCTAACTTCCTTTTAATTAGTAAACTGTGAACAGTCGTGTTGACTTACAACACTATAACCAATTTGCAAGTCCACCAATTTTGACTAACAACAGCTTCAAACTAAAGCGAAGATCTTGGAACGGTTTTTGAGTAAGGCAATCCTCTCTTTAGCCATGAGGTAACAAGATTTGACGTCAAGTTTTCCCTGACCATTTTTAACTGAAATTAAATCTAGTTCTTCCGGTTCCCTCCGTGTCAAAACTTCATAATTATTAGCCTGATGAAATATTTCGGTCTCGCTGTGGAGTACTGATTTCAGGTACTGATTGGCTGAAACTGAGCTACTTGCTGTCTACCTTCCTATTGCTGGCAGGGACACCAGTTCCTGTTCCTAATAGTAAAATTAATTTTGTAATGTGTTTCTAGAAGCTGATGTAATTTTGAAGAATACATTAGTATGATAATTTATTTAAACCTTGTTCCCAAGCAACGCATGATAGAAATATTGAATTTCGATATTTGATTCCGTAACATTACACAGTTATAAGGTGGTTCAGCCTTTGTCACAATATACTGTACACGGATAGAACACACACAGGAAAATGCTTCGATAGCAGATCCGTAATGGTTTCCGATCTGCCGACCAAATAACGGCTTCACAGGTATTGTAGTTTGTGAGCGTTTCTGGTTACATCGTTAAACCACTATCCATAGTCACTTTGAACGTACTGAAGGATTTCGATATATCTAAATTCCTTAGTTTGGAGTTATCTACAGAGCAATAATCTATTAATGTATCAGTCAATCTGTTACTAAAGATGGTACTATACAGCAAGACCGAAATATTCCATCGGGCTATTTATGATGTTTTGACATAGTGTAAACCGAAAGAACTAGATTAGAGTCAAGCTTAACATACATACAACGATACAAGAAAAGTAACTTTAGATCAAATACAACAAATCATTGTTTCAAATAGTTTCACTGATAAAATACGTTTCCAGCTTACAAACCAAATTACGTGATCAAAATAATCCCAGGTTGCGAATGCTTTTCAAAGTTTTGGAGGCTTGTTCGGACTCTACGCCGAGAGGTTTACTGCTGCTATTAACAGCAATCTCGTGAGATACAACACTTGGAGTAAATCCTTCACCTTCAATTCCTCCTTATCTTTTACAGTTAAGCCGTTCGTGACTCACTCACTTTCTTGAGATCAACACTGTTTGCGATGATTTCAGTAAAAGTACTTTAGGTAGAACAATGCAAAAACTCTACTTTACAGTTTGGTCTGTAAGAAGAAAAATACGGTACAGAAGTAATAAGATAAGACCCATCCGTAGCTTACATACACACAACTAATTCGTACATTAAGGAATACAAATTATTTATACATTAAGAGAACGATCATAATTATACATTATTAATCATACATTAAGAGTTTTGACTCAATTGTGCTAAAAGAAGAGCTTCGTTGAAAAACTGATTTACTGTGGGTAGTCAGATTTTATTCAGGAATCGAATATTTTTATCGATATTTAAGTGTTGTCTATAATAAAACTAGCTTCAAATATGTTGATTTAAAACGCTGAATTTTACTTTGTAAAAGTAGAAGTAACCATTTGCTGTTTTACAAAATTAAATTTTATTTTCTGTTCGGATACATCTATTTTGCCTGAGTATCTGCGATATTTTAAATGTTTTTGATTTGTGAAAATGCACGAATTATACAATTTTCTATAATAAAGTTTTACCGTATATATCATGGTTAAATGCGAGGTAGTGGAGAAAGTTTGTTGCAATGCAAATGCTAAGTTAAAGCTTGCAGATCCACTTGCTTTGTGTATTCAACTCAAAAGCTCACAATTTAAAGAACTCTGTTTTAGCAAGTTTCAACCTTTCTGTGGGTGGTTGTTAAGGTGTTTTTATTTTCTAAATGAAGTAGCTTACGAGTGAAAACGTTACTAAAAATCATACATATCGTGGATAACTTTTAAACCTAGTCTTTTGTTTTATTGCAGAGGTTTTCATAATTTGTAAGTAAGAAGAACACGACCTTTCGGAATCATATTGCACTCGTCGTCAGGTGAAAAGTAACCTAAAGTTACGTAATTGACAATGAAGTGTATACCTTGTGTATGGAGCCAACATAATTATGACTTAGCTTATTTCTCTGCATCTACGTAATATAGTTTGTCATACAGTATTTAAATAGTTGTGCCTTTAAAAATAATTTTGCACCATCTCTTAAAGAATGGAGATTACTATAAATCCAACTTTATTTGGGACCTTACGATTATGTATAAAACCGATAAGTTTACGTTCCATGGATTTAAAACATTCTCAAGTTGTTGAAATTCTGAACACCTTTTCCAAACCATTAATAATGATCGTAGAATACGTTGATACATCGACCGCAGTGTTACGAACGCAATATAATTTTGTTGTTCTAACGTTTCATGGCTATTGATTTATATGGCTTAGAATTGATTAGCTATAATGTTTTGCAAAAATGCTCAAAACAAAATAAATTGTTTATGAAATATCCGTCTCTAATACGTTTATTATAAAGGTTAAAGATATGTGCAGTGAAGCTTCAGCGATGGATGCCTATAAGTCCATCGTAGATTGATATTATCAACAGTCTGCCTCCATAAATAAAGCTTGAAGTAATATCAGAGCCAATATCGGGGCTTAGGGCTTGTAATTTCACTCATCCTGACGCATGACCTGGCTCCCAGGACCTACATTATCATCTTCCGGTGCCCTGTTGAGCTGATGATTTGATTATTTTGAGTACAACATTTGGTATGTATTATAAATGAAATTGATCGTCGATTTTTGATATCTTAAAACCATCTAAGAAAAGTATTATTGAAGCTAGTAGAAAATATATTTTAGGTAATCATGTACGGTATCATTAATAAAATATCATTGATTTTTATAGTTATTATTATTTATTTGATACCTATCAACCGGTATTATTTACTTTTTTTCACTTCATGTTTTTTCTCGTCTAAAATTGTTTTTTTTATGTCAAGATGGCTGTTTTAGGTTTTTTCCTGTAGCTATTCATGTAAATTAAATAAATAAGTAAATAAACATTTAGTGTAACACTATACGGTTCTTAAAAGCTACCTTTAAAACTATTTTTGCAGTTTTGCAAAAGTTATGGATATTTAAAACTAACCGAAATGATTGAATCAGGGTTCAAAGTCTAACTTGGGTTATATAGGATACGTTGATTTATTATTCAAAGACTGATCATGTTGTACTCGTATATACTGTATACACAATATTAACTACGGACGAGTATGTATTTTATTAAATATAACGTTTTGATCAATGTTGTACAAAGAGCTTTTGTTGCTAAAACTCATAAATGTTCAAAATAAAGACCATTAAAATTTATACATTTACATGTCAGTCTGGTACAGATTGGCAAACTGATTGTACAGGGTCCAAAGTGATGTCATTGAAAGAACTGGTAATCAAAAGGCAACGGAACTTCCTCCATGGTTTTCTGGCTGAAATAAACAAATAGTAACATTCAGTTATAATTTCGAAAAGCGGATGTATGTTTTAAAAAATCAAATGGTGTAACTTTCAAAAATAAAATCAAGCTTTTCTATACGTGGTAAAGGTTAACGAGCGAAGACGTTATACATTTAAGATCAAATAATACACTTTAACGACAATTTGTATCGTGATAATAATATTATTAATAAATTAACTATTTTATTTTTTCCTTGTTAAAGAGTAAGTTGAACATAACTTATAACGTTTTGGATGAAAAAGCTCTCGTGTTAATTATTTCAGTAAGTTGACGATGAGATCCACTCGGAAGTCTTATTGTTTAAAACAGAGAGCGGTGTCTGATTATCGTCTATGCATTCACAAGAGTTTGAAGTACGGTAATGGTAAGCCTTCTAACACACCGAGGCATCGAATTCAATACTAAACACCAAACATCATTACGCAGCCTATTGATGACGTCAGAGTCTATTGAGAGTTCGAACTCAATAGGTAATAGATGACGTGGCACCTTGTCTTTAATACGAGTATCGAACTGAAGTTAAATCTACAATTTCCTTTACCACTCCTCAACCACGAGGTGTAAATTTCATGCAACCGTAACAGTTGTTCAAGAAACCATATAAATATGTGGGATATAAATGTCAATTATGCGTTTTAAGTTCATAATTGTAGTCGGTAACATTTCTAAGGTTTAAATATCACTGGAGTTCTTTTTCAGAGTTTTTAGGTAAGCGACAATAACACGCCGTTTTCGGATTGTGATATCTAATCCTGTTTCAGGTAAAAAGTAACCACACAACAAAAAAAGTAACACGAAACACAAAATATATTGGAAAATGATCTAGCCTTTTGTAGTCAGCGAAAGTTACTCACCACCAAGCAACTGTGTTCAGGTGTTTTATGTTTGATTTTCTTTCAACAACATTTTCTAAAATAAATATTTGTAAAACATTACAACGTTGCTACAACATGCACAAAACGGTAAGAAATTAGATAAAATATTCATGTTCACGACCAATGACAGCTTCCCACCAACGAATGGCTGGCTGGCTGTGAACAGCGGAGTACCAATCACAGACAAGTGTCAGATTAACCAACTGTAACAAAGTAGCACAGTAATACCTTTCTATGCATACAAAATTGAAGGGGAAAATCTGTAGATTATCTGTGTTATGATTGATTTAGTTTCTCCTATGAAACGAGTTTCAATGCCTAACAAGACATAAGAAAGTTCCACCTAATTTTCCCAACGCTTGACACAAGTTGTATAAATACTAGAAAGGGACATTAATGTGTTAAGATTTCGGTGGTTGACTCAAAAGGTCAGGGTAAAGTTAACCTTGTATGCTTACTTCCGGAGAAATATTTTAGTTAGTCTTTACGTTTCGGTTAATATACTCGTACGGTAAAATTTAAATGTATTTATTTATATCCAACTTGTTTATAACTATAATTTCGTACGGAATAAGTATGTTAATTAAGTGTAGCGTTTTAATACAAAACGATAAAACATACCCGTAGTTCCATTCAACTGAACACATTAATGTACGAGTTTTTATAACCACCCAATTCACTCGTTTAACGTACATTCACGCAATTCAGTGAAATGATGATATATGCACGAACATACTGCATCCTGGTTAGCGTGGAGCATGCAACACACTACATTTGGCTCGATACCGATACATCATGTGCTGAAGAAGAATAACCAGGCCGACACGCAGCTGAGCGCTAAAACACCGCTGGCGTGAGTTATGAGAATTTCCTTATTGCCATAGGAGTAACGAGGTTGTATGATCACGAGTGTAACGAGGCTGTTCGCTACGCTTCAGCCTTCGGCCTTGGACTTACTTGTAAGGTTTCACTACACCAAAAGACAAACTATAATTCAAATTTCATTGAAACTGGACTACTCAATACCCTGGTATAATGAAAATTCATTTTTTGCTGCAGTTTTGAAATGACATAATGGATTTTCATAATATTGTTTGAATGAACCAAATAGGCCCTACTATTAACATTCATATTTTTATTTAATAAAATCGGATGAAATCTATTGTTTTTGGATAGTTCATAACTACTCCCTCCCAGAAGGGTGGTTCTGGTAGTCCGATTTTACTGGTTAACGCACTTGACCGATATATTTATAAAAAGAACGTTTGTACCAAATGTTCTGTAATTTTCCCAAAAAACTTTGACCTGTAGAGAAGACACACATATATACATACGCATATTAAGTATTGAACAAATACTCAAAACGTGATCTGTGGGTCAGTATTGGGTCTGGGTCCTCACCAAACTGACGGCATGGATATGTCATTTTTCCAAAGGAAATTCACTATTACATCAAACATCGCCAAATATTTGGAACGATATACGAGATTGTTTATGAGTAGCCTATGCCATAAGCTATTTATGATTCATTCAAGCAATATACAACTCGACATGCAGCAATTACTTGTATTACAAGATCATTAAACTATCTTACAATAGAAATTTCAACTATTCAGACATAGAATTAGTAGCATGATTTTCCTATATAGTTCAATTGGTTAACGATATACTTAGTATGAGTTAATGCATTTCATGACGTACTATACTTTCTTATAAGCTATTTTTTATTACATTAATAATATGAATTCATATCTAATTTATGACAAGAATTTTAGTTACGTATAAGACAATGTATGCACGTTTTAGTTGACATAATTCATCTAACTCATATTTAACAATGATTATAATAAGGAATATACAACTTTCAGTTTATGCGTTCATGCGAGCACTTTTACATAATGTGGTAAAGGTAAAGTTTGCCTGGTTACAAGCGGGACTACAAAGTCCTCTCTACCACTCAACCTCGACCTTTACCTAGCGTTACCATATAGTCACATTACAAATGTGAGTGGTGACTGCGGGGTTCAAACCCGCGCCCACGAAGTGATGAGCTCCGGAGTCGCGCACGATTCCAACCTGCCACGGTTCCGATAATTGTGTTCATCTTTGGAAAGGTTTATTAATGAAACCATTTTGACTAAGTGAAGATACGTTAGCAGAAGGATATATTTTACAATTGTATAACTAAGGTTGTTGTCTTCAGTAACTGCAACAGTAAAAACTGTGAAAGCAACTGTTAGTAAGTTTTTGCTTACACTTCAGTTGTTTGCTAGGTTGTATTTACACATTTGGTATAACTATATTCGCTTTATACTTAACATGAAATACAAACTCAAAGACCGTGATATTTGTTACGTTTTCTATTCTTAAATATTTAGCATTTATATTGCTAAATATGTGCCTTGCGAAAACTGTGTTAATTTACGTATTTTGATTTAAGTAAACTACTCCATTTTAAGTCTCATTTGTTAAGCTTATCTGTTTGATCTTGAAATATATTTCGAAAAACAGTTGAACAAATGGAAGATTGCGGGAATTCAATCATTTGAGACAGAGATACGGTATCTTAAGCTATGGTTTCCTAAAAAGCGGTGACCGCTACATTACGGCCGTAATATGACGGTGAGTTTTGTTTTCAATACAATCAGATGAGAGTGGTTTCCTAGAAAACGGTGGACGTAAAGTTAGCGGTGAAAACTAGTTAAGGGTTTTCTCGCCAGGTGACACATTTTCTTTTGTAAACAAAAGTCTAGCTTGTCCACTACTACATACGTAAATAAACTTTGACAACTAAAAAAAAACAACATGTCAAAAGTTGTTTTCGTCTACATCTGTTTAAATATTGTGTTGCGTCCACCGTCACCGTTACGTTCACCGCTTCAATAACGGCCGTAATTTAGCGGTGAACTTTTTTCTAGGAAACCATAGCTTTAAAGAATTTTACGATTATGATATACTGAGTCATCTCACAATAATAATTAGGAAGAACTTTTACTCAACACTATGTACAAACGCGTTGAAAAGACATCACTATGTAGGAAACCTTGAGGGGTTTAACTGTGTTTGACTGGGAACGCACTGAGTATGATATGCTCCGGTGATATGACGTACCGTTGTAATAAGGCCCAGGGCTGTGATATCAAGACTGAGATTTCCGAATATCATTCTGCCGAGGAAGATAAACTTACATGTCTCAGACCTCATCATCTTCTCAAATTGGAGAATCTTTGATATCTTATATCACGTATTCAATGATGTTTCCTAGATATGTTAAAGATATCCAACAAGCTATGTTCAAAATAATCCTTTGGATGTAATTATATTAGTTGTGCTTTTGTTGCAGTTGAAAACTATCAAATAAATTGATATAACTTTCAGTAGTTATTCTAAAATGAAAATCGTTTAGTTATAATGGTTTTGTTAAACTCCTTACCAAGATGGAAATGCAAACATAACAAGAGCCGTTCTTGTTTAATTTTAACTATTTGGTATCTCACTAACATATGTTGAGGAAGGAAATCGTATTTTTTAGTTTTATGGTTTTGAGATAGTGTCAAATTGATGTTTCATTAAATGAATACAATCGTTACGTAAATCACTTTTCATTAGCTATTTATCTTGTAATGTATAAATTTAACATAGTAGAAAAGTGGCCAACAACAATTATTTATTTCTATATTAAAAGTCTTATACAGTACATTTAAGTTTCTCATCAATAAATTCTTTCTAATAATAACAAACAAGCAAATCTATACAATTAACCAAAGTCTAATACTTAATTAAAATTTAATGAGTACGGAAGTGAAAAATCCGTTAATAATGATTAACTTGTTCTAGAAAACAAATGACAAACAAGAAGAGCTGTTGCATTTAAATGAAGCGCTAGCAACTTCAAGAGGTTGTTATTTTATACAAGAGGATTTTATTATTATTTGTAAACAACGTGAGATAAAAATTTCAGCAAAGAAAGTATTAATATATTGCGCCTCTTAATGCTTGTGTTAATTTAAAGAATGTTAGAGTGTTTTCAGCTGCTTAACTTGGTTCTTAGACTTGAACTCTTGTAACAACCCAGTTAACTGCGGGAATGATTGGTTCTCACGGAGTGATGGGCCTTGCATGTAACACGCTATCCTGAGTGTTAACCTTAACACTGTATCAGTTCCTTGAACACTGGTACAACATTTGCAATTTACTCAGGTTAAAATATTATTAAGTATTAATTTGCAATATAATTATCACTCATAGTGAAATACTTCTTCGTTTGTCAATGTTTGTTTTGAATAAACTGTAGTTTTCAACATTATCCAACTATGAATTCTATGTCTTAATAAGTAAAGTTCCAACCAACTTTGTTAATAAGCGTTGCAGTCTGTTTACTTCATCAGTGTCTTGGCTAACATATAACTATTCAAGTCAACCTGGTGGTAAGAGTAAATCAGCTATGCAAGATTGATGTTTTAAACAACTTTCTTTTAATAATTGTTAAATTATCCTGGATAATTAAACAAGTAACGGATTGTTCTCTTTCTTTAGTTAGGACTATTATTATTAATTTTCACATATAAAACAACGCGAAGTTGGTTAACGCTGTTTTGAAAATAATTTGGCTTATCCTTGTGTCCAAACTACTTCAGAATTCTCACTTCCTTTATCCTTTCAGAAGTCCTAGCTACTTTTAGTTTTTAGTAGCTTCCTCCCAAAAGCTGTTCCCAATCAAACACTTTTTTCGAGTTGTGTATCTATAATTAACTTCCAATCGTTTGATATCTGCCGTTTTAATCTTCTTAAACTGCTGCAATTCGTTAAATTGTTTCTACGTTCCCCTTTTTTGGAATTTCATAAAATTCTTAAATTTACATTGCTAGACTACACGGTGGATTTTTTTATGGCCATAGATCTTAAGTTTTCTTTCTTAATATTCTGTCTGTCTGTCAGCCATTCCTCTATTTAACCTATAACTACGAAGTATGTATGTGTGTGGTTCAGAGTTGATTAGGTCTAATATTCTCTTAGCAATTTTCCATTAATTCTACTCAACACAATGCATTGATTGGATATATCTAAGTATCAAGCTGAATGTAAGGGAAGACTAATTGAAAGCTTCAACAGTCAGCGATCGATACGTGAAACCATTTATCTCCTTCTCTACCTGGCAGAGCACTTACCTCTGCAGTATGAACTTAAAACATTAAATTGAACATAGTTCAAGAAACAAATAATAAAACCCTTCTGGTTCACCACTAGTTACTTAAATTCAACTGTGGCCAGTGTATTCAACTTTAGTGAGTATAACCAAGATAATTCCTCGAAGCTTCTCTTTAAAGTCATCAGACTACGTTTTCGCTTTTGATATTTGATAGAGTTGAAACCTACCTTTAACTTAAAATACCTTAAGAAAAGTAGTATTATTATAAGGCTTTGTTTAAAATATGTACTCAAAGGTTTGTTATCGTAACTTTGCCTTTCACGTAAGTATGGTCTAACAACAACTGGCTTGAACTCATAATGTGTAGTACATTTAATGTAAATAATTTACGTGTAATGATTATGTGTAATAAATCCCTTCATAATAGGTCAACACAATAACTCACTAAAGTGCCTTTATGATAACAATACCAGGAAGCTTTTTTGTTGTCAAAGCCACAATTTATAGACAAAAACTATGGGGTTATCGTATTTTGCTTTACAAATTACTGGTTGGCAATTTATCAGTATCTCACAACCAAGGAGTGGAAAATTAACCATTCTTACACTCGACTGCGATCAGATTCAATTTGCAATCCTTCTTTGCATCTGCTGATTCATTAGCTTTTGTTTCATTTGTGTGAACATTGCTTTGAGAATATAAAGCGTTGACTCCCATTTGTGATATCTATAATAACAACAATAATAAGTTCAAACTTGAACATGGTGAGAAACTTACATGTAAAGAAAACAAAAGGCACTTCCAGGAGTCCGATGTAGCTGGCTTACGAACTTGGCCGAGATATCTACAATAGGATCATTTGTACTAAATTTTATGAAAATAGGACAAACATGCGATATGTAGAGATTACACACATATATAAATGTACCATACATCGTTTGCAACGTTTCATAAAACGTGTTGGGAGTCAGGATCGGTGCATTTTATGGTCCCGGGTCTGAGTCTTACAATGCTGACGGCTTGAATGTTTCATTTTTCAAAGGAAAATTGATATTAATGATTAAGATAACCCAAATATTTTGACTGTAATGTAGATTAAGATTTTCAGTTAAACTTTAGTCCTAGGTCCATACTCATTTCAGTCCAAGTAAAACCATTATTACTGCGGTCAAGTACAATTTTGTTCTGTGTTTTATTTTGCTTTTTCTAAAATAACTATAAGGTCTTTACGCACATACTTAATTTTAAAACTTTAGAACATGCCTTTTTCAACTCACATACGCGTGGGAATTTGAACCTATGTACAACTCAAATTAAAGCTAACTATTAATGAATTAAACTAAACTATCGCAGATTATTTACAATACGTATTCGTACTTTAATCACAGGTTATTTTGCTTTGTTCGTTATAAATTGTGAATATTTGTTCACCGGAAGGTAAGGTAGTAGTTTAAATAATGGCTTACTGGTTTATATTGGTAGTGGTTCTAGCTGATAGTGGTAATGTTAAAATGTGTTGATTTGAATATCTCATTTTCAATAATACAATAATTAAAACCACATTTTTAGAAGCATTGTTAATAACATTTGGAGTGTGCTGACGCTAAACTATTGAATGTTAGATTCTGTGTATTCAGCAAAACCTGAAGTGAGAGCCGACGAGCTGCATATATTATGATTATTGTTTCATATTGCTTTTAGTGGTTGTTGTCAAAGCATGAATATAGAAACCAATATGAACGCATACTTATATCCCTTGTCAAAGGCTTTTCTATAACAGTTTATACATCAGTTTATACATTATTATCAGAATAAGTTCTTCCAAAATATTTTGCAAAGTAAATTATTGAGTTTAACCGATGTTGTATGGAAGGTTTATAGCAAGTTTCTAGGTGGACTTAAAAGTCAGTTTTGAATGAAATATATCCATACAGGATCCTTGTTTATGTGATAGTTAACTACGAGTACATTCTTTAAAATGTTATTAACAACACTTTGCATTTAGCTTAGTTGGTAGAGCAAAATTTCTTCGGTGAACATACTTTCACAAGCACAATGATCTTGTATTTTTTATTGAAACGCCTAGTAATTGGGACAAGGGGGTTTTCAATAAAGAATTTGCACTTCCGTGTCCTTAAAGCTTATGACCTTAAATTCAGCGTTCTATTAATTCGTTAAAACTGGTCAGATTATTTGTTGTAAAGCTTTGAATAGAACCTCTAACCATAATCTAATGAATTCAGCTGTTCAAAAGTTCAAACTTGTATAATATGCAGTTAGACAACTAAATATACTTTGGCACAAGCAAGCATGAAAGTGTGGAGTTGAACTCTACGGTTATTCAGTGAAAAGGCAAGTGTTTCATCTGTGGGCTGCGAGTTAAGGTTTGGTTTAGTAATAACCAAGCCAATATCCAAGTTGGAGAAGGAAAATTACCTTTACCCTGACTCACGACCCAACTCTGGCTCTCTCTACCCGATCCAACGGGTTTTTTACTTTCGACTTTCCTTTGGAAAAAAATGATATATTCTTGCGTCAGCATGGTTCAACTCAGACCCGGGACTATGAAATGATCACTGATTCTGACCCACAGAACTCGTTTTGAGCATCCTTTCAACGATTTACATGCATATGCCTATAACTATGTATCATCTCTACAGGTCACATACTTTATTCGATTTTCACTAAATTTGGAACAAATGGTCCTTTTATAAATATCTTGGTCGAGTTCGTTAACCAGCAAAACCAGACTACCGGTTAACATTTGACTAACTTGGTTTTACACTTCAGTCGTTCTCACAAAATTTTAAATTGGATCAATACAGAGCAATTATTTAGATTATAACTAACTGATTAAGTATTTTCTAAACATGCTATGTTTGTTTCACCATACAGTTATCAACCGTTCATAATTCACAAAAAATACATTCTTACATACAATATTAAGAAAGAGACAACATAAATTATTCTCGAAGTAAGTTTGGCAAAGTCTGGTGTCTTGGGCGCTTGGAGCTGTTCTGTATAATTTGAATTTTGGCAACAGAGACTTTATTAACATAAAATATCCTCTGCCTGGGTGATTATTTCATAAGCTTATTACTTTATTATAATACAAGTCTCTTACATGTTAAATGTTTTAAGACATGTGTGTACAGCTTTTGTACAATGTGTGTTATTGGTAGTAATTGAAATTGTATTTCCATGCAACTAGATCCTAGACATTGTTTACTATATTCGTACAAACTATAACTGCATGAAATTATTTCCAAACAATTTAGCATAATATGTGTGTTCAAATACGTGAGGCGTTCTAAGAAGTTACTTTTGGTTTTATTTTTAACTAAGCCTTACTGAAACCTTGAAAGTTAACGCACAGCATTTGTTTCTATTTTCAGGAGTTTCGTTATTTATACAAGGACTTACCTATACCTAAAGATGAACAAATCTTACAACAGTATTTTAGATCGTTTCAGTACTTTATTACAACGATAAGACCGGAGTCTTGAGGTGCCTTTAACTTAATGAGGAATATTGAGGAAAGGAGTAAAGAATAGGAAAAAAGCAAAAAGGAAAGGAAAAAGAGGAAAAATATAAACAATGAGTTATTCTGTCGAGTTGTTTACTTCATTGCGTCTAGAAAAAACTCTCATACCGCGTAAATAGTATCAGAAAAGTGGCACAATCTAAAGTAAATCAGAGCAGCTTTCGTCAAGTACTGAAAATATACTGTCAAAGTGATGGATATATTGCTGTCTTTTCTGTTAAAATATTTCAGTTATAATGTTATACATTTACGTTATTCAAATCTAAGCCTGAAATATACTTAGAAATATTACACAATAAGAAAAACAGCTACATATATTTTAGTTTATTAAAACAGATTTACATGAACGAGTAATGTCAATAGAATAGTTTTAGGCACTGTGTTATCAACAAAATAACGCATTCTTGAAATAGTGGTAATGATTTGTCTAAACCAAATAAGTTGTGCCTCTTCAACTAGTATGGCACAGTTTGAAACATACGACCTATTTAATATGTTGGTTTACTATTACTTTGAATGTAAAAGACAACACTTTTAAAGTTAACTGTTTAATTTTAAAAACATGAGCAGTTAAAATGTTACAGGGTTATTGTTCACTAAATACATCTTTTTATTTCAAAAACAACCCTGAACTGTTTATTTTCACAACATTAACAATATCATAATAATAATGGGATTTAAATAACATGTGTTTTAAAAAAACAATGATTATACTAAACATCTCCCCTTTCGGAAACGGAAGTATTTGTCTCTTTCTGAGGAAAAAAGAGTTTCTTCTGAAAGTGTGTCCTCTGCCGGTGCACACAATGTAAGATCTTGGAGTGTCAGTTGTACTTTTTATTACACCTGGTTCCCAGTATTTTGTTCTCGTATCCTGGATGTATACAGGGTCATTGTCTTTAAATATAACCTCATGCCTGCTTGTTTGATCATAGCAGGACTTTTGATAGTCTCGATTATTTTTAATTTTGCTTGATATGAACTCTCGTGAAACTATCTTCGGTTGCAATCCGTCATTAGGAACTGGAAGTCTTGATCTTAAGACCCTACCCATGAGTAATTGTGATGGGGAGTAATTAAGTCCTGCAACCACACTGTTCCTGTAGTAAAATCCATCTTTAATATCCAGGATGCTAAAGAACCTTTTCTTTGCTAGTTTAGGACTGATTTCACCAATAGTTGGAATAATAAATCTCTCTCTAACTATGAATTTGTTCAAGTTTTGCGGATCAATACAGAGGCGTAGTAATCCATCTGGTTTCTCTACTACTACCACGTTAGACACCCATTCAACAGGCTCATTTACTCGTTCAATTACCCCTTTTTTAACAAGATCATCTAATTTAATTTTGAATTTGTCATTAATTTATGACGGAATTCTTCTTGCTGAGTTGGCTTGAGGCACTGCATTGTTAGATAACTTTATTGAACACTGATCCGGAAAACAGCCAGCCATCAAATACGTCTCTGTAAGAGGTGTTGCGTTTACGCTCTCCTTGCACTTGTATTAACAACATCAGTGTTCTGTTTACATTGGACACATCATCGATTCTTTGTATCAGTTATGAGACTCATACAAAGGTTATTATTTTAAAACAACCGTAGGTATGTGCTTCTAATTGGGTTTTACTTTTTGAAGTTTACTTACTAGCTTAGTTTCTTTAATTAAATAATAGGGCAAAATATTTACTTGCTCCTGTGTCTAGTTTAAATTCTACTCTTATATTATCATATCAGGATGTGTTTGTACCATACCTTTTGTTTATTGTTGCTTTTCTATATTTTCATATTGTCTTCTGGTTGGTCAGGATGTTTTTCCTCTTGAATGTTGTGTAAAGGTTGAAAGTGTGTTTGTTGACCTTGAACATCATTTTAACGATGTTGATTTTGTTTACTCAAACAGACATTGCTGAAGTGATCCATCTTCTTACACCAGTTACACGTTTTCCCAAATGCAGGACAAGTTTGATCTCGAGTATGATTTCTACCGCATTTGAAACATTCTTTCAGCCCTGAGGTTGTAGGTTTGTTCAGCAGTGACGAATAGTTAGTAAATGGTTTGACTTGGCACTTTTGAACAAGATCAGAAGCATCCTTTCCTTCGTTTATCAAACTAATGTTGATTTCTGCAAGCTCAACACTCTTACAGTAAGAAATCATCTTGTCTAGAGTAGCATCATCTCTTAACAAACGTTCTTGGGTTTGACGAGCAGATATGCCTAAAGCAATTTGGGCTTTCATTAATTTGGCTTCTTGGTCACCAAAATCGCAGTTCTTTACGAGACAACGCAAGTTGGCCAAAAAATTATCAAATGGTTCTCCAAGCTTTTGTTTACATGTTATGAATTTGAAAATATCAATTATTTCGTTCTTTTTAGGAATGCAATACTTCTCTAATACTGCAAGAATTGATTGCACTGTCTCATCAGATTCTGTTTCTTTAGGTAGTGTGTTATAGACTTTCAAGGCATCCTTACCCATTAAATTCTTAAGGCGAGCAACCTGAACATTGTTTGACTTTTTGGTAGCTTCAGTTGCAATGAAGTAGTTGTCAATATCTTCTTTAAATGTTTTGAAATTTTCAGCTACATTACCATTGAATGACAGTACTTCTGGTTTGTTGAATTCCAAGTTTCTATATACTTGGTTTCTTTTGTATCAGTCTTTAATATATTTTGTTAACTTTTTCGACTGCGCCATGTTTAATAAATACATCATATTTATTTCAAAAACAACTCTGAACTGTTTATTTTCACAACATTAACAATATCATAATAATAATGGGATTTAACATGCGTTTTTAAAAAACAATGATTAAACTAAACAGTTATATTTGTACTGACACGAAGAGTGGTTTCTTGATTGGCCGATCGATGTAAAGGTATCTAACTGTAAGGTCGATGTAGGACACGATTTTTGTCTATATAAGTGGTGAATCACCTCGTTAAATAGTTTCAAATTAGTGGGTTCCACTACATTCAGGTGGTATAACGGTCCCATCTTCAGATCTTAGTACTCATTTTACACATTGAAGAATGATAGCTCCAGCTAGGTATTGTCTAGTATGGATGAAAGACGCTACAAAGTGCATAGAGATGGGACCGTTGTCCCGAAATATGTAGTAAAACCCCACTCATTTGGAACTATTTGAATAGGTAATTCACCACTTTTATGGTCTACTACACAGTTCCGTGACTAAATACAATGAATTTCATTCGACCTTTTGACAATTTGTTTTCACGTATGTTTTGAGTGTTTGTATGTAACACGATTTAAATGAAATCTATAGAGTGATTTCCTTGAAATTTATCATGATGGTTTCCTCTATCTAGGCAAAATGGTGTATGTGTCTTTTTTTTAGTCAATTTTGCTTCAAAATGATAGGTTGAAGTTTAAAAATTGTAACTGAAGTGTTTATAACTCGTAAAACAAAAAACTGTGATTTAAAGTACGTTGATCGATCCATTTGAGACTTTAAATAAAATATGTTAACGTTTTTGTTTTATAGTTTCAAATCAAGACCAGTGATTTACGAGATGAAATTACTTTCATTAAGAGGCACCAAGCGACGCACCATTATCTCTGCGCTGCTATCCTTTCCATATTACGTCTACATAGACCAATTCTCATCTTAAAACTAAACCAAACTTTAATTTGAAATTACCACAGTTTCCAAAATTTAATAGTCAATTTCAAGTTTATGCAGTTCAGTTATAACAAAGTGTTTTCATTAGATTTAAATTATCTTGAATGGTGAAAATTGTAGATCTATTTAAAGCACACAAAACATACACGCAACTGCTACCTTTTGTTACAGTATCCTACACAGGAGTATTTGTGTTATCGTTTAAACTGTGCATATGTGTTATATTCGGTATCATTCAATTCTGTCAGTTACAACATGTACAGTTCAGGCAGGGGTGGGACAGCTGATCAATGCCTTGGAGCCAGCTGTGCATTAATTGCCATCTCTAAGGAACGCTTGTTGGCTAACCACTATATTTAATCAAGCTCTCAGTTCTAGACACAAGTGATGTTTTCTAAGACCAAAACATACAGTTTTGAACTTAAAGACATGTGGTACATTTGAATATGTTACTATGGGGTGGGGTGTCTAGAAGGCAAAAAGGAACTAGAATGAGTTATACATGTTTTCTAGTAACGCAGCTACATTCAACTGTTTTGACCACTGTTTCGAGTATTATCAATAATATCGCAGCTGTTTTAGCTCATACATGTTTTGGCCTCAGGCTACGAACAGAAAAAGGGATTGTATGAAAATAGCAATGTTTTATAGCAACAATACCGTTTGCTTGGAATTGGACAGTTTAAATCTTTCTGAATTACCACCGCCAAATCTGATCACACTGTGGAAGAAAATAAGATTTTTTTCTGGATAAAATTTCCAGAGTTAACTGCCCTGAATACATCTATTATTTGTTAATTCTAAAACATTAATACCTGTAATTTCAGTCATTTTACGACACCATCCATAGCCTTACCGATAACAAACCAGTGTAAAGATTTAACTTTATTTTATTAAAATATTTATTTTAACCCCTTACAATAAAATAAAGGAGAGAAGCTGTCTCTACTGAGTTGAAATTTACATGGTTGATTAGACCTCAGAGCCTAAGTGGCTTTGATCTAAAGCAAACGGAGTCAAAGGAGGTCTGAGCTCCGATAAGGGCTTACAAACTAAGATATTGACTCTAATAAAAACAGTCTACAGCGCACGAGTATTGAATCTTGATAAATTAACACTACTTAAAAATTAACCTAGGAGAAGTAAAAGAGAAAGTAAACCCGAATGAAATTATAATACTTTGGAATTAAGAAAATAAATAATTGTAACCCATACGATTTCAACAATAATGTAGTCTTACTTGTGCATTCTTTTGAATTACTACATGTTTACTACATTATGTACTACCGCATATATTACTACATCAATAGAGTATTGTTTCGTAGGTAACTCTAAATCAAGGAATTTATTTGTATCGAAATCCCTCAGTACGTTCAAAGTGTCCATGAATATTGGTTTAACGATAGAACCTGAAACGCTCACAAACTGCAGTACCTGTGAAGCCGTTATTTGGTCGCTGCTATCGAAGCATTTCCCTGTGTAATCTCTATCAGTGTACAGTGCAGTTCTGTAACAAAAGCTGAACCATCCTTTGCTTGTGTAGTGTTACTGATCAAATATCGAAATTCAATATTTCTATCCTGCATTGATAGGGAACAAAGTTTAACAAGGTATATTAATTAAATTCATTCTTCAAAGTTTACATTGGTTTCTAGATAACCATAACAAATGTCACTGATAGGAAGAGAAACTGATATCCCGCCACCGCTAGGATAATAGACAGCAAGTAGCTCAGTTTCAGCCAATCAGTACCTAAAATCGGCACTCCACAGCGAAACCTAAATATTTTATGCTAATTATTATTATGTTTTGACGTTATGTGAACCGAAAGAACTAGATTATAGTTGTGACACTGGTCGCGAAAGCCTATGAATTTAGTTTCAATGTAACTGAATCTTTCTAGGAACGACACCTAATCTCTGACATTTATGACCATTTATTCCGATTGATCAAGACAAGTTTTATAATGTGACCAAGTATATCACTAAAATCACTATTTGAGATGCTGACCACTCTCATGAGGGTATTTTAAGGTAAATAATTGGTAAAGGATGAGTGAGATGAGTGGAAGTAATGAGTTACGGGGTGTAGTCTTGTTACAAACTAAGGCTGACTCTTCCTTAGAATGAGTCATTAATTAGTAGCCCAATGACCAATGGAAAAACAAGGACCAACGGCTTAACGTGACTTCCGAACCACGCAGGTGATGGTCTGATATGTCTAAACGATTGGAGTTGATGCGGGTATCACTGAGACTATCTGAGCCGCTTTATACCTACATCATCCTCAAAACCTGACCTCCATGAAGCTGGATTACAGGACCACGCTACGAGTCCCAGTCAAAGGTACACTATACCGATTACCGTCTAAAAATGCCTAAATTATGAGGTTTGAACACACTTTTTAAACTAAATTTTAAAAGTACTTAAACAAGTCTTGTTACAGTAATTTAAAATTATGGAGAAATAAACATCAGCAAACGGAGTTTGTTACCCATCAAGATACTAAAAGTTTCAACATCGTTTCACGTAAATTAACCATAAAACTATTTTACAATGAAAGGTTCAATGACCAATAAACTAATAAAACTTACAATCAACGTGACAAAGCTAATCCAATATACTTACAAATTAATAAAAGTGTGTCTCAGTTGCTTACTCCGTTGTTTAACATGTTTCAAAAATTAGTTATCGAGTACAAGTAACGAAAAAATTTGTTACCAATTACAGTATTTGTTATAGCAAACGTACCAAGCTCCAACCATTACACTAGGCTCAACAGAGATGATAAGCACATAAAATAACACTAAGTTTATAAGTTGTAACACACATTTTACTGGTAAGTCTGAACAAAGTCAGAGTAAATGTTAATAATGTTAATTTACGGCCTAAAGGCAGAAGCGGCTCTACAAGTTTGAGTTAATAACAAACTTTGCGTCGAGGTTAATATTTAACCTCCGAAGTGACCAAGAAACTTAGCAGTGTCACTGTACATATTTATAAGCTTCGTTGGATGTAGCTTTGCTTCATTTTTACTATTCTTTGCTTATAATTATTAAACACACTATGCAGTTAAAGGCCAAAGCATTTTTATTAAAGGCGATTGAGTAAAGTATTAACAATATTTAACTGAATTTTGTTGTCTTATCCTATTCTTCCAATAGTCCTAAAACTACTAGTTAAAGGGTTGACATATTATTACAGATGATTACCACAGATTTTAATGAACAAACAAAACTCAAAATCAAATAAAATCGTTAATTGCCGTTGATCTTAGTTTACATAAAGTGAGCATTGTCAATTATTTAGTTGTCAATCATGGGTTAGTTTAATTACAGCGTAAAGTAAACTAACCCATTTAGAACGCATAAAACACACATTTAGAAGTGACTTAAGGCTAATAGTTATTTATTTTCGCGGTAACTCAATGCAAACAACATAAATGTCTGCCTCAAAAATTCTTGCAAACTGTAAAAAGGGTTGATAAGCAGTGAATTTTCAATATTAAAATTAAAATCTGACAGAAGTTGTGTAAGCAGAAACATGTAGTTTATAAAAGGTAATGATAGATTTTGTTTTTGAAAGTCTATTTGTTTGTGTGTTGAAAGTCTAAAGTGTATTTTTAAAAGCTTTCTTGTGTATATTTGTGAAACAGATACATTCCCTTCCATTGGATGTGCATAAGTAGTCATTGCTGTGGTTTCTATTGCAGTTGGTCAGTCTGATGGTCGCATACTGCTCCTAGCCAGCCTCTCCTGTCTGTCGGTGGGTTACTGTGCATTGGCTTTATGTATTGGCTTAGACCGTTGAAAGAATAAATGAATCACTAAATCACTATTTGAGATGCCGACCACTCTCATGAGGGTATATATGTGGTGAAGGATGAGTGTGATGAGTGGTAGTAATGAGTTATGAGGTGTAGTCTTGTTACAGACTAAGGCCGACTCTACCTTAGAATAGGTCATTAACTAATAGCCCAATGACCAATGGAAATACAAGGACCGACGGCTTAACGTGACTTCTGAACCACACAGGTGATGGTCTGATATGTCCAAACGATGGTGGGAGTTGATCGGGTATCACCAGATGATCACTGAGACTATCTGAGACGCTTTAGACCTATATCATCCTCAAAACCTAACCTCCATGAAGCTGGATTAAACTGAATAAACTGCCAGTTTGGCAGGAAAGGATATTAACTCTAGTGAAGCGTTTCCATACATATTAATGAGGAATACAATTTTAACACTTAATCGTGTTACTTTTAAACTTGGCCAGTATTTACCTAACTCACTGCAAAGGTGCATAATTTAGTCATGTTTTAAACATGTTGTTATAATTGTTACCTATTCAATATTTAATCATAACGTACGTTTACTGTTTCAATGGCTTCTTTGAAATGCAGAAATCTAGCTGATTGTTGTTCGAATGGTTTTGGGTTTTCAGCTTTAAAGTGAAAATTGTTGTACATTTTTGTATACAAGACAGAAATATTACTTTAACGATATCTTGATCTTCTTGTAGGGATGCACTTGTAGGTAATATTTTAAACACAGTAGGCCAATACAACAAATTTGTATTTGCATAAGCACTTTCGATAGTAGGCTATCATCACTAAAAGGTTTGCAAAAAGTTCAAAATGAAGTAATATCTTAATAATTGTGGTGCCGTTTAGAATTTCCAAGATTACTCCAGTTTACAAAGGCTAGCTTTTACCTTAAAGCTACATTTTAGGTGCAAATCTTTAATATTGTTAGGTGAAATAAAATTTTACAGCCGAAGGGGAGGAGCGGTCCACGAGGATGCAATGAGTGACTTACAGAAATGTCAACATGTGATATGCCGAAGGATCTGCATTTCTTGATATAACTATAATACGCTGATATTGATTTTTAAAGGTCTTGGTCTTTTAACTATATATACAGGAAGCTTTTTCAACTGAAGAACTAGCGTTAATTTCTGTTACCCCGCATTTTATTAGTATAATAAAATTACTTGTGTCTAGTGTGTACAAGTTTATTATATTACCACAGTTAAATATCAACTACACTACTCAGTTAAAAAGTGCATTTTTCGACTGAAGAACTAGCGTTAATTTCTATTACCCCGCATTTTATTAGTATAATAAAATTACTTGTGTCTAGTGTGTACAAGTTTATTATATTACCACACATAAAATATCAATTACACTACTCAGTTCAAAAGAGCATTTGAAGCTTCTTCATTTTTTTATTTAGCTTTTGGCGTTAAAAGGCCCTACTAAACGTTTGTTACAAATTATACTTTCATTTAATTATCAGTGAAGGCAGCCCCAATATGTTAGCAATAAGACAATGTTGTATCAGAGAGAGGTGGAATGAAATGTAATGTCATCTTCTGTCCGAATGTCATGTGACAAATGTGATTTCCAATTACACAATATGTCATATTTGGATAGCCTTATGCCATTTAAATTATTTAAATGTAACAATATAACACATGTAAACAGTTTTGTCAATATGATGTTGTTGTATTCGTAAAAAGATTTTACAAGGAATATTTTCTGTTGTATAATTGAATATTTTTACAATTTAGTCTTGTATTTTCTAAGCAACATCAAAATATAATTAACGTAGTTAACGCTAATACTCATTTCAATAAAGCCAAACGTGGATTAAAACTTGACCTGGTGCCAAGTAAAACTGTTGAAAAGCCGTCAGCATGACAATAAACGCATTAACATATCGGTCGTACAAAATAAGCGCCACAATTTAAAATAACTAAATCGCAATGTAACATTAATGTTTTCAAAACACAGTTCTCTTATACTTCGTACTAATTCAAAAGATTCTAATACAACTGTGGTCAGTTGTATTCCTTCTGGACTGTCTCTAGCCACTTCTCTGCGGCGTCACTGAAACCAGCTGATCGATCAATATTACGAGTATGATTCATGTCTGTATCAGTTGCGCGATGTTTACGTTCAGAAGTAAAATGTGCGGTGAAGACGTGCGTCCGTATACATTGTTCGGGAGTGTTTTTTGTCATGTGTAGTGTGTGGCTATAGAATATTATTCTAACGGATATTAGGTAAGTGATTCAATTTGTTTGTAACTTGTAATATACGCCTCTCTATCTAGTCTTGATCTAAATGTGACCAGTGGCTAATCGATATTCAGGAAATACATAGTTGACTGAACAGTATCTAGGTTTATATGTTGTCGTGAAAATTAATCTTAGTGGCTTTTACTGTGGTATATTTAATACCAGTAAGTAACAGTTCGTTAGGTATAGCATGGCCGGTGGCCTTGAGATTACCTGCTGGCCGCTTATGGCCCTATAGCCCATCTCACCGGCCATGCTAAATCTAACGAACTTTTTGTAAGTAAGTTGTACAGCCTTTCGATAAAATAACCTATTTTGAAGTTTGACTTGTATTTATTTGGTCGGTTGACCAAATCGATTCACCCATCTTCCCATGCAAAAACTGTTCAGCCTTAACTACAACTTTTAGAGTTTATTTCTTTTGAAACACATCCGACTTAAGGTCATTGTTTGAGTTGTTACAATACATTCCATTAGTCGTAATGTTATTCATGAATGACCCAATCTAGTGAGCAGTCGGCCCTACTTTGTAACCTACCTTTCATCATCCCTCAAAAACACTCATCACACTTAGCATTCATCGCATGTTCACCTTAAAATACTTTCTAAGAGCGGTCAATGTCTCAAATCAAGTTTCAAAGTACGTTATTCAATACAGTTTTGGGCCACAATAAAGCTCGTTTTCATTCCAAATAACTTAAAGTTTTATAATACTATGTTAATCAGTATTTAAAATTGTATTTCAAATATTTGTACAATACAAGGTAAAGACAGTTTTTTTATTTTAACTTTTACTTTTGATAATGAAAAATAAAAAGGCAATTAATCAATAGTATCAAACACAAGTGAAAATCAATGTAAACCACCCTTGTTTAAGTTATTTTACTTTCGATTTGATATAATATTACTATTCTTAGTGGACTGGTCCCTTGTATTTTAGGGGACATGACCACCTGACAACACTTCCGTTGGACTCAGTGTGAATAAACACATCCGATAAACAACGTTGTACAAATGTCCGCTTCCTTTTGCGCCAAAAGATACGGTTTTATTTGTAGTGTACAATAAAGGACGAGAGAATAGTATATTAACATTGTATCAGTAAAGTTTATTGGTTAGTTTTACGTAACTGCATAGTCTGCAATAATCTTTAGAATTTGGAGAATGTCACATTTGTAATAAGTCACTTGAAAATAAGTATATGGTTAGTTTGAACACTTCAAAATATTACCATGTAAAAATTCCATGTAATCCAGTTAAATGAGAAATCATTAGATTCAACAAGTTTGAGTTAACTATACACATTTGGGGTTGTGGGGAGGATTTGGTATCGGGCCAAGGAACTTTGACGTGGAGCTTCTACTCGTACATTAATGAGGGCCTCTTTTTATAATGCAACTGCTATGATATGATTTATTCAGGCTAATAAAGCCATCACATTGACAAACACACAAAAAACAGCACTATGCGTTATCGAATACTAAAAAAATAGAAGTGTGTTTTGCGACATAATGCACAAATAGTGATCAGTGCTTTTCAAATTATTTTTTACGTCGAGGTCGGTTTTCTAGTTGTTATGACACACTGTCAACAAAAATCTCAGAATTGTTGCGGGACACACAGCATGCAGTCAAGTTGGCTATTTTAATAACTACATTCAGACTACTTCTAAACCCCAAGGATACAGTCTGTGCTCAACAGTTTATTGCTCGCTCACATATATCTCAAACTCCTTTATACTTATTGGCTTAGTTATAACAAAAATAATTTAATAATTTATAAATTGATTTTTTTTATTCAGTTGAAAGCAGTTAAACAATAGAGTCTGTTGCATGGTGTGGGTGAGGCATTGTCTAACTGTGGACAATGTAACTCTAGTGAAAGAGCTTGGGTATACAAAGCTGTCTGCTGCTGTAACGTCAACAACTCTACAGATAATTGTTGAAGTACAGCTCTCTCAACTTGTCATTCGAGTACTTGAGTTTGGTTAACATCGATAATCGATGTCCCAAGCAAGCAGAGTGTTTAGAAATCCAATCAATGAACTGTAAATCTTAATCAAATTAAAAACACGTGAATCTTTCATCACGGTCCGTCTTATAAGCACGTGATATTGTCCAAACAATTTGAGTGGGTTAGCCTAGGCTGACCTGAACAAAAGTCTCTTTCATTTCAGATACATATGAACAATTCAATTTTAAGTAAAGGAAACATAAGGTAGAAAGACAACTTAAATCGACTGAACGAAACAATGTGTTTGCTAAATCTAGCCCGAAATTTAACAGCATTAAACCACAGAACTTCTGAATGTTTAGTATAGAGACTGAAGTCTATTAATGTGAAATGCACTTGCAAGTAAACCCTAAACTTCGAAAACCATACAATCAGATGTGAACAGGTCGTCACATATTTCTAACTAACGTACGCTGTTTATTAAGTAAGGAAAACATTACAAGGTATTAGGCCTACGTCTTGGTTGATACGTATGTGTAATAACAGAACATGTACAATGAAGTTCAATACCTCAACATATACCGCAAAAGAAATCTTACTCGTACTGGGTAAAAGGTAAAGTTTGTCTTGTTTAACGAGGCGAAGTTAGGACTACAAAGTCCTCTCTACCACTCAACCTCGACCTTTACCTAGCGTCACCATATTAGTCACATTACAAATGTAAGTGGTGACTGCGGGAATCGAACCCGCGCCACCGGAGTGATGAGCTCCGGAGTCGCGCGCGATACCAATCCGCCACGGATCCGCTCCCGTGTTTGAGTGGGTATTACAAACACAAAAAAAATCAAAGTCCTCAATAAATAACAACCGTTTTCCAACCTAGTTTATTGCAAATCATTATATAAAATGAACCTGCCAATTCATTTGAACAAACCATAAATAACGTAAATTATATTCACCAACTTTTGTGTAAATCAACTCTATTATCTGAATCAAAAGGAAATGGCGTTTCCAATTTGAGAAGATGATGAGGTCTCAGACGTGTAAGTTTATCTTCCTCGGCAGAATGATATTCGGAAATCCCAGTCTTGATATCACAGCCCTGGGCCTTATTACAACGGTACGTCATATCAGTAGAGCATTTCATACTCACTGTGTGGGTTTATAACTACTAATAACACAATTATACTTTAAAAACAGACATTTTAACTAACTCATTATGTGTTTAAAAGTGTGTATCATAATACCGGGTGTTTCTAAAAGAACTCCTTGATTTAAAGTTTTATTAGTATATAGTATAGTTAAAATAATAGTTATTATACATATATATTAAAGACAATCTTCTCAAGTTTTTTTAATATCTAATAAAGTTCTATATGAGCACCATTTGTTGCCCTTGCCACGTCTAAACGATAATTAGTTTCTTCCCAGGTATTCAACAGCATATCAGGCCTCTCCCTCAAATGATGAATTTCATGGATCTTCTCAGAATACATGTTTTTTACATGTCACCAAAAGAAAAATCTAGTGGAGTCAGATCTGGGCTCCTTGGTTTCTTCCAACAAGACGGCGCGCCACTTCACTACAGCAACCGTGTCCGTGATGCATTGAACTTGCGTTTTTTCTAACAGGTGGATGGTAGACGTGGGCCAATTGCATGGCACCAAGGAGCCCAGATCTGACTCCACTAGATTTTTTTCTTTGGTGACATTAATGTATTCTGAAAGAAAGATCCATGACGATAAATCATTTGAAGCTGCATACGATATGCTGTTGAATACCTGGGAAGAAACTAATTATCGTTTAGACGTGGCCAGAGCAACAAATGGTGCTCATATAGAACTTTATTAGGTATCAAAAAAACTTGAGAAGATTCTCTTTAATAATATATATGTTTAATAACTATTATTTTAACTATACTGTATACTAATAAAACTTTAAATCAAGAAGTTCTTTTAGAAACACCCGGTATATTATACATAGATTCATAAATTCATAAATAATTCAGTTGAACCCTGTAGAGTACGCTTGGCTCTCACAATTAAAGAGACAATCATCTTTCAGAGTTCAGAAGATAACGTTTTTACAACATTATAAGTGAGATAAGATGTAGAAGAATTCTCTAAGAAACAACTTTTAATCGCTTGTACTTTTGTCAAGTAAGCTAAGTTTGTCATGACTGAATGAAACGTAAACATTTTACAAGAGGTCGTTATTTTCGAAAAGAAGATTATATTGTTATCTAGATAAGACAGGAGATGCTCAAGTGAGACAAGTTAGACTCAATCTTTCGTTCTTCCAGAGGTTCTCGTTAACTTGAGGATGTCAGACTTCCAGTGCAGTACGAGTATTCCGAAGTTTTGATTAAGATATTTAAAAGAACAAAAAGCATTTTTCACGGTTCTACAAAACAATAACTTGTATAGTTTACTTAATTTTTAGTTATCTTTTTTTGTCTTGACAAAGGTCCTAGTAGGGCTGAAAACTTGACAGTCTTTGTTCTTTTATGTGTTTTACTTTATTTAGGTGAACCTGCTCTCCTTTCTATTCCTGTTTGATAGCATATTTCGGCCTCGTGTCCTATTTTCTAAAATCTAAAACTTTGATAACATATCTGAAAGAATGTTCTTGGAGGACGGATCGGTGCTTATTTCATGGTCCTGTGTCTAGGTGTTCTCAAGCTTAAAAATATTTCTCTTTTCAAAGAAAATTGGCTAAGAACGTTTGAACTAGTGTCGACCTTTCGTTAGTTTTTAGATGGCTGCATATAATCAAGTGGATGACAGCTAGGTAGGCCTAGGCTACCTTTGTATTATGTACTTAAGTTAGAGGATTTAAAATAATCATTTGATATGTTAAAAAGAGCTACGTTCTTTTTTTAGGAAAGGTTTACAGCTTAAGTCAATGAAGAGGGATCTTTAACGTACGAGGTTTATTATTGAAACAAAATAAGGTCCAAAGCAAGGCTATAAGTCAGGATGAGAGGAATTACTACCCTTAAGTCGCAAATTGGCTTCGATGTTACCTCAAGCCTTATATATGGAGGCAAACTGTTGATAATATCACGTATAATATAACCCACAGACAACTCATTCTACTTACAGCTCTGACTTTTCATCATGTAAAAAATAATGTAAGTTTATTGAGAAGACGTGAAAAAGCTTAAAATACTAAGGGCTACGCAAAGTAATGGAAGTTACATATTTAAACACTTTTGGATATATTATTAAAATTTTAAATACATTTGTCATGTGTGTCGGTGAACTAACTTTTTTGTCCACACGTTTTCAGGTGTTTTGGTTGCCATGGAGATGGGTCACATAAAGAGCCCTCTATGTATATTATGTAAGTGGTTTTGGTGAGCTAAAAGATTAAAAAACCTAATAATTTCCACTTTAGTTCAAGAAGCCAATAGAGGTTCAACTAGCAGCACTTTGCTGCTATTACTAAATAACTTGTTTTTCACTATATACTTTATGAGGTTGCATTTTGAGAACCTCAGGACATATAAACCCCTTTCTTTTTAAGATATACAAACATTGGTAAAAGGTGTTGTATAGTATAAAAATAAATCTTATAACAAATTTGAAATGCTTATGAAAATCAAGCTGATGTTCTTATCAAAGTAAAACTGATAAGAAAGGTATTAAATTAATATTGAAATAATTTAATATTAATTAATTTAAAAATAATTTTAATTGCCTAGTTTAATATTGAAAGCTGTAAACTGTTAGATGGGCTGTCCTTCTTAAGCGAATCCCATCCACGTCCCGGTAGTCTTTAAGTAGTTCATACATTTAAAAAGCAGACAAACCGTTAAAACATTGTCTTAACGAAAATAGTAAAGATAAAGTTTTGTATTCGAAGAGGTTATTGAGAGATATTCAACTGTGAAGAGGCACGTTTATCAGTAAATGACATTTTAAGGTATGTCTATTTACCCAAGTGTTTTAAGTTCGTTACGAAATGATGCTTCGCATATAGATTATAGTAGGGCTTTAGTATGAAAGAAACATCGTTCACAATGATTGCTGTATGTAATCCTGTTTAGTGGAGTGTGTACTGTAAACAGTCAACACGGACTCTGCACTAGTTCATCAGATTTCAACTGTGTTTGTCCACTCACGTTCACCGTTTTACTCATGAAACACATGAAACAACTTACGTACTAGAGTATTTTAACTCAAGTTAAACGACCTTAAACCCCCAAAATGTTTCATTATTACTCGAAACAACTCGAAAATATAAGGATTTAAATATATGTGAAAACATCAGTCAGGTTTTTAAAAACTAACGTGAGTTTCATAAATTGATACTTAACAATTGGTTTATTTAAATACGTCTCTAAATTTGAAGGCAAAAATAGTTGGGCCGGATGGTGTAGTTGTGAGCATAACCACCCGGCAAGCAGGTGACCCGGGTTCAGGTCCTGGTACGGTCCAAACATTTTTGTCTTCAAATTTATTTAGTAATAAACAATAGGTTTATTTGTGAGATATGAAGTAATAAAACCCTTCCGTTTAAAAGAACACAAATGACTACAAAATAACACAATGTAATTATCGTGTATTATTAGTTGCCAGTTAGTACTCTTATTTAATCTAAACGTGATTAGTTTATGCACTGATTTCAACGTTGAATCATTCATAATGAAACGCGTATTTGTAGTTTCTACTATATCCAATCGGCAGTTCATTTAAACTCTAAGTAAACGAAATTGCATGCTTAGTTTGGATTTCAAACTTATATTCATCTTTCCAGTGAATTTGTTCCCTGAGTCATTTTAAGTGATCTGCGACGGCCAACTTGGGTGAAATCTTTCCTGTTTCACAATTTTTAAAGACTTTTTCTTTGCTTTCTCAGGTTACGTATATAATAAAGCTGTGTATAGGATAATTGCGTCATGTCTTTATAACTAAATAAAGATTATGTTACTGCTATAATGTAGTGTTGTAAGTTTAGGTAAAGCCCTTGATGACGAGTAAAGTTCTTCGACTGCCCGAAACGTAGGGAGTAATTGTTTCATGAAATGGTTGAAATGCCGGCGGTACATTTAGAATGTATCTTCGTCCTTATCATAAATTTTAAAGAAAACATAGTCTCATAGCTCGAACTATACAAGTATAAGCCCCTGCACATATGCAGCTAAATTGGTTGGAAGTGGGTGTTAGACCAATATACAATACAATATACATAGACAATAGAGGCTTTGGCTAGTTAGTGCCTAATCTCTCAACACAATACACCTTATCTATACGGAACCATAACTTAGTATATAAATAGAATATAGAATATTAGTTAAACTACTCATTCCAATCGTGGATACCTCACACTAAATAGTATGGTTTCAGAGGGTTTTCAACAAGAAACAAATTATAAGATATTATGGGGCTTACCAACCCAACGTTATAATATTATCGTGTACCGAACGTAAAATATAACCCAAGAAAACCAGTTAACTAGCATGAAAGAATCTCACCTTTTAGTTCAACCGAAATATTCTTCTGCTTATTGTATTAGTTCATCAATTTTATTATTTTGTTTTTTTTTTTTATTTTATTTTGTGGATAGTGAAACATACTACTGGCATGAAATATATTTAATTGACAGTTATATTCACCTCGTACCAGAGAAAAACAACATTTAAACAATTTCAATAAGAATTAATAATTTTCAAACAAAATACAACCGTTTCCTGGCTTTTGATAACTAGCTATTATATTAGAAGTAGAATTCTCATCAGAAGGTCTAAGGCAAGACAAGAACAACTATCCTGTTAACTGTGAAGTGTTATCTTGTAACTCCTAATGGATTTGTCAGCGCCAGAAGTGTTTTTTCTTGCACAGCAATAGTGACCGAGATCATTGTTCATCCCTTAATAACTGTGGTCAACAATCTTAGACTGTGTTCCACATCGATTAAAAGGCTAATAGCAATTGGTACATAGTACCTTAAATATCTACATTCTTGTTAAATTTTGTAAAAAAAGAAGAATTCTTTAATCGTATAGTATTCTTCATCTTTAAATAGTCGGTTCGCCAGTCACCATGGGCCTAAGCAGTTTTTACGGTGACCTTAGAAACGAATTAAGTACCGTCCGTTGACTGAAGTGGGTCTCAAACCTGCAAACCTTAGATCTACAGACCCACAAAATACCAACTACCAGCCACATATATCGGCCTTATTTTTTTTTTTCTATTTTGGGGTGTTTAGAACATTTTGTATAAGTAGTTTGTTAATACTATTTAAATTGGATTCCTAAGCACTAATAACTGCTGAAGCATTATGAAAACAATATCGACTGTATTATAAACAATCTATTATTTTTACAATGTCGATCTTTAAATTTGAACATACAAGAATTGTTCCCTTCTTGCAACATTAAAGTTTTACTTTGAGGCCCAGAAGGCCTGTATTCCTGTGTTATTTTATCTTTTTTATAAAAGCTAGGGTACAACGATAACGTTTGAAATATCGTGCTCTGAATTAAGTAACTATTATTCTGGGAAACATGTAAACAACCCCATCAAAAGATAGTTCCCTACAATTAATTCAAAATGTAATGTGCAATCATCTGTAAATCTCCAAGGTGGAAATCAAAGGATTGAGTTTTCATGGAAAGCTTTTGAAAACTTGGCAGGCTTCTCCTTTTCTGTCTTTTACTTGTTTATTTCTCTCCAAAAGCAGGTGTTGCTTCCCAAACATTGCAATGAGACTACAAGAGTAAAATAGGACTTAGTAATGAGATTTGGCCTGCGGTTTTTGAAATATGTTTGGAACTATTAAATCACTACACAAACTTTACCATCATTACGATTTGTATTTTGTGTGTCTGCGATTGAATTTTACAAATATTAAGTCAAATAGTAAGAACACAATTTTATCTAAAAGTCATCTAATACCGTATTAAGAATGAGTCATCTTTGAAACGCCTAAGTCAGCAGTTTTAATTATTTACCATTAAATTTGCACTTATTGTGAATTTTCTATCTATTAATGTATATTGTGTGTTATTTTTAAGGATCAAATCTCTTGTAAAATTGAAGAGTATAAACTGTAATTCTCTTTAGTAAACAGTGTCCAGGCTGACCTTGGTACGACACGTTGTATTTAATGTTACTAGAAGCACTACGAAATGTACCAAATCCTCGTTATGTTGGGTGTGTGAAGTTATAACATTCTCTGTTGCTCCTCATGCATACAAGTATTAATATGCAAGAATATATTTGCATGTAAACAATGAGATTAAACCCTTAGTTGTAAACACTTACTCAGCTTTAACTATTCTGGAGTAAAATCTTGTTAAAATTCCTTTCCCCATCGCGTTACGTTATATTTTAACATAGTTTTCATCAGTACTTCTTTGAACAAGACTTTGTGCCTTCTTCTTTAACTACTTGCTTACGTTGAGTACTTGAAGTTCAATACGAAAACCTTAACATCGAGATAGTTAGCAAAATGTAGAACAACTATATTTTTAATCACCTTCCACAAAATACTGTCAGTATTATTCTATTAAAAGTGTCACTTTTACTCGAACCTAAAAGAGAGCACTCTAACTCATGTTCCCACTAGTTTTTCCCTGGCCTACTATCAGAAAGTCCCTATAAACCACCTACATCTGTAAATGACGTACAATAACATAGTGTTTCATGTTATTGTACATAGCTACAGATATTGGTTACTTTTATACCATATATCCATCGATGACTAGCATGGCTAGATAGACTTTGTCAAAAGAAAACAATAATAGACACTAAAACTAACAGATATTCAAACAGATATGCATGGCGACGAATTAAGATACCCACTCTTTGGTTGGTTAAACAACAATGAGATAGTCTAAAGCGGATCAGATGGTCTCAGTGATCATCTGATGATACCCGCACCAACTCCCACCATCATTTAGACATATCAGACCATCACCTGTGTGGTTCGGAAGTCACGTTAAGCTGTTGGTCCTTGTATTTCCATTGGTCATTGGGCTATTAATTAATGAACCATTCTAAGGAAGAGCTGGCCTTAGTTTGTAACAAGACTACACCTCATAACTCATTACTACCACTCATCAAACTCATCCTTCACCACACGTTTGCCTTAAAATACCCTCATGAGAGTGGTCGGCATCTCAAATAGTGATATAGTGATGATTAACCACTTCTAATTGAAAATGACTCACCAAGGCAGCAGTGGCACTAACTCTGGCGGACACTAATTTCGTTCGTGAAAGTTCATTGAGGATAGATTTATAAATTATACGTTAGTTATAATAAAACTGACATGGAATGTATATAATGGAATATAATGTCCACTGTAATATACCATACTGCTTGATAGCTACGAACAAATTAGTTATAATACAAGTTTATATGTTACACACCTGATCATTAGACTGACGGTAAAAATATAAATTTAGCTCTAGTTATCATCTAAGGCTTTCGGTACAGCTTACCTTTAACCAAGGACTTGCTAAACTAGTTAAGGTGACTGTAGCTCTTTTTAATATATTTTATGGCGCAGCGATGCCAACTGCTTCCTTCTTGTGTCGGGTGTACCAACCGTAGTTAGGAGATTGGCACACGTAATGAGGCACAGCTAATTTGATTGGTCGAAACTGCCACTACCAACCCAAAGGTGTCTCTACACTCCAATTGGCTCGAATGTGCTCTAATTATGCACAAATATATTTGTTTATAATTGGTTGCCTTGTTTGCAAATACCAACACATCACTGAATCATGCAAAATATGGGCTGTTCATAAACATCAAACTTGAACGTGTTTTGATGTTGAATTGTTTAATGTAAGGCAGCCATTTGTGTATGGTAACTTTACATGACGCTATAGGTAAATACACAGTAACAGTATACTATAGTATCATTGCTAGTTTCTTTAATTGTAATTATAAAACAACTACTCACTTTATTGGGTTTAATTACCTATTAAGTCGAAAGTTTAAGAAACACTTAATGACTTAGCTCAGGAGACAACTAGTTAATTATCGAACCTCTAGAATATCTTGCCAAAGTGCCATCGTGGTAGTCTCTTGGACTACTTTCAAACTTACTGAATTCCTTACATTATAGGTAACCCCAAATATTTTTTATTGCAAATGTATAATGGTAGCTAGTTCTATAAATTATATATAAAGGAATAGCAAATTTCATCATTTGATCTTTAGTAAAGCTTTACAATAGCTAACAAATAGAGGACGATAAAATGATACAAATACATGACGTTTTAATCAGGAATGCTGTCATATTCAGGCTAGCTGTCAGCAGTCAAGTAAAAATAACTAAAAAGTAGCTAGCTCACCGTTCGTTATTTTAGTTTTATTGTTACAAGTCTGCCTGCAGCTGACAGAATTGCAGTGGAACGCCCTTGTAGATTTGAGTTTGAACCAGTGTGTAATATTTAAACATTATTCAGGCGATAAACATTTATTTAAACATGTTTTACTGATAAATACAGTTCAAATAAAATTTATTAACATTTCACAGATTAACTTATGAAAACCTTATACAGTTTCAGTTGCAGAACTGGCAGCGCTGTATATCTGGGAAAGCACAAGGATTAATACACAGCCTGATGCGGACATTTCACCTGAGACCTATTAATATTCTCACACTCATAGTTCTCTTTGTTTTGCCACGCAGCTAGACTTAAACTGAAATCCTGCGAATATATTTATTTGAATTTTAAATGAGTGGTCAGACAGAAAATTGCGTTAAAATACCAATGTTGACTAGAAAAGGCACATGATACATAGGTTCAAGGTGACAGATGAATTATCAAACGAATCAATAAAGGCTTAATAAATAATAAGCACGTACTCACAATATTTTCAATACTCTTTTATAATAATATTTTCTACACTAAAATATGTTTCCAAAGCGAAGTTGTTTTCCTCATACAGTCGTCTCTAAATCAAAGCAACTTTCGTCGCTCCACTGCATCCACTTTGGTTTGTCGTTAGTAAAAGGCTTGGTTTCTTTGAGCTTTTATACTCGTATTCCTCGTGACTATGTTAGAATGCCAAGTAAATAACCGATTCAACTAATGTTTAAATGATCAAGTGTTATATCCTTATCAGTAGTATTAATATTTTCCTACGTGATTATAAATGTGTTTTAAGTTCTCGATGTCCGCCTTAGGTTGAGCATTTGTTTTTTTAAGAGACCAGTTTGGGATTATAACGTGCATTCCTACTACAGGGTGACACGGGAAACGGACGCATTTTAATCAGTTGTTACATTGTTGCTTTGTTTTCGTAGACATTTCTTGTAGGTTAGTCATTGAAAAGAATAATTACAGCATTTTGTGACAATGGTTCAATGGGCCTAGAACATCGTTTTGCATACGATGCTTACGTTAAAAACAACACAGTGACTAAAACACATTTGTTTCGTAACATGTTACATCAATCGAATCAACCCGTACCAAACACGTTGTTGAGATGGGTAGATTTGTTCAAATCAAAAGACACATAAAGAAACAAACCTGGGGCCTTTTAGACAAAGATCTGCTAGGACATCAAAACATCGCTAAGGCGAAAATGGTAGTCACCAGGAGTAGTCATTTGTTGAGGAATTTGGTGTTACCGTCACGGTGAACTCACCCTGTTAAGGTTCACATGTTGAACACATTTTCAGACTAGAACTTCGAAGGCGAAGAATGTCCATGAGAGTCGTGTTCTTACAACATATGTACCACAGCACACCGCCACTGCTTCAATGGTCACCGTCAGAAACATGTTTCAGGACTGTTGTTTTACGTTTTGCGACATACCCTGCCACCAAGGTCACCACATTTGTCTTGCTGTGACTTTTCCTTTGAGGATATTTAAAAGAATGTGCTACAAAGAACTCTAGCAGACGTCATACAAGCAATCAGGGAACAGATACAGTTGATTAAACTAAACATGTTGATCCGAGTGGCGGATGATTTCACCAAAATACTGGACACCTGTATCTGAGAAGCCCCTTATGAGACGTATTTTTAAAAAATATAATTTATAAAATGCTAAGTCCTAGCCTTTATATCCGTACAAAAAATAAAATTGATTTATCTTTAAATGGCTTTGTACTATGCATTTAAAACGTCCGTTTCCCGTGTGTCACGTACTTTATGGCCTGGTAAATAATCCTGGTTTAATATATTGTGTTACTAGCTCAAAAGTGTAATTTTGGCACCATTAAAACCTATAGCGTACATTTCTTGGAGTGAAAAAATAAATAAATATTTTATCGCATAAACAATATACATTGTATTGCAATCGTCAGTGTTTAAGGTTATCTAAAATTTTCTATTCATTTACATCGAAGTATTTTTCAGACGAACAGAGGTATTCATTCATTCATTTCATCTATAAGATTTATTCCACTCCATCCACTATAGTCTGTCAGTTGTAAAGGCTCAATAAACATGAAACATGTCTGTAACCAGAAACTGACTTATCACAGCCAACAAAGATATTTTAACAGTTTTAGTCATATTGTGTTCCGAATTTCTAAAACCTCCATGTGCAAATGTACAGTTCGAGGTAAATACAGTTTTTCAATTCAAACTTAAATTTTGAGTATGAAAAATAAAAAGACAATTAATCAATAAATTAAATTAAACTAAATTATAAGTCAGTAAGTTGTAAGGATAAGTTGTAAAACCACTTTTGTTTAATTTACTTCACTTTCGAATTTATATAGGTATACTATTCTAAGTGGACTGGTATCTCGTATGTAAGGCGACATGACCACCTGGCAACGGTCCCATCGGACTCACTGTGAATAAACGCATGAGATAAACATCGTTGTACAAATGTCCACTTCCTTTGTGCCAATAAATACGGTTTTATTTGTAGTTTACAATAAAGGATGTGAGAGTATATAGTAACATTGAATCACTTAAAGTTATTGGTCAGTTTTACAAAAGTTTTACAAGTTGATACAATATCAAAACAATGTTCTTGGCAAAATATGTTAACGTTCCAACAATATTTATTAATTTTACCTTCAACTTAAGAACACTTTTGTATAACTTAATGTGTTACATTTAAAATCTCAGTAGGTTATTAAAAATATTTAATCCTTCTGATAGGAAAGGTGATACTTAAAGAATCAGTAGCTAATATGTTATAGCAGATAAATACAAACTGTACTATTGACCCAGACTTGCTATTTGATGTCAAAGTTGGCCTTAACTTGACGGGAACATCAAACCTCTGACCTGTAGCTAATAATGTTGTTAGGTGAGGCTGCATATCCCTTACATTAGACTCAAGCGAAGATAGGGACAGTTCTACAGTGTAAAGGTTTTACCCACATTGCAGTACTTTAAGTTAAATATATCCAAGACGTTCAATTACTCTTACCCTCTCAAAGTATACTTTTGAATGTATTATCAATTCATTCAAGGTAGAAGAAGAATTTGTCAACGTTAACGATCGAATTACATATATTTCCTATCAACTGTGTATTATAAAACATAATTTAGGACGTTTCCCGTCGTTAGTGAACAAACCTTCAGGGATCTGCAATCTATCCCGTTTTATGTCGAAATGTAGCCTCTAAAACATAACATAAACCATTTGAAAGTTAACTGGCCTAAAGTAATCACTGTGAGTTTACTACGTTAAACAGCATGTGTGTGTGTTTGTGAATGTTTCTTTTGTTTTAACAAAACGAATAAAACCTTTGAAAAAGCTAGCCATAAAACAATGCAACATTTACAAACACGTAAGAAAACAGCGAGTGGAGAAGCTGAACACGTTTACGGCCAGAGATATTCAAAATAGTGAGTATCAAACTAGTAGCTGTCACCAACTGTCGATGTACTCAGCTTCTCCGGTTATCATTAATTTCTTTACGTTTTTGAGGTAGAATAAATTTGAAGATCCTGAAACGCCGTGTTTTTCTTATTCACTAAGAATAAAAAACGCCCGCAATAATATTTCAAGTTTGGAAATGTTTCTATTTTCAACAAGACACTTCAAACCAAGTATACAAATTATTTGAACACTAATTACTGTTAAACTGTAATTACATATTACAACTGTAATTATATATTGTAATTAATGATCAGTGTTACAAGTGTTTTTCAAGTTTTTTTGTTAAGATTTTGGGTAGGCTTTCTAGTTGTTATGAGACACTGTCATAATTAGATTCAACAAGTTGGAGTTAATTATAAACCCTTGGGTCTGTGAGGAGGATTTGATATCGGGCCAAGGAACTCTGACATGGAGTTTCTATATTAATGAGGATATCTTTAAAGCTTTTTATAACGCAGCTGCTATGGTAGAATTTACTCAGGCTAAAAATGCTATCTTTTGACAAAAAAACGCAGCATACATAGTTATCCTACTGTCATATGTTAGTATAAGTCAAATTAAAGTGTGTTTTGGTACATGGTGCACAAACAGTAATCAGTCACTAGTGCTTTCAATTTATTTTTGTTCAAATGTCTAAGTAGGCTTTTTATATGTTATGATACACTGTCAACAACAAGCTCAGAACTGTTGCAGGGCGCACAACATGCAGATTTAACTTCAAGTTGTCTATATTAATGAATAACTACATTCAGACTACTTTTTAACCTTACGATCACAGTCAGTACTCAACAAGATAATGCTCGATCACTTATGTGAACTCCCTTTTACTTATTTAGTACTTTTAATACTTTTTATTAATGTACTTCTTTTTACTTGTTCACTTTTGTGAAGCCTGAATTCCTTTTTACTTATCGGCTTAGTCAAAGCAAACAATGTACTACTTTAAAATAATTAATTTAGTCTATTATTTTAGTATTTTATTCAGTTGAATACATTTGAACAATAGAGTCTGTTGCGTGGTGTGGGGGAGGCATTGTCTAACAGTGGACAATGGAACTCCAGTGAAAGAGCTTGGGTATACAGAGCTGTCTGCTGCTGTAACTTCAACAAGTCTACAGATGATTGTACAGCTGTCTCAACTTGTTATTCGAGTATTTGCGTTTGCTTAGCATCACTGAAATGTCCAAGTAAACAGAGCGCTTGGAAATAGTTTGATACATAATTACAGGTCTTGTTCAATGAAGTACAATACCTCAATGTGTACCTCAAAGAGTAATTTATTGGGAATTACAACACTTTATAACATTTAAGTCCTAAAAATAGAACAACAGATTTTCATTGCAAATCAGAATAGGCTAACTATAAAATGAGCTAGTCGTAATTTAAGCGATCTCTAAAAAACAAAAACATATATTCACCAATTGTTCTGTAAAATCAACTCTATTATCTGAATCAAAATGAAATGACGTTTCCAATTTCAGAAGATGATGAGGTCTCAGACATGTAAGTTTATCTTCCTCGGCAGAATGATATTCGGAAATCCCAGTCTTAATATCACAGCCCTGGGCCTTATTACAACGGTACGTCATATCAGTAGAGCATTTCATACTCACTGTGTGGGTTTATAACTACTAATAACACAGTTAGACAGACATTCCAATTAACTCAGCGTATTATTTTAATATTTTTATATTATACATAAATTCATAAAAGTTTGAATTGAACCCTGTAAAGTACGAAAATTGTTACAATTAAAGACATTTTCGTCTTTCAGAGACCAGAAATCTTATTGTTACATCAATTTGAACGAGATAAGTTCTAAAAAGTGCTCTAAAAACAACTTTTAATTGTTTGTACTTTGTCAAGTAAGCAGAGTTTGTCATTGCTAAATGAAACGTAAACATTTACAAGAGGTCGTTATTTCTGAAAAGAAGATTACATTGTTAGATAAGACGGGGGATGCTCAAGTAAGACAAGACTCAATCATTCGCTCTTCTAGAGGTTCTTGTTAACTTCAGGGTGTCAAGTTTCCAGTGTAATATTCCGTAGTTTTTGTTAAGATATTTACAAAAGATAAAGTTGTACACAGTTTTTAATCGATTGGACAGTAAAAGCGATCTGTTGAGAGCTTACAAAGATACACACAAGTTCATATATACACATAAATATAACGTTTTGAAAATAGTCTGAAAGTATGTTCTAGGAGAAGGACTTGTGATCATTTCGTGGTCCCTACTGTGTTTTACATGTCCCTGGAATATCTAGCTTTCTCAAAGGAAATTCGCTAAGAAGGTTAGAACTGCGGTTTGAACTGGAGTCGAGATTCATTCAGTTCATTTCATTCATATTCTCTGAAGGCTGCATAATATTCTAGTAGATGACAGGTAGAAAGACTACTTTTACATCCATATACTTAAGTAAGTAGATTTAAAACATTATTTGAAATGTTTTAAATAGATACGTTCATATCTCATGTTTACAGATAAACTTCAATGATGAGGTATCAATAACGTATATCAAGTTTATTATTGAAACAAGATAAGATCCAGAGCAAGGCTATAAGTCAGGATGAGAGGAATTACTTCTCTTAAGCCTCAATATTGGCTCTGATATTACCTCAAGCTTTATATATGGAGGTAAACTGTTGATAATGACAGCCCATGGACTACTCATTCATAATTATAGCCCTAACTTAAAATAAAACGTGCAAGTTTATTGAAAGGACGTGAAAAAGCTTAACATACTCAGTGCTACACAGTTATGAATGTATCTAAACAGAAAACGTGAAAAAGCTTAACATACTCAGTGCTACACAAAGTTATGGAATGTATTTAAACACTTCTGAAAACATTATTAAAATTGTAAGTACATTGTTCACTGTAAGTAGGAGTTCCTGTCATAATGACATTCTGAAGGTGGCTAATTCATTAGGAAACACTCATTGTTGATGGTGTTCTTTTCATTTATTTAGGAACACTTTTTAAAAGTACGGTGTTATTTTTATTCATTTAGGAACTTTTTTTGAAGGAAAAGGAGTAGCCATAATGAGTAGCCATAAATACAAGTTTCACGTTTGTCAGTGGTCTACACGTGTTCTGGTGCTTAGATTGCCATGAATATAGGCCACCTAATTGAGACTTCTATTATCTTATGTAAGTAATTTGGTGAGATCCAAGAAGAAAACCCCTAATAGTTACCAATTCAGTTACAGGGAGCCTATCGAGGTTAACATGCCGCACATTTTTCTTCTAATAACGAGTTTTTAGTATTTCCAACATTGTAAAGAAGCACTTTTTCAGTAAATAATATTTTAGCCTACGTCAATTTACCAGAGTGTCTTAGGTTTGTTACGAAATGATGTTTCGCCATAGTCAAACAGTAGGGCTTTAGGATGAAAAGAACATCGTTCACAACGATTGGTGTATTTGATATGTAATCCAGTTTAGTGGAGTGTGCACTTTACACAGTCAACATGGACTCTGCACTAGTTCATCAGATTTCAACACTGTTTGTCTACTCTTGTTCACAGTTTTACTCATGGCAAACATAAAATAACTCGCTCAAAACGATATAAAACCAAAATGTTTCATTATTAGTTTTAATGGAAAATATAAGGACAAAATAATAAAGTATACCCAAACTACGATCACCTTTTCTTCATAGTTCAAATTTAACAATCAATTAGCAAACCATTGAAGGTGTATCGCAGTTGTCAGCAAACAACACTGCCAGCAGGAGGCAAGCAATGCCGATGTCTGATACATTAACTGATAAAATTTATATTGAAACACTAGTACGTTTTAAATTAACATAAGTTTCATAAATTGGAACTAAACAAAGGAGTTATTTGCGAGATATGAAGTAAAAAGACCCATCTGTTTGAGAGAGCACAAATGTAATCACAGTAACATAATGTAATCATCGTATATTATCAGTTGCCAGTTAATTTTAAATCCGAACGTGATTAGTGTATGCACTGATTTCACTGTTGAGTAATTTACAATGAAACGCGTATTTGTAGTTTCTACTATTTCTAATCGACAGTTTATTTAACTTTAAGTAAACGGAATTGTATGCTCCTTTTTGTGTTTAAATTTAAACTTACATTCATCTTCTATTGGGTTTGTTCCCTGAGAACTGAAAAGTTATCTGCGATGATTACTTGGGTGAGACTTTTCCTATTGCAAATTTTGTTGACTTTCTTCTTTGCTTTTGTAGGCTACACATATAATTATTCGTATATAGGCTAATTTTTCGTCATGCCTAAGTGTTATTGCTATGATGTAGCTCTATAATCTACCCGAAACCGTATCATGAAGTGGTCGAAAAGCTGGTGGTACATTTTGAATGTGTCTTCCCCTTATCATAAACTTTAGATGTAACATTATCTTAATTTTAATTAATATCCCACTATGCAATTAAAATTTGGTGTTCCTGTTGTATTCCATACTTGGACCCATACTTTAATTTGTAATATCAATAGTTATGCAAAATACAATATCAACCTATAGAATCATTCAGTATGTTGATGTATACCTGAATTTCAGCAAACCATAGAACCCTGAAATTCCAGTAATGAAAATTTTAATGCATGTCTAAGTATTTATGAAAAATTTAAACCTTAAAACAAATTTGGATAAAACCAACAGCATAAATTTCCTGACTTGAACCATTGGATTAATAACTACAATGCTCTTGTTTCATTAAGAGAACACATAATTAATGAAGTCTATGTATCACAACTTTTTAGGGTTGAATATTGATAAAACTCATAGTTGACGCCGTGATCGACCATATTTGCGATCTTCTGGTATATTTCTATTAAGACAGATGAGAGATCTATGCTCCGTAGATGCTCTTAAAGTAGTCTATTATGGAGTTGTACACCTCATTTGTCTTATGGAATTATATTTTGGACAGTTGTGCTGAAACTAAACTGTTAAGAGCATTTATACTCAAAAATCGGCAATCGAGTTATTTCAAAATTGACGTCAAGGACATCGTAGAGATTATTTTAAAATCTACAAATTTACATTAGCGTCATAACAATACATTTTGAAACTTTTATATTATTTTCTTGTGTTTCAAAATGTAATTTATACAGGGCTAAGATATACACGAATGGTAATGCTCAAATTTCACTTTTTTAGACAAGATATCCATAGACTACTTATTTATGAGAGACTGTCGATGCAGGCTGGCGTAGAACTTTTAAACAAGCTCCCCAACGAGATCAAACGTTTACTGCCAGAACTGGCTTTATTCAAAGGAAACTTAAAGTAATATTTGTTGATTAAGGCTCCTTATCTGTGTAGCAGAGTTTATTGCAGAACTCCATAACTTCCCATAATATGAATATTTAAATATTATTAAAAAGTATATTATTAGTAAATATTTAATTTCAAAATCAAGTTAGCCAATTCAAAGTACAATATCTAAATTAAAATAAGAAGACAAAATTATAAGACGTATTATTTCACCGTATTTCACAGTGGTTGCCCATTCTGCATTTTAAATTGTAATTCACCTCTCACTACCAATATTGTAATATCTCCATTTTCATCAAAGTCAACACACCACATTGTACACTGACATTATAATAAATAAATAAATAAATCTCTTAGCTCGAGTTTATGAGTATAAGCCCTTGTACATATGCAGCTAAATTGGTCAGTGTTAGACCAATATACAACATACATAGACAATAGAGGCTTTGGCTAGTTAATGCCTAATCTCCAAACACAATACACGTTATCTATACGGACGCATCACTTGCAAGACAATGTACAGTCTTATGCAAATGTATTACACTTTTAAATTGATATACGGACAAGACGCTAGACTCCCGTATTACAAATTCATTATATGATTTCTTCGCTACATATTTTTTTTCTAATAAGTTGTATTATAACAAAAACTAAAGTAAACATTATGACTAAAGAAATTTGAAGACAAAATTTTGAACCGAACCGGGACTTAAACCCGTGTCTCTCATTAACCGGGCGATTATGGTGACCACTACACCATCCGGCCCAACTTCTTACGCCTTCAAATTTCAAGAGAACATTACAAACCTTGCAACAGATGTATCACAACTTTAATTTGGACCGATGAATGCATACGACTAAATACAATTGATGAGTGCCGTAGCTTTGATATGGTGTTAGCTTTTTCATCTTACAACTTTGATTACCTATCTATGGGTTTTTTTGTAAATATCAAATACTTGAACTGCTATTCAAATCATTGCTACTGATTTACACTTCAGCATGATGTTCCTTCTTTAAAGAAGAAACACATTATAAGATAGTATGAGACCTGCAATTTCAACGTTATACCATTATCTTGTACCGAATGTAAACAATAACCCAAGAACAAGTTAACTAGGAGGAATAATAATAATATTTCTTAATAACAATACATTTTCATGTGTGTAACAATAAAAATAAATTTTTATTAAGGGCTAACAACTTCCGTTCTTAAGGTCCTTTGGTCAAATCCCGTTTACTTTCCATTTTTCAACTTTAAAAAATCTTCAGTAGAATAAAACGTATTCATGGAATAAACGTAACTTTTCAATTTTCTCCGAAATATATGAGGTTAATCATTTTGATTTGGTCCAGTAAATTGTTTAAAACTTTAGTTCCCACTTCATTTAGAAGAGATTCAAATAATTTTATAATTTGAGAGTTTCTGTAGTGGTATCTGGTGTTATGGCTGTGAATTTAAGAACCCAACTTAGATTAGACTTTAATTTTTAAACTGAAATTTCTTTAGCAAATATTACAAGATGGGAGCGTTTTAACGTCAAATAAAGCCCAGCCAAAGGTCTACGTATTCCTGTTAAACGCATTCCAAAACGCAATATATTTCCAAAATGCAAAACCAGTTAAATACCATGAGAATGTATAACTCAAACCAAATGCCATTTCCGGTATCTGATAAATTCCATATTATTTGAAATTCTCATAAAGCTATTCAAGGTTTTGGTTCTGGAATGAAAAAATAAAATAAATGGTCTGCCAAGACAGACAACTAACCTGTAAACAGGAAGTGTTATCTTGTAACTCCAATGGATTTGCCCAAACGCATGTCTTTCTTTACAGCAATAGTCCTAACTCATTGTTCAGCCCTTAATAACCCAGTTAACAATCTTATCTGTGTTCCACATCGATCGATTTGTCATACGCACGTACATATTCTGTCCAACCTTATTATATGTTGATTAAAATAAGACATTTTTAATCGTATAATATTCTTTTGTTCAATTCGCCATCCCCCATAAGCCTATGTAGGCTTTGCGGTGACCTTACCAATGAATTAACTACCGTCCGTTGACTGAGGCGAATCTGCGAGCTTTGGATCTGCAGTCTCACAAAATACCGACTCAGTCATCACGCCGGTAGTAATGTATGAACGGTATTAAATGTTTTGTTAATATTTAAGGGTTTTAAGGGTTTAAATTAATTTTCGAACGATGGTATATTAATACTATTTATATAGGATGACTAAGCACTCATAACTGCTGTGGTATTATAATAAAATATCATCGACTGTATTCTATTCAAAGTTAACTAACTATGACGATCTTGATATTTGAACGTACGACATTGTTTTCTTCTTGCAACATTTTAAGTTGACTATGAGGCCTGAAAGGCCAGTATGTCTGTGTCATTTTATCTTTTTTGATGAAACTAGGGTACAAGAATAACGTCATAAAGAGCTTAGAAACTATCGTGCTTTGATTAAAGTAGCATATATTTTGGAAAACATGTAAACAAACCCAAAAGACGGTTCCCTACAATTCATTCAAAATGTGTTGTGCAACCATCTGTAATTCTCCAAGGTGGAAATCAAATACTTGAGTTTTCACTGAAAGCGTTTGAATACTTGGCAGGTTTCTCCTTCTTTATTGACTGTCTTCTATTTATATATTCATCTCAAAAAACAGACTGGTGAGGGTTTCCAAAGAGTGTAATGTGACAACAAGACAGAAAAAGGAACTTGTAACGAGCTTTAAACTGCAGTTTTTAAAATATGTTTGGAACTATTTAATTAACAAACAAACTTTACGACCATTTACGATTTGTACTTTTATGTATATGAAAGTAACTTTTAGCAATATTGGGTAAAATAGTTGGAAATGAGGAATTATTGGGAGTCTTCTCTGCTAATACAGTATTAAGAATGCCTCACCTTTATGACGCCTAAACTGGTAGTTTTGTGGGTTTAAGATTAAATTTGTGAATCTCGTACATTATCCGTTATTGTGTAATTTGTGTCATTAGGAATCAAACTCTTTGTAAACATTCGAAGTATATAAACTATGAGTCACTTTAGTAAACAATGTCCAGATTGACCTTGGCACTACACGTTGTATTCAGTGTTACTAGAACCGCTACGAAATGTACCAAATCCTGTTATATAGGGTGTGTGAAGTTATAACATTCTCTAAGCTGCTCCCTCATGCATACAAGTATTAATATGCAAGAATATATTTGCATGTAAACAATGAGATTAAACCCATAGTTGTAAACACTTATTAAGCTTCAACAGTTCGTGAATTAAATCTTATTGCAACTATATTTCCCATTATGGTACAGTATTTCTTAAAAACATAGTTTTCACTAGTCACTCTACAAATTAAACTTTGTGTCTTTCTGAATTGAAATAAAAACTTTTGGATTGACCACAATGAAAACAGTATTTACTTTTCATTGTGTCTTCCTCTTTATCTGCCAACGTAAACGTACCTGCACCAAACAAAAACCTTTAAACTAAAAAGGTTATCATTTTGAAGAATAGTGCGTTCAACAATGAATTCATTTTAAACTGATCAGTTGATGTTGGGTCTTTAGATGGGAACATGGTTTTCAAAAAGTCTCACCAAATGTAAAAGTTGTATTGGATCATTTGTGACTTTCAAGTTTAAAATTATAAATTCAATAATTAGTTCTACTAGATTAATGAATTCATTGTTGATACCTTGTATCTGTGACAAAGACAACAAACACAAAGTGATGAGTTGACTCATGACAATGCACAATGTCAACACATCACTGAATCATGCAAATATGGGCTGTTCGTATACTGCAAACATGAACATGTTGTGATGTTCGCTTGTTTGATGTAACACAGGCATTTGTTTATGGTAAAGTTACATGATACTATGAGTAACGGGAAATAATATAGAATGCAAATACTTTGATTTGAAATTACGATTCAATGTAAATTTACAATATTAAAACTATACATTTCCATCTTTAAGTAAACCTCAGTGCCAAAGACTTGAAATAAGTTATTTAAAGAATAAAAGATTATGTAGAAAGTACCATTTAAAATAGTGGTATAAACAATAGAACAATAGAAACAAGTTTTTTAACTAAAAAACATTAATGTTTTGTCAGTCATAAAACATAAAACCTGAAACAATAAATATAATAAAATCTGGCTACAGTAAATTTTGTGGCGAATTAGGTAGTTACCAGTTTTTTGGCATGTACAAATAAATACACAACACTTATAATCAAATTCTGTTATAAGCTTTAAACAATATTTCCTACTGTGTGCTTTATCAGGTATAAATAACAAATTGTCAGTTCTGTTTCTTTCGTTTTATTCAATGTAATTATAAATATATTCGAATTATTAGGTTAGATTATAATAACAAGTTTAGGAAACACTAAATGTCTTAGCTCAGGAGATAACTAGTTAATTATCGAACCTCTAGAATATCTAGCCAAAGTGCCATCGCGGTATTCTCTTGGACTACGATCAAGCTCCTTAGGTTTTACATTATAGGTACTCCAAATATTTTGAATTATAAAATATGTAATGGTAGTTGATTCTATAAATTGGTCAGTTCTAAGGGAATTATTGTATGAAACTTACAAAATCATTGAATCTCTGTGTTTAATGTATCGTTTCTTTGAACTGTAATTTTATTTTTAATCAGCACGTCAAATTTAACAATTAAGAATTGGGAAATATTATGTGAGTTAGCTACTTGGCCGCATGGACAATCCCTATATATAATAGTGCTACATTGTAATTGTAATATTTTTCTGTTATCTAGCATTTGAAAAATAAATAAATAAACTAGTAAATTGCATAATTTGTACAGCTTTACGTTACGAGCTTAAAAATATGAAACGACAAATTGATCAAAAATACACACTTGTTATTACGTTTTAAACAGCATTGCTGTCATCTTCAGGCAAGTTTTTTACAGTAAAATTAAAATAATGAAATAGTAGCTCATTGCTGGTTATTTTAGTTTCACTGGAACAAGTTTGCCTGGAGCTGACAGCAATGCTGTTGAAAGCCCTAGTGGATGCACTCTACATTAGCCATTTTGTATTTTAAAATAGTAAAATTATGCAAAATATAAACATTTTTTAGGGAAATGCATTTTTAAAGATAAATAGATGAAATCATAATACGTATTTGCAAAGTCAATCCGAAATTTCGTATACTGCAAAAGTTAGCTATGTTTTACTTATATCACAGAACAATCAAAAATGGCAGCGCCTTATAAAAGGAAAGCACATAGATTAATACACAGCCTGATGCGGACATTTCACCTGACTCCTATTAATACTCTCACACTCATATTTCTTCTCTTTTATTTTCCCAATTCGCAGTTATTCCTAGACTGAATTCCAGCAAGTACAAGCTATATGAACTTAAAATGGGTTGTCGGGCTGTTTTTAAACTTAAAGAATATTGCGTTTACATACCACGATTGACTAAGAAATGCACATAATACGTAGATGCAAGGTAGCATGTAAGTCAGTCTTTACATTTCTATCTCATAAAATGAGGATTTGTTGTAAGACTTTAAAGTTAAGGAAGTCATCATATATGTAAATTGAGTTTGTCAATTTTATGCAAGGAGAATCACTTTTCTCCAACTGTGTAAACTGCCATTTCTAGTTGGACTAAACTAACTGTTATTCATTATTAGTAGTGGAAAACTTATTCCGTGGGAAACATTAAGTACATTAGTTCACAGCCTAATTATTACAAATTCAACCGTTTAACTGAAATTGGATGAATATACTGGGTTTATACATCATATTAGAATACGTTGTTACTAGCTTTCGAAGGTCTCTTCTTCTATATGAACGTAAGTATGGCAATGTTAGGGTAAAATATTAATTTTCATAATGTTTTATTAAGGTCTAAATACACATTACTAGGATACTTAGTTTACAATAATTATAATATTTGTTATATATTATAGAAAGAACGTTTTTTTCTCTAGCTTAGCCTTCGGAGATTTGCTTTGATTGATTAGGACCAATGAATTAACGTGACGTATAAACTAACAAACGAATCGATACAGGCTAAATAAACTTACGTGTGCGCACGATTACATAGGTACATTGTTAGCATAATGTTTCGTTCTGAAAAATATGTTTCTAAGGCGAAGTTGTTTTCCTCATACAGTCGTCTCTAAATCAAAGCAACTTTCGTCGCTCCACTGCATCCACTTTAGTTTGTCGTTCGTAAAAAGGCTTTGGTTTCCTTGAGCTTTTATGCCTCATGACTCTTTTAGAACGCCAAGTAAATAACCAATTCAAGTAATGTTTAAATGATCAATTTTTTATCATTATTAGTAATATTAATGTTTTCCTACGTAATTATTAGAGATGTCTGAAGTTCTCAATGTCAGGCGTTGGTTGAGCGTATGTTTTTAAGAGAACATTTTATTTTGTAATTATAACCTGCATACCTACTACTCCATAGCAAGGTTAATAATTTTGATTCAATTCAATGTTTCTATGTTCAAGGGCCTACACGGCACCATTAAATACAGTGCAAATGTTTTAGATTGATAAGGCTCAATTGTTTGTTCTTGACGAGGTGTTTCTTAATACAATGATGGCTTGTTCACCTAAAAATATGTTGGTAGAGGATCTTGTTACACAGTATTGTTAGCCATTTCAATATGATGACAAACTGATAACAGGCAAGCATTTTCTTATTTTACGAAGTTTGTAGTTTCATTTTACCTTAGATTTACCTACATTTACTGTTACTATTAGATGACGTACAGCTGATAGATGTGATACTTTTGAGATTCGAGCCCGCTCTCTCTAGGGCTATTTTGAAGTGAGCACTTGCTTTATTTGTAAGGTTTATTTATTGACAAATCATTTTACTGTCAACCTTATCATCAAACACAAATAAGGAGATGTAGTTTATTTAAAAAATAAGTTACTATGTGGCACTAAGCTTGAAATAAAATGAGAGTGTTGTTGATTATATTAGTTCTATTTGTAATGTATACATATCTATTATAAGTTTTCACTGTTTTATTTATAAACTAGTGGACCCGACAGACTTTGTCCTGTCAAAGATTTCTGTAATGTGGCAGTTTTTGTTCTTGTACATATTTTTAAGTCTGTAATATAGGATATCATCAGCTGGCAACGAATAGCACAAAGCTCAAAATACTACGTTTTGGTTTGTATGGGAAAAGAAAAGAGCTGTTTTTTAAGGTTCCCGGCAATCATTCGAAATTTTCTCGCCGTAAAAATCATCCTTGAACTACAACGAACATTTAAAGAAAACAAATTGGTCTAGGCGTTGTTGAGTTATGCGCTTACCAACACATTTGCGATCTATTTTTTTATAAATTACTGATATTAGACAATCTATAAGAGGGTATTTGCAAGATAGGGAGATGTGATGTCAGCAACGTATAAAGTATGAGGAGCAGCTGTGTAGTTTATGGCCATCTTGGGTTGAGGGACGAACAAACTATGTAAACATCAAGTTTGATAATCTGTCAGAAGATTAATATTTTATAATCACATGTTTGAATTGTATTGTTATGTTTTGTTATTATTTACTTCAACATTATAGTTTTGTTTGTCTAAACCTATCTTAGACCAATTAATTTAAACATGGTGCCGAAACGAAATAAGAACAAGGGACAGGGACGTCAACAGTCGCCTGAGAGTCACAAAGAAGATGACTCAAGCTCAAAAACAAATCAAGAACATCGAATCAATATAAAACATCCCAATCCACTGACAGTCAACAGTGATGGAGAAATGGGTAAACGATGGACACAATGGATCAAACATTTTGAGTGGTATGCTATTGCAACTAATTTTTATGATTTCAGCATGGAAAAGCAAATTGCCATATTTATGACAATCATTGGGGATGACGCTTTGGAAATATTTGAGTCATTTGATGTTGATGAAAAACTACTGATTTAAATACCATAAAAGCTAAGTTTTCTTCTTTTTCTCAAAGCAAAGCAACACAATCTATGAGCGTTTTCTATTCAACAAAATGGATCAAGAGACAGGAGAAACTTTTAATGAGTTTTTCAGAAGAGTAGTCCAACAATCTAACAAATGTGATTATGGCTCTATGAAAGATGTATTAGTACGCGACCGAATAGTGTGTGGGATAAGCAAAAATGAGGTAAGACAAAAACTTCTTAACATGGATGAGTTATCTCTTGATCAAACAGTAAAGATTTGTAGATCAGCAGAGGAAGTAGATCATCAATTAAATGCAATGTCGCAGAATAAAAGTCAGGAAATAAATCATATCAAACATTCTAAACCAGAGTTTAACCAAAATTCACATACCGCTCCTACGATTGCTACAGGTGTGGTTCTAGTCACGGGTTACAAGCATGTCCAGCTTACCAAAAGAAATGTTTAAAGTGTGGGAAAATAGGACATTTTTCTAAAATGTGTCGTTCAAGACAACAACCTAAACCTCAAGTAAAACTCTTAGCAGAAGAGGCTAACAACACAGAACCAACTGTGGATATAGTCCATACCTCTGCAGATCAGTCACTATTTGTCAGCTCCATTGACACTAATAAACACAATGATCTAAGAAGCAATGATGACTGGAGTGAAATTTTAGCTTTACCACATGGCCAAAATGTTTCATTCAAACTAGATACAGGAGCCCAATGCAATGTGATAAGTGATGCTATAAAAAGCTAGCAGTCTCACTATCAGAGCTCCAACCAAGTACCTTGTATCGTACACTAATACTAGACTTCCAGTACTTGGAGAGTGTGAAACAGAAGTCGTAACAAAAGCCAATAAAATCTATACTCTTAAGTTTCTAGTTGTAGCAAATAATTACATGCCAATTTTAGGTAAATCATCATGCCAGGTATTAAACTTGATCCGAAGAGTTCAAGACCTGCAATTTGAAAATAATGAGCAAAAATCTTCGACGGAATAGGTTGTATGAAGGATTTTGAGTATGAAATTGATATTGTTGATAATCCTAATCTAAAAATTCATCCTCCAAGGCGTATCCCATTCTCTCTAAGAGATCAAGTTAAACAAGAATTGGACAGTATGGTTGAACTTGGAATAATAAAACATACTACTGAACCTACTCCATCAGTCTCACCTATGGTAGTTGTTCGTCAAAAGGACAAAATTCGTATTTGTATGGACCCAACTGACCTGAATAAAAACATAAGAAGGAGACACTATCCTCTCCAAACTCTTGAAGAAATTGCTGCAAAGTTAAACGGATCCAATTTTTACCTTACTTGATTGCAGAAAAGGATTCTGGCAAATAAGAGTTACACAAAATACATCGAAATATTTGACGTTTTCTACGCCATGGGGCAGGTATTCTTATCTTAGGATGCCTTTTGAATCGCATCCCACCGGAAATCTTCCAGGAGAGAATGAGTTCTATACTTAGCGGAATAGATGGTGTCGAAGTTGCAATGGATGACATTTTAATTCACGCAACAACAAAAGATACTTTAGAAGATCGTACGAATAAAGTAATGAACGCTTTGAACGCGGCCAACCTAAAGCTAAACAAAGACAAATGCATTTTTGGAGTAACTGAAATCAAATTTTAGGACATATAATTAAAAGTGAAGGTCTCTTACCAGATCCTTCTAAAATAGAAGCAATCAAAAACTTGAAGACTCCTACAAACGCAACTGAATTGCATAGATTTCTAGGGATGATCACATATCTTGGAAAATTTATTCCCAATCTGTCAGAAATAACAGCTCCACTACGAAAGCTTTTAACAAAAGATTCACAATGGTTTTGGGACTTCAATCAGGATACTTCTTTCAAACGGTTAAAGGAAATCATTTCTTCCTCTCCTTTAAAACTGTATGATCGAAAGCTACCCATAACTTTGTCCGTTGATTCAAGTTGTCATTCAGTCGGAGCATGTTTACTTCAGGAAAATCAGCCCGTAGCTTACTCATCAAAGTCTCTAACACAGACTCAACAAAACTATAGTCAACTTGAAAAGGAAGCACTAGCTATCTCAATAGCTTGTAAAAAGTTTCATGAATACATATGGGGATCAATTGATTTAATCATCGAATCAGATCATAAGCCCCTTGAATCTATCTTTAGGAAACCTTTGTACGATGCTCCTCCTAGGCTGAGAAGAATAATCATGGAGATCATTCCTTATCAGCCCAAAATCATTTACAAAAAGGAAAAGATTTGTTTATTGCGGATACACTAAGCCGTGATTGTAAAAACGTTGAAGCTAAAGAAGAAGAACTATCTTTCAATGTTGATTTAGTGGTTGTTTTGTCAAAACAACGTTTTGAAGAGGCTCAAGAAATGACTTCAAATAACAATGAACTATCAGAATTGCGAGAAGTTATAATAAAGGGATGGCCTGACAATAGAAAGACCCTTCCAGATATGCTACAAAAATACTGGTGTTACAGGGACGAGTTGGCTGTTCATGACGATTTAATATTTAAAGGCCAAAGAGTTCTCATACCTCCTGCACTGCGACCACTCACTTTGACTCATATTCATCTAGCTCACAGAGGTATAGAAGCTTCATTGAATGTCGCAAGGGAACATGTGTTTTGGCCAAATATGACAAACGACATTAAAATATACATCAACAATTGTAAAACTTGCAACAAACTGAAAAGAGACAGTCCGAAGATCAGCTTATACAAAACAGTCCCAACAAGACCCTGGATGGAAGTGGGAACTGATTTATACCACTTAGCCGGTAAAGATTATTTAATAATCGCTGATTCGTATTCTGTTTTCCTTGCTGTTAAGTCTACTACATCTGAAACAATAATATACTTAACAGTTAATTCTCTGTAACGGACCCTGAGCGTAATGTTTGAGACCAATTCTTCACTTTGATCCAAGTTTTTCAAAGGAGGCAAAGAGAACATATATAATTAACAAGTTAATATAAAATAATCTTAAGAACCAATGCAGCTTAATGCTCTGCTAAAAATTCAGCAAGTGATCCCTTGCTTTGCCAACAACGTGACAGGAAACATATATTCATAAATTATTAAAAGTTAACATAAAATAATTATAAACGAGCACCAACCCTTAGACCGTTAGTTAGAAAATCTGTCTAGCCAACTTAAGAACTTAATTTAATGTCCCAAACAACAGTAATAAATTGTGTCTAGAACAATTTAACAGAATGTTCCAAAATTCTTTAAGAACAGGAAAAGACTGTGGCGACTTGCAAGAAATATTAGAATATTATCTAAATTTATACAGGAAAAACTGTGGTTTCTGGCGATTAACGAATTAGCTAAAAGAAAACATTTGATACTCAAGAGCCCTAGAAGAAAAGACTTAAAACATACTAGATTTTAGGATACTTAAGGAAAAGTTGAAGACAGCTTTATACTGCACAGGTTTGAGATTAACATTGTTATGTGTTGTTGCAAAAAGAACTAGACTTCTTTTCTCCCTCCTAACTCACCTGCAGTTCTGATTGGCTTATGCTCACTTTGAAATATGTTTGTTAATTTGTATGTCGCTTTACTTTGTCAGACATTATATTTTGATTTTTCGAACCTTGTAGCTGTTTAAGCTCAATACATCCGAAACAATAATAGTGAACTTAAGAAGTGGTTCTCTGTACACGGTATTCCTGAGACGCTTTGTCTTCGACTGCGGAACCCAGTTCACCTACTTGAATTTAAGAAGTTTGAAAAGAATTGGCAATTCAATCAGCACATATCAAGTCCACATTTTCAAGATCCAATGGGGCTAGTAGAGCGTTATAAGAAGCAAAGTTACTCTAAAAAAAAAATGTTGCGAAGAAAAATTCAGATCTTTATCTTGCTTTGTTGACATCAACGTAACACCCCACGCAGTTACATTAGGATCACCAGCTCAAAGAATTAGTTCAGTCGTAGAACCAAGACTTTTCTACCAACTACAGAATTAAAGCAACTGATGCCCAAAACGTGTCTAAAACCTTCAACAACAACGGGATGTCCAAAGGTTTTATTCCAACAGGAAACAAAACCATGCGCAAAAACTTAAAGAAGGAGAAAAGTTCTGTACAGAAAGGAAAGAAGAAACTGGCAACCCAGCAACTGTAGTTAGACGGTAACCAGAACCAAGATCATATCATTGAAACATCAGAAGGACAATGGCTCAGAAGAAACTCTTGGTTCCTGCGAAAGTGTATCTTCTACTAATACTCAAAATTGAACCAATTCAGAGAACTGCATCACCCAGAAGATCTGAGACTAGTAGTTAAACCAAAGAAACTTTCGACCTTTAAGAGAAAAACTGAGATGTCAGCAAGATTAATATTTATAATCACATGTTTGAATTGTATTGTTATGTTTTGTTATTATTGACTTCAACATTATAGTTTTGTTTGTTCAAACCTATCTTTGTACCAATTAATTCTAAACAATAACTACATTGTTCTAGACATGTTGTTATCAATAACTGACGTTAAGGTGAAATTTACTAGTTTGTTCAATACAATGTATCCGATAACGTCATTAGGAACAGAACAAGGCTAAGTAAGGACTCCTGTGGGACACCTCTAAATTTGACTTCTGTCTGTTTAGCAGCCATGTTGTCAGAGGACGAGGAAGTTACTTTTTCCCAAGTAAGAATGTCTGTTTGTAGCTCAAATATTTCCGAAAATTTTGATAATGTAATAATTAGAATGAGAAACTTTGGTTTGCAGTTAACCTTTCAGTTTTTTGGCTTAACTTGTATTTAGGATATTTTTTAAAACTTAAATGGAGTTAAAAAGTCTAAAAGTCTTGATCTTTTAGATTGAGAGGTTTGTCACCATGTTTGTCAATATTCAATGAATCATTTTAGCCTACATTCTATCGTCTATGGCATTTGCTTCAGAGTTAAACCTTTGAAAAATCTAAATGACGTTTCCAAATGCTTGTGTGCTTAACGTAATAAAAATTGTCATTTATTGTCATTCACGATCAGCAAACAAGTTTGCTACGTTCGAACAATAGGTTTTGTTAATCAAAATTGTATCTTACACGTACGACACAGATAATAGAGCTATAGCAAGTGTGTTAAAATGTACTTGAGTATAGTCTTACCTCATAAGTATGTTAAGTAAGCTCATCAAAAGGAAGTAACGAGAGCAGTTCAACACTGAGAAGTTTGTAATACGATTACTCACACCTTAAGACTCTTATGTGACATGAAACTTGTGTTCTAAAAGCACGCTGATCTCTTTGTAACTAGAGCTAGACCTTGTACATTATTGTAGAAATATCAAGAATAAAATGTATATTGAATTGGTTTGGTTCTTGTCAAACTCGAAGAGGGGTCTTGTCACACACATTATTGTCACAAACATGTTTTACAAGTATTTATCATCAATGAAAATATATGTACTCTATTAACCTAATAGATGAAAATTATCAATATATTTTTAATGTACTGTTGAATGGTGCCTATTTGGTTGGTTTGAAAAGTAAAATACTTAGATGGTGAAAAAATAACATATAAATTTGATTCTGGCTGAGTCAGATTTAAATGTTCAGAACTTTTTTTCTAGAATTACGTCAACATAACTTATTCATGTTAAAGTTTTGAAATAATGTCGATGCTAGATTTAACGCTTGTCGTATTGATTAATACTGTATTTTAAAACCAACTTGAACTTTAGGGAATATTCCAAATTCTTGGATTAAGCGCCTTCAATTGCACTAATGGACAAGTTACGATATCGGTTTATTGTTACGTTATAAAATATCCGGTTCAGATAACGTTGTTTTCCATTTGCAAATGGATTTACCGACCTTTTTTATTGCCAGTTTTTATTAGGCACAACGAGTTTATGTTTTGGTAAAATATCATACAATTTCCTAATTGATGGTAAGTTATCTATTAATATTTGATGATAATTATTTAAATTAAATTATACCAAAGTACTAAATGGTTCTCATGCACAACATCATATACTGTAGTTTCTGGAAAACAAAAGTCTTATTTCTTTTTCATACATATTTTATCCTGATCTACTAATAATATTCTATAAATCTCATTCGCGGCTTGATATTTTCGTATATCCTCGTTTTTAATTGTTGACAGTTCACGTGAAAATGTTATTTATTCAGTTTATGGTAGAAATATTTACCTTAGGGTGTGGTCAAATACAATATATTTCAGGCAATATTTATCTTCAGTATTTATATTTATCAGTTTTGTATAATCCAACAATAATAAACGTCTAATAGTGCCTTAGACACATTATCCTTTCAAATTTTCAAGTTTCGTTTCTTAGTTTAAGTGTCTTTCCCAGACGACATTACCTAATGCGGAGAAATAGAGGCTAAAATAATTAATAGTCTTCTTTATATCTACACGTAAACTTGCTGTCCCTGATATTCTTCTGTTTAGTACCAAAGAGTATCAAATACTGTATTTTATGAAAGTAAATTCTGATGAATATTGATATTTTTAAACTGTTCACAAATTTATTTGTTAAGAAGAGCTAGGTTTTGTTGGCCAAGGTTCTTTCAGTTAACTTTCAGTTTTCAGCCGGCGGAAGCAAGTTCTTTGCACGAAATGTACTGCTTAAACTCCAAACCCACAAAAACTTACTCAAACCATCCATTTTCCATCGAGAATTCAACGAAAAAATAGGTTTTGTTGAATACAAATACTTGTCTTACGGCAGTGTTCTTACTTGAAAGCAGTCTATGTGACACTCTCATATCTAACAGCTTCAGGTGTTGTGAAACACCAAGAGTTGACTTTGATCTCGACTCCAGAAACCACACACACACATACACAGTCAGATGCCGCGGGTCTTGTTCTGGAATGTTGAGAGAATTTAATATTTTACACGTCTTAAGGTAGTACAGATTGGGCGTTTTCGTCTGTATGAAGTCTGAATAATTTAGTCTTATAAGTATTGACATTTTTAAACAAAAGTACGTTACGGGGTTTCCATAAAATAATGGTGCGGTGTAATTATGAAATAAAAAATAAATAAAGAGGTACAAAAAACGATTTATTTTATTGGATTCCTTACATTAAAAGATTTCATACATATCTAATGAAGCTCAACATGGCCACCATTCCTTGCCCTGCAGACGTCATTTCTTTTGTCACCGTTGAAACTGCATGTATAATTCTTTCCCTTAGGTGGTCCAAATTGCGAATTTTTTGAGCATATACTATGTTCTTTACATGACACCAAAGAAAAATCGCTATTTTGAGGTCCGGCCCTGGGGCCATGCTATAGGGCCGCCTCTTCTAAATCACCTGTTTGGGAACTTAACATCTAAATTATCTCGAACAATTGTTTTATAATGTGGAGGTGCTCCATCCTGCTGAAAATAAAGGCTGTTTTCCATGTCGTCAAGTTGAGGAAAACAATAGTTTTCAACATGTCCAAAGAAAAATGGCCCAATCTTCTTCTCTAGACAGGCCCACCACACGTTTACTTTGGGCGAGTCTCTTTCTTTTTCGAAAGTTTCATGAGGATGCTGAGCTCCCCAAATTCTTACGTTGTGCCTATTAACACAACCACTGATGTGAAACGTGGCTGCATCTAAAAACTACTTAATTAAAAAAAAAATGATTCATTTTCTGCCATTTGGTTTAACATAAATGTACTGAATCCTGCTCTTTTGATCAAATGTGTTGTTTTTACTTTTTGAAGAAGTTGAATTTTTAGGCATGAAGATGGAGTCTTTTGTGTAAAACTTTGTGAAGAGTACTTACAGGTATTCCTAATTCAAGACTACGGCGAGGGAGAGATTTCACAAGATAGTCTGATGTCTTCAACTGTCTGGTTCGATACTGGTGGTCTACCAGGTCTACTTTGCTTTTTTACTGACCCAGTGTTTATGAATTGCTTATTCCAACGATTTATGTTGTTTTATGATTGAGCTTTATTGAATGTTCTTCGAAATGCCTGTTGCCCTAAAGTCACTGATCTGGAAACGTGTGGTCGAAAAAAACTCAACTTATTGAAAAGAAGTGTTTTGAACAATCAAACAGCTGTTTAACTAACGGGAACAAACTGTTTGAGCTACCGACACAGGGATACCAACAGAATTTATTTAATTTGTCTTATAACAGTTAGCAGGATGTTAAAACCGCACCATTATTTTATAGAAACCCTGTATTTTTCCAAACTTTATTTTACACCTTAAGAGTAAAACAGTACACATAATCATAGATGCAACGAATCTGAAATTTATGCAACTGAACAGATTTATTTGTGTCACTTTGTGAGCAAACAAACAATGTCCTAGAGTTATAATCTAGTTCTTTCGGTTTTACCGCGTCAAAACATCTTTATAATTAGCTTGGGATATTTCGGTATCGCCGTGGAGTACAATCTTCAGTCACTGATTGGCTGAAGCTGAGCTACTTGCTGTCTGATATCCTATTAATGGCAGGGCTGCCTACACTCTGTCCATTGAAGCAAAGATGCCTACACTCTAATTAGTAAAATTGAAAACCACTCCTAAAGAGTGAAAATTGAGCCACTCTTTAATGAGAGTGGCTGGGTTACAACACCTAATAGAGCGAAATTATACTCTTTCTGAGTGGCCTTCTACATGATTGGTTCCCAGCATTTAGAAGGTTTAATGCTGTCTTTTTTGTTAAAGTTATAATCATTATTAATTTTACTTAGATTTCTTGTATTTTTAAGGATTAGAATAAGATGCACTTGATAACGAGATGAGTTTTCATATCTCTCTAAACGTTGTGCAGTTTTAAACACAATAACCAAGAGGAAAGTTGATCTATTTCGACGTTAATGCCTTAGAGTTGTAAATGTACATTTTATAAATTGAAACTGTTATTAAACAATGTCCAGGGTTAATATCAGTGCTTCTAAGTTTGCTGTAGTGCTTTAGTGGAAGTCAAACAAGGAAACGCTTTGATAGTAAACTCCTGATGGCTTCCGATCAAATAGTTTGTTGAGCTGTTTAAACGTTTCGCTTACTCTTCTAAAACCAATAAGATATTTCCTCAAAGGTTTCACACCTAATGTAACTTTTAACTGATATATTGTTGGCTTTGAGTACGTATAATTTTAAGCAACATACAGTATAGCAAAACTATAAAAAGTTTTCCCTTTCATTAGATGTGCATACATTAGTACATATATGTTTTGTATAGGCCTCTGTGTTTTACATGTTGGTAAGCCTTGGCAGTTTCCAGCAAGCCTGTGTTGGTAATGGACTGACGTCCTGCCTCCTGAGTACCAGCAAATGGTGAAGAAATGTCTGTCCTGGCTGCAGACCCAGCTGAGAGTATTGCAAATGTGCTGCTGGGCACGTGGTAACGTAAGCTGGCTAGATTGACTCAAGATTTTGTTCTGTGAGTAATGTACATGTTAAAATTGCTTGTACATTGTCCGTGTGAGTGCTTGAGAAACATAGAAAATATTGTGCATACATCCTACACTGAAGCCTGATTCACGCTGTAACAAGCACTGTAGACAGTCAGTGAGGTTGTATTGACGTTTGCGAAGTGCAGTTAGAGACTACAGAAAATATTGTATCCACATGAGTTACTCTACAAACAGCTGACTAGAGTTTGCAAACAAGAACTACAAACATTGTTGGAATCTGATGAACTAGTGCAGAGTCCGTGTTGACCATGTTCACTCTACTAAACTGGATTTCGTATCAAATATACTACTTTATGTAAAAACCTCTTCTTTCCTACAGTACATTTTGTAAACACGGAACTCCATATTTACCGATGTATGATTTTTCCCCTCCCAGAACGTCTGTAGGGTTCGTTTATCTATATATCTTCAAGAGCTGGATCTTATTAGATTCTTTATAATTTTAAAATATCAAACAGTCTAATAAAGTAAAAATTTGTTTATTCTGAGGCCTTTCAAATGCGTGGCAACTGAAGGAAATGTTGCTGAGAGTCTCTGATGATGAATGCCACGCATTTGAAAGGCCTCAGAAATAAAACAATTTTTACTTTATTAGACTGTTTGATATTTTAAAATTATTTCGTTTATCTATGTTCACTATTTATAGTAAGCGTATTTTAGTTGAATTTTTAATCACATTTAATGATATGCCTATCATATACATGTAAATTGTATTAACTTTTCCAGATTTAACGGGAGTGGTAGAACTATTTTCTACTTCTTTATATTATAAGGCAGCCAACGCTTTTGCTTTAAATACTCATTAAAACCATGTTTTTGTTACAGGCCTTTTTTAATCACGTAGGGAGTTAAACAGACTTTCCTACAATCATTTACTTTCAGTAAATATAATCGTTACTGCGTGGAGACTGTTTTGTTTAGAGAACGACCACACAAAATAATTCGTGATTCCAAACGGAAATATGATACTCTTTGTACAAACAGCTTTCCACAATCGACAATGGCTTCGATCTCCTAACAGCACAAAACAATGTTACTTTGGTTCTTTCTTTGTTGAGACCTTTCCTCGCAAAGTTAGTTTTATATGTATTTCTCCCCCGTTTTCCAAAGCATATCGCTTTACAGGTGTAATACTTTTAGTTACATTTTTATTCAAAGCGTTATAAAGACCTGTGATGACAGTATTTTGTAAAACCTCTAAGGTACTAAACAAGCTATGAATAAAAAAGAGTAAAGTGTGTCTTGTTTAACGAGACGAAGTTAGGACTACAAAGTCCTCTCTGCCACTCAACCTCGACCTTTACCTAGCGTCACCGAATAGTCGCATTACAAATTGTAAGTGGTGACTGCGGGATCGAAACCGCGCCACCGGAGTGATGAGCTCCGGAGTTGCGCGCGATACCAATCCGCTCGGATGAATAATACTAGCTATCAATACCCATAAATAGTTCTTTGACCTTGGTTACTTATAATTAGCCAATCGAGCTGAACTAAAACAACACGTCAATTTGTATAAGATAATTGAAATAGTATAAGGACTTAGTCAGTGACTAATATAACATTAAATGTAACTAATTCTGGTTTTTAATTCAAATTATAGTTTAATTAATAATCTAGTGAAGTTGGTTGAACACTGTTTATTTACAAAACTCAACAAACAAAATCCACATAAATCAAAAAACATGTGTTATTCAAAAAATACTAATACAATAAATTCTAATAAATATTTGTTCAGAAGGACATGCGTAATGGCAATAATAACTACAGACTATAATAAATATCTTATATGAGCCATTGTTCAGGAAATTGAATAGGTTAGGGGAACTCATTTAAACCTAAAACCCACACCGATTCTGACACCAGCATTTATGATATCATGTTTCTTTGAACGACATATTGGAATGTGCTAAAATCTACCGGATTAGTTAGTTTCAAACAAACCAGTTATAGTTTTCGCCTATTGAGAATACAGTAGTTTGATTTGGCAATTTATATGTAAATTCTGAGTTTCACGTGGTTTGAAACCATTACAAAAGCAATCACCTGATCAACGATTGTAGTAAACCAATGGAAAGTATGAACAAACGTAATCTCAGGGTCATCAAACTGTTAACCTGGTAAAAGGCGACAAATTAATATAATCTGTTCAGGAAAGTATCGAGTTAGGCTGGAATTTATGGCTGTTAATAAGTAATGCTTGGCTCTTAGCAATAATGAGTGTTTGAATATATCACCATTGATAAGTAAAATTGTAAGTTTTATCTAGCGAATAATATTTACAAGACAATGTTATTGGCTAAAGAAAAGGCAGCGTTAAAGGTAGAAACATCACGTCTCCATACTAAATCTAGGTTATTGTGATAACAGCTCTCCCATATAAGTGAGAACACTTAACTTTCCTATCACAATCTCGGGGATAGTTTTTCTGTGTCAGATGTTCTTAAAAAATGTAATTTATAAAGACATGGTATATGTTTGATTTTTACTTAAGCCCTTAAATTGACGGTTAATTTGATATTTCAATGTAATCATAATATTGTGAGCCTGTTTTCACATAGAACGGTGACCGTTCCTATTTCGATTTCATTAAAACTGCCCTGAAACTACTGCGGTCATATATAAGGTAATAATTTTCTAGGAAAACAAATCTTAAATCTTCTGAAACAATTTAATATTGTTCACAACTGCAATACAGAGGCCACTTTTTTAGTTTCATTATATTGCTAAATTTTAATATGGCTTTAAGTTTTGTTTGTGGGTTCATAAAAGACTCTTTCGTGAAAACTGGGAATTTAAATCCGTCTGGTGTTGTTTCTTTTTTATAGACGGTTTTACTGTTAACTGATATCTTTTATAACACTACCATAATTTTATACCAATGAGTGAACTTAAGACAACGTGATTTGCCACCAGTTTCGTGACATAGGCCTATTGTCTTGTATTTTATAACTTTCTTATCGTATTTTGTGCTAATTTAAAGCCTGTGCAGTTTTGTGCAGTTCAAAGACAATTCAGTCGGATATTTATCCCAGCAAAGTCTGAACAAATCACAGATTGTCTACATGTGAAATGTATAGAAATCATCCTCTTGTTGGAAACAAAAGCTCTAGTTTTGAACACAACCGAACAATACTGTAGTGATTACGGCTTTGTTATAACTCACATATCAAATGGATATGTTCTCATATTGAAGGCTTAGCTTATTTATTCATTATTAATACCGTAACTAGTTCACGTCTTAATATTATATTATATTTATCGAATAGATATATTTATCGAATATCCTACTACTCTCATTCTCTAACCGTCACAGATTCGACAACGACTTTTATTTTAGAGTACAACCACCTTCTATTCAAAGCCGTATTAATTGATTTTGAGGAGGTATTTTTTTATACTGCTTATTTTTGGAGAACTTTAAAGAAAATAGTATTAAGACTAACGAATATGAATAATCAACAGTCAACGAAAACACATAAAAATAACGTGTGCATTTACTGGTTGTGACATGTACGTCTAATACATGTCACAACCAGTTAATACATACATTCTTTTTATGTTCTTTCGTTGACAGTTGATTATTCATATTCGTTAGTCTCATCACTATTTTCCTTAAAGGTCCTCCAAAAATAAACAGTATAAAATAAATACTTCCCCAAATCCAATAGTTTAGTTTCACTTTGATCCAACATTCGTCTTCGTTGAAAATTGTCTTTTTGTCATTCAGCTCCGAAAACAGCTGCTTTAGACACATGCATTGACAGTGCTAAAGTGTCACTTTTTAACTCAGGTAAATAAAAGATTGTTTTGATGATATTTTCTTCCCTAGGGAGAAAAATATCATTTAATGATCTTTTCGTGGCATGGACATCAGCTGGTCCAATGGTTTTGTTGAAATTGAATGATTTGTTCGATTATTGTTTATAGTCGATACAACGATTCAACTGAATATCAATCTAAATCGCAGGTAATTTAACTTTATATTGAGTGCGATGTGTCGATTTAATATCGACTCGTAACACTGGCAATGGCAAATCAAATGAACAGCTGTTTATACAAAACAATGAAAAATAAAAACTGTAGTGTTTGACTACATAACTCTCTAAAATATTTTACAAAACGTTTTTAAATTAACTAACTAACCATTTTAACCACTCCTTCTACTTGCATCATGACGATAAGTATCGTTCATCACTCGTCCCTAAAGTGTCTTTTTGATCCTCGCTCATATAACGTCCTCGGCTACGCCTCGAACGTTAAACTTAAGCTCATATCAAAAAGTGTCACTTTAGGACCTTGTGATGAAATATACTATTTTGATAGTTATCAAATACAAAAGATTTAACATACAAATTGACGAAAATATTGAGACGTTTAGGGCACGAAACAAGAGGGTTTAAAAGCATCCTCGTACAAACAAATTAGGCATTAGCTAGTTCGCACTGGTTCAATGCAGTTTGCAACCTCATGATATTCTATGAACTATTTAACCAAGGCAAAGAAGGAATTTGCTATCAAATGTATATCCAATGGCAGAGATTAATGCTCTTTCGGTAGTATAACCTTCTTGACTAAGTTCGTTTACAGACTAAATTATTCTTTGATAAACCAAAAAAAACATACATTAGGTTGGCGGATAAGAAACCTTACATTTCAAAACTGTATTTGTGTTTTACAAAAAGTTGTGTAAAATTTGTATTTCGGTCTAATATGTGTATAGCATACAGTAAATGTACCAAAACAGCAAGACATCTTGAAAACTGTCAACATAAAGTTGAAAACAGAGAGCTGTTTTTATAAAATTAACTATAAAAATAAGTGGTTACACGATATTGTGAATGCAATCTACAAAACACTTTCTTGCAAAGTAAAAAGAAAGTCAAGAGGGTTCCAGCCGAGAAATTCTTTCACTACATTTACCTTTTCTCAAGCTTTACACTTCATTTCACGTTCCCCTTCAAAGTAATATTCAACAAAAACGCACCGAAAATAACTAAAAAACGTGGGTGGTGAATTTAATATAAGATAAGATGAAATGTCAACCACTTTACGCTAAAGTATTTAATACTCCATGTTGTCGGTACAAACACGGCCTTTCGTTGCTATCGTTGATATAATTTAGTCACAACTGGACCGTTTATTGTTATGGGTGTATTAGTTATATATTTTTCTTGTCAATAATTTCGCTGGATTGAATTCAAAATACTATTTGCAAAGAATAAAATAAATTATTGATATGAAAATGTATTTGAAAACGATACAGTCCTTTATCAACTCTCTACCACCCTTATGCTATAAATATGGCAACGTAAAGGTTTTGAATATACATACGTCGGAAAACAAAAATAAGCTATTATTTTTGTTACTCATATACGCGCTATAAATGCGTTGATACTTGAATCCCGAGTTATAACTAAATTTGGTTTTAAGGTACGCTCTTTGTTTATGTTTGACAACTACTGATGTTGTACAACAACTTTATTATTGACTTTTTCTTTTACCCATTCCCACTAACTAATTACTTTGTCTGTTTCAGGTAAGTGCCATTCAAATATATTCTGTCACCCTCGTACACGTAAGTACCAAAGTTCTTAGTTCAACCTATTTCAAAATATGTTTAACATGTTTAACCATTGAACGTCTTTTGGCATATGTAATAAGGGTAAACTTAAGTACTTTTTAGCTCATTTTGAGGGTTTACCCCCCTCACCATCATGTTACCCCTCATTATGATGATACCCCATAGCCCATAGTGATACTCCATACAATACCCTGGTTCAAAACGGTGGTGCACTTAATTTTTTGAAGTGGTCACCATCATTTTGCAATTTTTCGAAAGTAAGTTTTCGGGTAATAAGAGTTTTATGCTACAAGATAAATTTTGCACACATTTGAACATTTGTGTGTTTTAAGGGGCAGTATTCAAACGCTAATTGAGGGGATCAGACTTTTTGGACACCCGATGTGTCTAATCCAAATCAACTACAAAACACCAATGACATCAGGAACCACATGGTACTTGAGGTAGACTAGAGTATTTTGTTAGGGCTGATTTATGGGATTATACGACGATGTTAAAACCTGTATTTCAAGTGTGTTGTTAATACCTCAGTCGTAAGTACGACAAGGAAAAAGTGGTAAGCGTAAAATAATAAATGAAATCATTTGGATTCAAATAACTATTATTAGTGTTCAACACGTGTTAAGTTTTTACTAGTCTAGAAATATCATTTCAGGGCACTAATAATACTTTCAGTAGACTTTAAAAACTTCACAAGTGCCCTTTACTGTGGATCTCTTAAATCAAAGGTTTCGATGTTGAATCTTGAATCATTTAGTTTGAAAAGAAAATGTACTAAAGTGAAACATTTCAAGGATAAATTGAAGGGTTTAGTTACAAAGTGAATGTCAAAGACTGATTGCTTGAGTTTCTGTAGACAAGTGCTGGAGGTAAATATACTTCAGAGTTGTGTTCTGCTCTTTTTCCTGTCTTTGACAACCCGCTTTGACAACTGCCTAGACAACTAAATATACTTCCGTGAAACCGTGAAACATTTCAGTTTCTGTAGGATAAATATACTTCTCAGTGGTTCTGCTCTTTTCCTGTCTTTGAAGCGACAACTTGACAACTAAATATACCTCCGTGAAACATAAGGATAAAGTGGAGGTTTAGTTACAAAGGAATGTCAAAGACTGATTGCTTGAGTTTCTGTAGACAAGTGCTGGAGGTAAATATACTTCTCTTTTTCCTGTCTTTGACAACCCCCTCTTTGTTGTGTTCTGTGGAGGTTAAGTTACTGAATGTCAAAGACTTTGCTTGAGTTTCTGTGGAGGTAAATATACTTTCAGTTGTGTTCTGCTTTTTTTCTGTCTTTGACAACCCGCTTTGACAACTGCCTAGACAACTAAATATACCTCCGTGAAACATTTCAAGGATAAAGTGGAAGTTTAGTTACAAAGGGATGTCAAAGACTGATTGCTTGAGTTTCTGTAGACAAGTGCTGGAGGTAAATATACTTCTCAGTTGTGTTCTGCTCTTTTCCTGTCTTTGACAACCCGCTTTGACAACTGCCTAGACAACTAAATATACCGCCGTGAAACATTTCAAGGATAAAGTGGAGGTTTAGTTACAAAGTGAATGTCAAAGACTGATTGCTTGAGTTTCTGTAGACAAGTGCTGGAGGTAAATATACTTCAGAGTTGTGTTCTGCTCTTTTCCTGTCTTTGACAACCCGCTTTGACAACTGCCTAGACAACTAAATATACAGCCAGTCATTTCAAGAAAAATGTGTATACTAGAGGTTTAGAAGCAAAATACAAAGTGAATGTCAAAACCTTAAACGACTGATTGCTTTCAACCTGAGTTAGTACGTCTGCTGGAGTTAAAACGTAAATATACTTCCTCGGAGTGTTGTGTGTTTTATCTGCTCTTCTGTCTTTGACAAGGGTATTTTGACAATGTCAGATTTAACTAAATGCCGTGAAACATTTCTTTTAACCGATAAAGTGGAGGTTTAGTCAAAGTGAATGTCTGTCCACGGAAGACACCGATTGCTTGTTTCTGTAGTCAAGTGCTGGAGGTAAATATACTTCTCAGTGTGTTCTGCTCTTTTCCTGTCTTTGACAACCGAAATGGATTTCTGTGACAACTTCTAAAACCTGCTAAAAATACTCGAAAGAATGTCTTTGTTCGTATTTACAGAGCGGACAAGAAAATATATATTTGTTATGATTATATTCATATTTACCGAGCTCACAATCGGACTAATATTTCTATATAAAAGGTCAAAACCTCAAAAAATCTCAAAACCCGTGTACCTCGGCACTATTTCGATGTAAAATTAAATTTTCAACAAGAAAGTAGCCTTAAAATTTTCAAATATTTGAGTGTTGCTGATCAAATCTCTCAATATAGTAGACACTTATAGAGCAATTTCAATTTCAAAGTTCAGTATAGGTATCAGCTCGCAGTAAAAAAATACGTATATTTCTGGAAAACAATCAGACAAGGGTGTAAGCGTATTTTTAATTTCAACATGAAACCTCATAATAAAGTTACATCCTACAACTATCAAAACCCTTAAACGACAAAGACTTCTCTACTTCTCAACCTGGAACCTCGACAGGTTGTAGTATAGAAAATATTAATGTTGCAAAGCGTATCACGGAAGTGAAAACGTGTACAATTATATTTCTTTTTCCTCGGAAACATGAAAACAAATTACTTAAAATGTCTCAGTGTTTTGGGGGCGTTTTATCTTTTTGGCTTGTAACACGTTCTAAACCGTCGTACATATACAATATATTCACGGGTATTTTATTGATACAGCGTTAGTGGGAATGAGGTATTTAAATGCACTTTAGTCAGTTGAAATGTATTCTCTTTTTATTATCTCGGGACAGAGGTAATTGGAAGTATTTTTTCATTTACGATATTAAAAACAAAAACTGTCGTTCGACTTTATATAAAAATACTTGATATAAAATGCCTTTTAAAGGCATTGCCGAAATGTATTTTGAGCATTTTACAGTTTTTGTTTTTTTTTTTTCATTTACTATATAGAAGGGTTAAAATTGCTTGTAAACACCACGATCAACGTTCGATTTTTACACCGATTTTATAATATTACGTATTGTTTTAAAGTAGTATCAACGTAAATACTAGCGTATTTTGGGATATGATCTAATTTAAATGTTTAGAGAGGTTCCATAAACAAATTGTGTCGACATCAAAGCTGTGAGTTGGCTACATCTCTTGGAGCGCAACATTTTAATAACCATTCCATTCCCTCAATTTGCATTTTCAAGGTTTATATTCTACCAAGCGTGCATTTGTTACAGCTTTAACAAGCCTTTAATTGAAACTGTTGGTCATTTTTTACCATCTTAGTTACGAAATTATTACAATATTAAGATACCTGCAATAGACACGTATAGCACCATCAAGTTTGTAGGTAGCTGTAGTTTATAAGTAAGGATGAAAAAGCAGACAAGTATGAATGTAAATTAAAATATTTCAACATAAGCTTTAGCGTACAGTACAATGTTTTAACGGATTAACTTAAATTGTTTTAATAAATAAAAATGCAACAAGAGCTCTCTCTGTGTGTAAATGTCTTAGAATTGATTCATTGCGTATTTAGCCACATTACGCATTTTAAACCCTAAAACCAACGCTAGAAGAATTTCTGATCATCAGTACGTAATGTCAAATAAAAGGGGTTTGTCACTCTTTTACCAAAAAAATTAACTTTAATTGCCTGCACCAGAGTGTGTTAAACCATTAATTTACATGTCCGTATAATATTTAGAATTAAAATGGTGCGAGCTCAACGAAATTGTAGACTGCAGCCTGACTCTCGTGGAGAAAAAGTTACGCTTTTAATGGAGTCACAAATATTATTGGACTTATTGAACTAAATGATTCTTTCCGTTGTGAAGTAAATTTACTTGAATAGTAAGTAGCAAACATAAATTTTACTTTGTATGCGTTCATTAGAAGACAATAATAATAATAATACGAACAGAGTGCAAAAATACGGATTCAATTCATTAACTAACCACCAAATCTATCTTTCCGTAAAAAGAGGTTATTTTTATCTTGGTACTGACGAGCTATCAATGTTCTGTACGTGTAATGACCTCGTTAACGCCCATAACACGGGAGTAAGAAACGTGCCAAGAACTGAAGAAAAGTAACTTCTAAAAATAGTTATACTAAGCAGATTGAGGTAGTAAAGGTTAAGATTGAAAAACCAACCTGGAGTTGTTAATTAGAGAATACTTGAAGAAAGTGAGTGAGTTTGCAAGAATTAGAAAGACGGCTTTGGTATCCAGCTGCAACCTTGTTACTTTTATGGGAAATGTTACGTTAAAATGCACACCAATCAGCAGAACAAATATAATCTTAGTAACAATAGTTCCACGAGCAATTCATACTGTTTACTTCTCAAAGGGTTGTTTAGGAACTATCACATTACCACGACAAAGAGCTAATTTAAAATGAGTTAGTTGTTTAAAACTGGATAATTTTAATGAAGTTTAATACATTTACTTTCATCCTGTTCATCATAATTAAACCTGTAAAACGTAATCAACGTATCTAAGTACCCAGGTTAGGGTAACTAGCATGCATAAAGGATTAAAGGGATGTCTAAGATTTTTAGACTAAAAGTTGTTATTTTTTAAAATTATTTGCTTAAAACAAATGTTTTCGCATACAAATTAACAATTAAAATTACTTATACCAGAGCGGAGTAACCATTACAACCTTCAAACCTTTAACTATTTGCTGAAAATGACTTTGCGGTTTAAATGTTAAATGTTTAAATAAAATTAGTTCTAACTCAAGACTAAAGTGTTCTGTTGCTACATTACTGGTAGGGACCGCACATAAACCCTGTGTAACAAGGTTAGGTTTATGTCGAATTCGATTTCAACCCACTCAACATAGTATCCTTCTATAAATCCATTATCATCTGTGTTTATAAGACCATAACCCCTTTATAAAAGATTCGACCGCATTTAAGGTTGATATGTTTTTATCATAGGAAATATTACTATTAAACAGGACTTTCTGTATTCGTTTGTTGGAATTACGCACCCTGCGCCCTTGTTTTGTATTGATGCACTTTTTGCAAAATACGTGTTAGAGCTTGTCTTTTGTGCAGAATAAAGTACTGTAGATAATTCAAAACTGTGATGTCAGTCATAAAATGTTGTACTGATTCCTATTACAAGACCATTATCGTTTTCGAAATAATGAATAATACCATGGTTTGAAGTGTATGATGACAACTGGAAACTTTCTGAATTTACCATTCCTTTACATATCTTAGTTTAAAAACATGTGTGGACCTTTTCTATCATTAGAGAACAAGAAGAGGAGGTTCCGGGGTATGTCATCTAACCCTGTCTTCAGGTGAAAAGTAACCCTAACCAAACACGTTAAAAGCGTCGTGATCTTTTTGATCAAACAAAGTGAACTAGACGTTTTCTAATGTTTTTTGTTTAGGTTACTTTTAATTTAAAGACAAGATACCCAAAACTTCCTCTTCTTGTTCACAAACGATGGAAAAACATTTTTTTAACTAAGACATCTAAGGGTTATTGCTATTCAATATTATGCGGCAATCAGATTTCTGTGGTTAATTGGTTGCTGAAATGTGCACGGTCTAGAAGACAAGGTTTGATTAAATAGAGTGGTTAGCTCACAAACATTCCTCAGGAACAGTGATAGATACTGTACCCAGCTGCCTCAAGAGAATCTAACACTGTCTCAGTGTCTCAGTACATGTACTCATATGTACCTTATAAATCTGTTGCTGAAATGAGCACGGTCTGGAAGACAGGGTTTGATTAAATGGAGTGGTTAGCTCACAAACATTCCTCAGGAACAGTGATAGATACTGTACCCAGCTGCCTCAAGAGAATCTAACACTGTCTCAGTGTCTCAGTACATGTACTCATATGTACCTTATAAATCTGTTGCTGAAATGAGCACGGTCTGGAAGACAGGGTTTGATTAAATGGAGTGGTTAGCTCACAAACATTCCTCAGGAACAGTGATAGATACTGTACCCAGCTGCCTCAAGAGAATCTGACACTGTCTCAGTGTCTCAGTACATGTACTCATATGTACCTTATAAATCTGTTGCTGAAATGTGCACGGTCTGGAAGACAGGGTTTGATTAAATGGAGTGGTTAGCTCACAAACATACCTCAGGGACAGTGTTAGATACTGTACCCAGTTGCCTCAAGAGTCATAGTGACAGGTACGTATACTCATACAACTGCAGATTGTGTACAGCTTTTTTCAAGACAATAAGCTGAAGCTCCAAAATGTGAAATGAATTAAAATTGGATCAGTCAATTTAATTAGATTATGACAGGACAAACAGGAAGAGTTAAGTATTGCTTGATAGTTGTTTTCCGAACTTAATAAATATCACTTAACTATAGGATGCGAGTTTATGGCTTCCTTTCTAAGCCGAAGTTAGTTTAAACACTAAGTACGCTGAAAGTGTGCAAGTTTCAGTCAATTACCTACGCCAGCTTAACTGTTTGGTTCTCTTTAACAAGTTATTTGAACCACAACTTCTAAACTTTCAAGATAAGTAAACCTTCTGAATCCACCCACATCCGGTCTGAAACTTAGCTCGTTAGCGTTTTGCTTGGAGTCTAATTGTTTCATTGCGTTTGGGTGTTCATTGTTTTGTTTTGTGCTTTGTTTAATGATTTGATACTGCATGGTAACTTTTTTAATCAAACGCACAACATTAGGTAAAACTCGTTCCTTAATTTGACTAAAGAGACACAACAAGTTTAATTGAAGTGTTGTTATGATATCCAGATGCATTTCAAATTACGTACTAGTGCCTAATTATTAGTATGCATTTTTAGTTTTATAGTTCAAATATTCAGGACTATAAATCTGAACGAGTAGTCCAGGGTTGATATTATCAACAGTCTGCCTCCATATATAAAGCGTAAGGTAATATCGAAGCCAATATCGAGGCTTAGGGCTTGTAATTCCTCTCATCCTGACGCATGGCCTTGCTTTGGACCTAATCTTGAAAACAAGACGCAGATACAATTATTTTCAGGGATCATTAATATTATTATTTCCAACATGTATCAATGTATCTTCTCTTATACTGGCAATTATTACCGTATTTTATACCAATATCCTTATAGATTCTACAACTTCATTTTGTTCTTTTGATTGACAAGGATTAATCATGAATACTCCTTTTCATACTCAGATGATTCTGAAAATACACGTTATAGTTTTGAACATTTTGTCTTGGAATCCTGTCATTTCTGAGTTAAGAAAACAACAAGAAGTACGAAAGGTTGAGTCTTGTCTTACTTAAGCATTTTATATCATCTAGATAACGATATTATCATCTTTTCTAAAATAACGACTTTTTGAAGATGTTTGCGTTTCCTTAAGGCTTGACATCTAGCTTACTTGACAAAAGTACGAACGATGAAGTGTTGTCTTTCTAGAGCATCCTTTTAGGCCTACCTGTTATCTCATTCTGAATCTCGTAACAAGATGATCTCTCTTTTTCTGAAAGATGATTGCACTTTTTTATTGTGACTTTTCAACTTACTTTACAATTTAATTTATTATGAATGGTTCGAGAAAACAGGAGGAATACATTTCAAACATATCAAACAATAAAATTAATGGAGATCGTTTAAATGAAGAGATAAACATACGTAACGGATTTGTTTGATCTATTTCCTTTATTTTATTACATCTGCTTGTTTTACTAAATCTTCTAACTTAAATGCTTACTTTCACAAGCAAGTTGAGTTGCATAAACATTTCACTAAAATTCAGTAAAATTGAAAATACACTCTAATTTGAATTTCATAGCACATTCAGCAACGCTGTAGAAAACCTGTATACAAGACTAATAATAAAAGACACAATGAATTAGTTGTTTTTTCCGTGTATTATTGTCAAGCATGTATCTCTGCAGGATATAGACTGACGCACGAGTATGAAATGTTCCAGTGATTTGAGTTACCGTTGTAATAAGACCTACAGCTGTGGTATCAGGACTGAGATTTCCGAATATCATTTTGCCAAGATATCTACATGTCTGGGACCTCATCTTTTTATAAATTGGTTAGTATGCGTGTTTTTACAATATTGACTTACTAAAAATATAAATTGTATGCAAAAGCAATAAAAAACTTGTAAAGACTGTAAAGGGTTGTAGAGATGTTAAACATTGATAATGTCTTTAATGCAATAACAATCTGTAATTTTGGCGAGGTTTTCCTTATTCGACCAGTTTAACCAGTAACCCTGTTATTTGCGTTATAACAATAGCAGTGTACACAGTTTTACTACTGTAACGTTTCAATAATAAATACTACAATAATAGAATGCCAAATGGTGTGTTGTTATGAAAAAATAGGTTTGTTTCTATAATTAGTTTGGCTCTTGACTTCAACTACACGCTTTCCAAATTTAAAATAGTTATTGACTTTTACATAAGGTAGACAAAAAACTAAAATAATTAACACCAACACTATTAAATCACAAGGAATAAACGGTTTTGGTTTTATTGACAACAATTGTGTAGAAAGCCACGCGTTAGGATGGTCCTGGATGTGAAACCACAGTTGTTTCCGGAAATTACCGGATCAAACCGGATATAAACGCAAACGCTGTATTACGACTGCCACCAGTTTTAGCAGTTTGTACTGCAAGAATCATGCGTTTTACTATTGGATATGTACGTTATACGCTATAGTGCATTTAAATATAACTGTTTACAACCAACCATCGTTTTCGCCTAGTTTAGGATTGTTGCCAATAGGTGCAGTTAATTTTGAAACCTTTTTCCAAGCTGGTCAACATGATCTCTATTTCATTATACTTTGATTCTAGGTTTACTTGTGGGTTCCGTTTCGGTTGCTCTTCTATGACGTTATAAATCTATACTCAGACACATCGGAAATGGAAAAGCTAACATTGAAACAGCTGATGGCCTATTTATAATCTTAGCGAATTATTTGTTTTATAAAATCGTTGTGAGACCAACCATTATTACAGTTGTGATCAACTACAATCGTCGAGATTCAAAGTATAACGCGCTAAAGACAAATGTACGATCATGAGAAGATTTAGAATATAAAGTAACTAAGATTTTCTGTAAATTTCTTCGATTTTTGAACACTTCTCACTTGGGACATATAGTCTAGATATTAATCAAACTCTACTACTCGAATGACAAGTTGAGACAGCTATACTTCAACAATTATCTGTAGAGTTGTTGAAGGGCCTGGTGAAGTTACAGCAGCAGACAGCTCTGTATACCCAAGCTCTATCACTAGAGTTGCTTTGTCCTTAGTAAGACAATGCCTCTCCACGCCATGCAACAGACTCTACTGTTTAAATGCTTTCGACCAAATAAAATACAATTAACTTAAATTAAGTAAAGTGTTTAAACCATTGGATGTGTTTTTGCCAAGACTAAGCCGATTGGTTGGAAGGAGTTCGGGATATAAGTGACCAAGCTAAATGTTTTGGCCTCGTGCAACGGTTTGTATTTGTCTGATGTTTAAGCAATATTTGATAGGCAATGTAACTCCTCATTTTCATCGCTATTGAAGACAAAATGTTGCAGAGGAAACAAAAGCAGATTTGAAGTACTCAACACAAACTTTATGTTCATAGAAGTCAAAATAGAAATAAGTAAGAATGAATTTTTAAGATAAGTCTTCAAGGGTATATTTTGTCACTAGGTCCTAAAGTTACACATTTTGACACGAGGTGAAGTTAACGTTCGAGGCGCAGACAAAGACGTTTAAATGACCAAGGGTCAAAAAGACACTTTTGGATCGAGTGATTAACGCTACTTGAATTCGTCATTTACGGTTGTTTTGTCACAATAAAATAATAATAATAAATACACGTTAATAATTGTTTTAATGTTATAAAGAAACTTAAGTAAACATTGTTTTGAACTCGGCAGTCTTAACTATATTGGTTTTGAAGGAACAGACGTTACTCTGATTTACTATAAATCAGTGTTAATATTCAAAACAATAAAAACAAACTCGTCAAAAAAAGCTAATGTCCATGCCACAAAAAGATTATCAAAATAATTTTTTCTCCTAGGAGAAAAGCATCATCAAAACAATACTATATTAAACTGGTTTTAAAAGTGACACTTTACACGTCAATACCTGTGTCTAAGGCAGCTGTTTTTAGAACAGAATGACACAGATCTATTTTTGTTGACTCAAACGAATAGTCGCAAAAGTTTTGATCTTAGGAACGTTCTTAAAACATTATCTTTATACTTATTTATGTTGCTTTGTTTTATTTGATGAAACACTAAGTCTCAATATTGAACATAGCTTTCTGCGGTGCTTAAAGGAAATATTGAATTTCGATATTTGATCAATAAAACTACACAAGCAAAGGATGGTTCAGCTTTTGTCACAGAACTGCACTGTACACTGATAGAGCTTACACAGGCAAATGCTTCGATAGCAAATTCGTAATAGTTTCCGATCCAGTGACCAAATAACGGCTTCACAGGTATTCTAGTTTATGAGCGTTTCAGGTTCTATCGTTAAATCAATATTCATAAACACTTTGAACATATTGAGATATTTTCAATAATTCTTTTATTTATCTTTTTTGATTTTTTCCGAAGCTACCTATTGACTTATAGTGTACTATATTTTAATGACGTAATAAAAAAGAAGGTGTAAGAAAATCAACATGTTTCATCACTACTGTTATTTACGTTACACAAATCGAAATGTTTCAGTTTGTTGTTTCATTTAGTTTTACTTAACTGAGTCCATATTAAGATAAGATAAGATTTGTTCATATCGTTAAATAGTCGAAGTACAAATTTATGTATACCTTTTTGATGATTCAATAATCTTGCGCTGAATACCTCTTTAATAGTAAAATGTCCTCATCTTCTAAGTTATTGAGCTCTTTTCAGAGCTCAGGCCTCCTTTGAGTCGGTCGCTTTAGATCAAAGGAACTTGGCCTCTGGAGTCCAATTAACGATGGAAATTTCATCACAGTAAAGGCAACTACTCTCCTATATTTGATTATGAGGGCTTGAAAGATGAAATTTTTACAAAATATTGAATTAAAGCTGTACAAGTTTTATGTTTTTGGTTGTACTTGTAACAAGTATTTACCTGGTCAGGATAAAATGAAAGAATAAACGAATGAAAGAGGTATCCTAGGACTGAGTTTTCTCCAGGAAGTAAATCTTCAAGCCTTTTCCACTAGATGCTAAGGCCTTTTATACTATACTTATGCATGTAGTAATTGGAAAAGTTTTAAATGGCCAACATATAAAAACCGACAGACTTGCGTTATAAAACGCTGAGTTAGATTTAAGTGATTTTATTTACGTCAAATACGTAGAATATAAAATTATGTACATTACAAACACACAAAATGCCGGCTGACAATACCATATGGTTTTGACTAGTGGTTTAGGTTCACCCTTTATAAATAAAACACGTTTTAAGTTTAGGTGAATCCTAAAACAATAATTAGAAGTATCTCTTTGTTACAAGAAGTATTAGGAATACGAACAAATGAAGTTCTAACTAAAATCACTTAAAAGTTAAAAGAGCATTAAAACTAGTATCAGGGATACCATAATTCTCACACTTCTCTAACACACTGAGATTTTGATGTTAATGTGTTTTGATAGCTGTTTTCTTTAAACACACACTCTATTTATTAAGTTCCTTAAATACTTAGCTTTGAATAATATACAAGTGTGGATTTCAACACCATCTAAAAATATCTCAGCAGAAAAGACGGCTACATTTGCATCACTTTGACAGATGTCAAAAAATACGTTTTGAATTTCCAATCTCTACCAAAAGAATGATTTACTTATTAGTGCAAAGTTATTTTACTATGGAATTAGTTTTATATTATTTAACTCAGAATATATAATTAACCCTCTGAAAAGTTATTGTTAGAATTCAAAAGACACTGTTTTAACATAGAAATGGAGTTAAGTGGTATAATGTCATTTAATGCCCTAGGAAAGTTCTTAAAAATAAATTACTTTAAAGAAGAATATAGAATATTATTAGAGGTGAACTACAATTTAAGACACAGAAGTTTTCAGTTCAACGGCATGATAATTTTTATGGAAAACTTATTCCATAATTTAGAATCCCAACTATAATCAATGCTTTACCAAGAGAATTACAGCAACTTCAAAACAAAATCAGCTAGAAAAATATTTGAAAAACTATTTTACAATAAAATGCATCTAACAAAACAAAACTACAATACAAATATACAAAAAGTACTCACCAGTAACACTACAAAAGTTAAAAAAAAAACAGTAATTAACCACTAGATCACGTCACTGATTCAACCACTGACACTAAAACCACACCAGAAACACTGCTCACCACAGGTACCTCTAGAGGACTTTGACAATAAATTCTAACAAAATCCTTATCACATAAAACTTTCAAGACATAACAACCAAACTACAACAATAGCTCAATTCAGTTTACAAGTCCTCACCAAACTCCAGTCCAGTCCTGTATTTAAACAATACAGATAAGCCACAAACAAATACTACTTTCTCTTTTTTACAGTTCAGGGTGGACACAAGAATAACACCCATCTGCACATATGAAACCTTTTTCAACTATACCAATCTAAATATCAATTTTCCAATTTTTTTTTCTCAAAATTCAATTTTGTTTTTACACAGAAAATTTTCTACGAATATCAACAAACTAGATGATTAACAATAACTCTAATTAATGACATATTTAAACTTTAAGACATATTTATAAGTATATATCTTAATATTGTCTGTTTATAGTTTCTCCCTCAATTAGCATGCTAGAGGGTTAGTTATGGTAAAAAATGTACTGCATGTATTTATATGTTGACTGAAATAAAGATATTTTGAATTTGAAAATTTGAGTACTGGTATTAACACCACTTAACACAAGCTGATCGGTTTTGATACTTATTGTGCATCAAGTTAGATGTTATTATCAGAGTTTGAACGTGATTTCCTTACGCATTGACGTCAACAGCTTGACAAGTCTACTTATTTTATTATAATATAACATTTAATTTCATATAAATAAAGAGGTATTTAAAGAGTGTAAAGCAATTAAACTACTTTAGGTTGGGCTATTGTACAGTGCGATTCCTGATCATACAAACAAGTTTTATATTTACAAGTATTAGAAATTCAAATATCTATAAATTAAACGAAAGAAAATTTGCAAATGTTCTTAGAACACTGCACCTATTTAAATGGCACATTGTGTACATTATTTATACAATAATTTGATATCCTTAATATTTACATGTTTGTAAATATTGAATATTTTAAACATATTGTAAATATTATGTTTGTTTACCATTAATGGTAAAAAAAACTGTATTTGAATATGTTATACCGAAAACACAAGTTGTACAATTGTTGTAAAACTTAACAGGTTTTGACTGTAAGTATTTTGTACTAATCAAGACTCAATCGACAAATCTCGAATTATTTTGAACGGTTCCCAGTGCCAAGACATCAGAAGTTGCCAAGCTCAATTCGAGAATAATGTATGTTGTATCTTCATTAAATACTCTTAAATACAAGTAAACCTTGAAGGTATTATGTGTTAACAGTAAACTATAAATAAATTTCAAAGATCCGGTTGTATTGTACTTTTTAATTACTTTAATTTTGCTTAACTCCACAAACACATAATTTATGTTCACTAACTGCGTTAGATCGATCACAAGCTGTTAAGCTAAGAAATTAATAAACCACACAACAAATAATTTGAACAAAACGGATAAAGAGAACCAGAGTTGGGTCATGAGTCAAGGTAAAGGTAATTTTCCTCCTCCAACTTGGATATTGGCTTGGTTATTACAAAACCAAACCCTAACTCGCAGCCCACAAGGTTTGTTACCGAGGTGAAACATGTCTTGCCTTCTGAGTTCTGGCCAAATAAACGAAGTTGACAAACGGTTAATGCATAAATGTATCTATTTAAGTATTTGCCGAAGTGCAAGTACATTAATAATATAAGAGTGGTGGTTTGGGTTCAGGCTTTATTATATTGAAGTAACGAAAAGTGAAATTTAACTCGTAATTTCAAAAGGGTAGGTTGTAGAATTTCTTTGTTCTACAAACTCATCTTGAACTTATTTTAAAACTTAGTTGATTGCATTTTAGTAAACTTGAACATTTTTAGTAAGGTGCTTATTCTGCTTATAGGTGAGATTTGCTGTTCCAACCAAATGCAAAAATTAAGGTGGATTTTCAAATAATTTAACTTTACTAAATATGAGACGATTATAAAAGATTTTAGTCAACAATTTTTATATTTTTGGAGAGGCCTTTCTGAGGAAACGTTTCTATCTATATTCTAGTATTTCAGTACCATACTACGTCATAAAACTAAAATTAATATATGCAGACGTTTCGCCCATTCTGTGATGCGTCATCCTGTGTCGTTACTGAGGATGACACATCACAAAATGGGCAAAATGTATGCCAATCTTAATGTTAGTTTTAAGACGCGGTGTGATACCGGAAGCCTAGAATATAGGTATGACTCCGGTCACTCAAGCCTAGGTTTCTATCTTTTGACCAATTAACATCAACTAAAGATAGAAGGGTTTCTTTAGAAAGGCCTCACCAAAAACGTAAATGTTAAAATTGAACTGTTTTTATTTGCATCTGCATTGGTTTAACCTTCCATAAGAAGCTGTTTCTTTATGATTCTCGAAGTGTTATAGAGCTTATAGAGTAATACTGACACTACGTTAAAAGTATAGGAAAATATGTATGTAGAAAATATTATCGTATAAAAGGACATTTCTTCGTTTGAATCGTATTTTAACAACTTCATGATTGTTCCAACTAATCAGTACGAGATTACAAACCAATGATTGTTTATTTTAAATGTACATATGGCACCTGAATACACTTTTTGTCTCATTAATTTCAATAAAACATAAATTTAAAAGTACCAGGTTGTTATATTAATAAGTAAACATTGTAGCGTATTAAACTGAAAACTGCACGTGCTTTTGTAATAGAATGATCAGAATATAGAATTAAACGCAAAGAAAAGGAAGTAAATGAAAAATAGGTGACCTAAACGGGTTAAAAGTGGGGTAGGATAATAGAAACCTAGATAGTGTGAGGATGGTATGTCTTTACTACAGGGAGTTCAAAAGAACATGGACAAGGCTTGGATGTAAAATCAGATTAAAGGAGCAGATAGGTAACAGGTGGAAGGTGGTGGTAAGTTGAGTTAAGCGGTAAACGTGCCTGCAAATAAATTATCGGAATAAATTTGTTTATTTATTGTAAGGAACTGGTGTTTCAGCACTAACAATACAAAGCAGGAGAGGAGGGAAAGTTTGTTGTAGAGTTGAGATGCAAATGCTGAGACAAAGCTCCGGGATCAAGTTGCTGCTTTATTCATTCAACTTAAACACTCACAATGTAAACTGCGCTGTTCACAGAACCTGACTGCAACAACAACAACAATACAAAGCTGGAGAGGAGGGACAGTTTGTTGTGGAGTTGGGATGCAAATGCTTAGACAAAGCCCAGGATCAAGTTGCTGCTTTATTCATTCAACTTAAACACTCACAATGTAAACTGCTCTGTTCACTGAACCTGACTGCATCAACAACAACAACAATACAAAGCTGGAGAGGAGGGACAGTTTGTTGTGGAGTTGGGATGCAAATGCTGAGACAAAGCCCCGGGATCAAGTTGCTGCTTTATTCATTCAACTTAAACACTCACAATGTAAACTGCTCTGTTCCCTGAACCTGACTGCAACAACAACAACAATACAAAGCAGGAGAGGAGGGAAAGTTTGTTGTAGAGTTTGATGCAAATGCTGAGACAAAGCCCCAGGATCAAGTTGCTGCTTTATTCATTCAACTTAAACACTCACAATGTAAACTGCTCTGTTCCCTGAACCTGACTGCAACAACAACAACAATACAAAGCAGGTGAGGAGGGATAGTTTGTTGTGAGTTCAAATGAGACAAAGCCGGGATCAAGTTGCTGCTTTATTCATTCAACTTAAACACTCACAATGTAAACTGCTCTGTTCACTGAACCTGACTGCAACAACAACAACAATACAAAGCAGGAGAGGAGGGAAGGTTTGTTGTGGAGTTGGGATGCAAATGCTTAGACAAAGCCCCGGGATCAAGTTTCTGCTTTATTCCTTCAACTTAAACACTCACACTGTGAACTGCTCTGTTCCCTGAACCTGACTGCAACAACAACAACAATACAAAGCAGGTGAGGAGGGATAGTTTGTTGTAGAGTTGAGATTCAAATGCTGAGACAAAGCCCCGGGATCAAGTTGCTGCTTTATTCATTCAACTTAAACACTCGCAATGTAAACTGCTCTGTTCACTGAACCTGACTGCAACAACAACAACATCAATACAAAGCAGGAGAGGAGGGAAGGTTTGTTGTGGAGTTGGGATGCAAATACTGAGACAACGCCCCGGGATCAAGTTGCTGCTTTATTCATTCAACTTAACCACTCACAATGTAAACTGCTCTGTTCCTTAACTTGACTGCAACAACAACAAAAACTCAAAATAACAACCACCCATAATGAGTAGAGTATCATGTTACTTCACATTCCACTAGTTCGATCCCAGAAGTGACCATTTACAGTCTGTCACGATCCGGTGACGCTAGGTTAAGATTGAGGTTGAGTGGTAGAGAGGACTATGTAGTACTTACTTCGCCTTGTTTAACAAGACCAACTTTATTAGCTATAGTTAAAACAATTTGGTTAGATTCCACCATTAATGATCGTATTATGATTTTTGTAAGCTTAAAACCACAGTAGGTTTTTTGAAACCTAGAATATACATTAACAGAGTTTATTGTTTACTGTAAAGTTAAATAGAAGCATTAACCGACATTTTTAAATTTGAAATGTTAGCAATACATAGAGTATGAATAAAAATGACGCAAATCACATAGAAGTTTGATCAACAAAATAATAACTTACTACTAAACCAAATCAATACTATGGAAATACGTAAATCATTTCAATCAAACGATCTGAAGGTAGATAGTAAATAAAACTGTAACGCACTGGCTTTAACTAACTTCATGATAGTCTATCTCAACGGTGATTGAATATTTATGGTTTGGAGGTCGTATTCAGGCCTGTAATAATAAAAATGTGGTTTAGGTGTGAAAGATTTAGTAAGCAGACCATACTCAAAACTGCTTTGAACGGGTCGTAGTCTATTTAAATACTTATAGGACAATAACAATAAATACGTTATATTTTATAATGCGGAAACATAGTAGTGTCAGCAAAGTTTAAAGCCAATTGAACTCGTTCAACAGGTTTTACAAAAACCCCTTTTTAAGTGACACACTATTCAAAAAAATACATTGAAATTATTGTTCAAAACACGCTTTATAAAGAAATTAATCGACCAACAACATAGTTTAGTTAACATTGAATTGGTATTACACCATTTTAATATACAGGGTTAGGCAAAAGTGTGGAAACGCCTTTATAACTTTTTAACTAGTATTTTCAGCGCAACCAAACTCGGTAAACTTTATTAGAGGAAACCAAAGTACTTTTAGTGCATACTGACTCTTTTCCCCAGTTTTCAAAACGGGGAATTAGGGGGGAAAGCCCCATAATTTTCATAAGGAAGCCCCATTGAGTGACACCTCATTTTGAAGGTCTTAGACAATTTTGATGAATGCTGCAAACTAGAAGTCTCTATCTTAACCCAAAAAGAAATGGCGTCCATTTTAAGGTACACAGATTTGTATTATGCGAAAGTGTGAAAACACCTTTATAACTTTTAATCAGTTTGTCCAACGCAACCTAACTTGGTACGTTTTATTAGAGGAAATAAAAGTACCTTTTAATGCATACTGGCACTTGGTCCCAGTTTTCAAAATGGGGATTGGGGGTAGCCTCGTAATTTTCATAAGGAAGCCCCATCGAGTGACACCTCGTTTTGAAGGTCTTAGAAAATGATGATGAACGCTGAAAACTAGACGTCTGTGTCTTAACCCGGAAAGAAATGGTGTCCATTTTGTGACGAGTCACTAAAGGGGTTAGTTAATAAACTAATTTCCCGGGCGGTAGTGCAAAATCTCCGTCTCTGTTATCGACGGTGTCGTCACGAAAGGTCACGTGACTGGAGTGAATCGCGGCGTGACCAGTGCGTCCACCTGCGCTATCCTCTCTGTCGAATCAACCGTTACACGCATACGCCGTAGGTACTTTCACACATACCTTATTTCGGTCTATTTGTTATCTTTTCACCTTAATAACCGTAATTTTCGATCCGTTTAATTCGCGCTTTATCCAAATTCTACTTTTTCGTACAGATCAGATAAATTCATTTTCGTATTTAAATACTTCATGTTCGGTTTAAATTTTTGCATTTACTTAATTACTTTTTTTTCGTTAGTTTTAATTAGGTATTTCCCCTCGGCCCACCGAACTCCATACACCGTACTGTTGTGCAAACTCGAGTCAGTGTACCGTAGTGGGGATATTTCACAAATCTCGATCGCATTGTAAAACAGCGGGATTTGTAAGTGCAAACCTATACCTAGACTGCCGCAGTGATCTACGAACTCGCCGGTCTTTGTCGCATAGAGCAACCCAGGACTTTAATCTTTGAACTTAATCGCAGAGCATTAGTGTGAACTGTCGCTCTGTCGAGAAATAGTGCCGAATTAAATATTCTCACCAAAGAACTCTGTACTGCCGCCTGTAGTGTGAAACTTAGGTGGAGTACCAGTATGAAGCCCCTTCGCTTTCACGTCTTGCGGATACCGTTCGATTAGAGACGGTTCATCGCGATCGCCTCACCGCAGTTCTTAAGAGGAACACATCGGGCGAAAGGAAACTTCGTTTGGGATATTTTAACAAATTCCCCCCGTCCTCATATTCCTTTTTCTCCGTCGACAATGATGAATCTTTCGCATTGATCGAGTAAGTACGTACTTCATATTCTCGTAGTGAAAGCCTGAGTCATTCCATCTAACCCAAAACAGTTAACGCGTACGATCTCCCGACCCTGGGAAATACCCACCTCGTACTGGGCGACTCCTGGGCGAGTTCTTTTCTTGGGATACCATTACCCCGCGGTAATAACATCGACCCGGGAGTAATTGGTCATCACAATTTTAAGATACATAGACTTTTATTACGCGAAAGTGTGGAAATGCCTTCATAACCTTTTAGCCAGTTTTTTCAGTGTAACCAAACTTGGTACATATTATTAAAGTTATCAAAACTATCTTTTAATGCATACTGACACTTTACCCCAGTTTTCAAAATGGGTGATTGGGGGGAGGTAGACTTATAACTTTGTGTAACTTAAAACCAACGCCACTTCTTTCTGGTTTAAGATAGATACGTCTAGTTTTTAGCATTCATCGTCATTTTCTACGACCTTCAAAATGAGACGTCACTCAATGGGGCTTTCCTATGAAAATTATGGGCTACCCCAAAGTCCCAAATTTTGAAAACTGGGGCCAAGTGCCAGTGTGCATTAAGAGGTACCTTGCTTCCTCTAATAAAATGTACCGAGTTAGGTTGCGCTGGAAAAACTTATTAAAAAGTTATAAAGGTGTTTTCACACTTTCGCATAATACAAATCTGTGTACCCTAAAATGGACGCCATTTCTTTTTGGGTTAAGATATAGACTTCTAGTTTGCAGCATTCTTCAACATTTTCTAAGACCTTCAAAATGAGGTGACACTCAATGGGGCTTCCCTATGACAACTATGGGCTTCCCCAATTCCCCATTTTGAAAACTGGGGTAAAGTGTCTCTCTTGCACTAAAAGGTACTTTGGTTTCCTCTTATAAAGTGTACCGAGTTCAGTTGCGCTGAAAACACTGGTTAACAAGTTATAAAGGCGTTTCCACACTTTTGCCTTACCCTGTAGATCTTAATTTGTATAAACGCTAAAATGCAAATTTATTACTTAAGAAATTTGAAGACAAAAACGTATGATCTGAACTGGGACTAGAACCCGGGTCTCCCGCTTGCCGGGTGGTTATATAAGTATATAATATTATTTTAATATTATATACTAGACATAAAGGTACATTTTAGTAAAACCTTTGAAGAGGAATACCAGTACGATCGTATTGGTTTCCATATTCATGCTTTGACAACAACCACTGAAAGCAATATGAAACAATAATCATAATATATGCAGCTCATCCGCTCTCACTTCAGGTTTTGCTGAATACACAGAATATAACGTTCGATAGTTAAGCGTCAGCACACTCTACATTTAAATAACAGCTCTTCTAGTCATGTGGTTGATCATTATTGACTATGAGCTACTCAAAACAATATTGTTTAACATAAGCTAGTATTTTATTCTTTGAGTTATTTCACTTGTATATGAAGTGAAAATGACTGATAGGTTAGTAACATTTAAAAATAAATACTTTCATATAACTGTTGGTTTAAATAATAACGCGTGAGTAAGAATTCGGAATAAAGCTAATTGAAATAGTAATTCAACAAAATATTAAACCTTGATAGTTTTTAATTTAATTGTTCATAGGAAACATACCATAACGTTTATTGTCATTTTACTGTAATTGATTGTGTTGACATTAATGCTTAAAATTAAGTTTACTGAGAATTTGGAAATAAGTTATGACAAGTCTACAAATGTGCTTTAAGAAATAAACTTCAATAATATTTACTTTAAACGTAAGCAAAAAGATCGTATCATACTTATTGAACAAACGGAATAAAGCATGCCACGAACAAATAAACTCAACAGAAACGATGTTAACAGAAACTTTTTGTTCTAAGTCAGTATTTTAAACTTGTCACTGAATTCAAAAACTGTTTGTTGTCATTCTGCTCTGAACACAGCTGTTTTAGACACATGTATTGACAGTACTAAAGTGTCACTTTTACACCCAGGTAAATAAAGTATTGTTTTGGTGATCTTTTTCTCCCTAGGGCGAAGAAGGTCATTTAATGATCTTTTCGTGGCATGTACATCAGCGAGTTTGTTTTGATTGTTTTGAAATTTAACACTGTGTAAATCAGTGTACCAGCTGTTTCTTCAAAACATTATTATTCAAACTGCTGAGCTCAAAACAATGTTTACTTAATTAATTGTTTATAATATTAAAACATTTATTGACATTTATTTCTCATTATTATTTGTATCATGACAAAAAATATCGTTCATCACTCGGCCCGAAAGTGTCTTTTTGGCCCTCGGTCATTTAACGTCCTAGGCTGCGCCTCGGACGTTAACTTGACCTCGTGTCAAAAAGTGTCACTTTAGGACCTAGTGATAAAATATACTATTAACTATATCAAATGGTATTTTTCAGAAAACTACTAATAATAACACTACACGAAACGCAAAAATGAATGACAAGAGTAAAGTGATGGACTGTATTTAATCTGTACATAGCTTAATTTCTCATATGTTTTATGTTGTAGCTTGTTGAAATTTATTCTCATCTCTAACATTATAATCAATACAAATGGGAGTCAACGTTTTATAATTCTCCAAGCAATGTTCACACAGATGACACAAAACCTAATAAATCAGCAGATGCAAAGAAGGATTGCAAATTGAATCTGATCGCAGTCGAGTGTAAGAATGGTTAATTTTCCACTCCTTGGTTGTGAGATACGATACTGATAAATTGCTAACCAGTAATTTGTACAATAAAATACGATTCAGTAACTTTTCTCTCAATGATTGCTTTAGATCAAAACAGTTTTAAGCTACCTTCAAGGTTTCTTTACATTAACAAGAACGATACCAATTAAGCCCTTGATTTTAGTGGTTTTTTGGTTTTACCAATTGTGTTATTTTGTTACAATACATACTAAAGTTTACTGTTATAAAAGGTGACGCATTATTTTTGTGCTATAGGTTCTAGTCTAATGTTTAAAGTTCATATTGCAAAGGTAAGTGCTCTGCGAGGTAAAAGGAGATAAATGGTTTCACGTATCGATCGCTGACTGTTGAAGCTTTCAATTAGTCTTCCCTTACATTCAGCTTGATACTTAGATATATCCAATCAATGCAAAGGTACTTCTTAAAACTTGTGTTTAACTGAGTAAAGTTTATTAAGTGACCACACAAATGTAACATAACGGCTTCGAATATATTTAATTTATACTAACGTATAAGCGTTGTCTTGATAAGTTGGCTTTACTTTGTGCCCAGACTTGCTTCATGCTTGCCGAATGATCTTTTTAAACTGCTTCCATTATAGTAACTTCTCTGAGACCAACTTTTCTATTAAACGCTTTTGGACGAAATCAGAGAAATTCTTGTGTTTGGTGCCTGCCGTTTTAAAATATTTAACTGCCGCGATCCGTTTAACGATCTTTAGAGCCTTTATGTTGATTGTCAATTTAGCCGTCAGTATTTCAAAAAAGATCAACTAACATATAAAAACATTTAACATACGAGTATATTCAACATATCACATTGACTGGAGCAAAGTTCTGGCTAGAGGAACTGTTTTGCCTACTCCTATTCGGCATTTTACTAAAAAATAATTATAATAAAAGAAATAGATGCTTTCCAAAGCTCTTGTTTATAACAACTAACTTGATGTAAACAAGACAAAATACTCGTACAACAGCTGTTATTTTAAATAATTGAAACATAATCCACACAGGAACTTTACTAGCCAGCAGTCAAAAGATGGCGACCGGGAGAAGTAGACATCAGAGTCCTTCTATTAGGTTTAACCAGGAATGTTAATCTAACGACTCAATCCCAACAAATACATCCAAGAAATAGTGAAAACCACTCTTAAAGTATAAAATCAAGCCACTCTTAATGAGAGTGGCTGGGATTAAACACCCAAAACAGCGAACTCTCCCTCTTTCATAGTTGCATTCACTTCTTCATTTTTAGAGTGTTGATTGCTAGTTGCTTTTGTTGCACTTGGAGTTGTAAACCCGCTCACTTTAATTCATTGATTTGACCAATAATTAACCAATATAAAGTGCGGTCTGTTTGAAAGCTAATTAATTATCGAACCTCTTAGGTATCCAAGGCAAAGTGCCATTGCGGCAGGCTCTTGGATTACGCTCAAACCACTTGGACCCCTTACAGTGGGAGTAACCACTAATTCAGCTTATCTGAAAATAGTGTGAAATTGATTAGATTAAACAAACTGATTAGTTCTTTAGACGATCCGGTTAGAAGTTTTATGATACGAGGTAAATATTCGAACCGGGGACAATAAATTAGCGAGGGACAAAACAGCACATTTTTCGTACTGCATAACAAGTAATTATGTGCTTTTTATATTAAAATACTAAAAGTTTCATTGATTGAACTGGTGTAAACCTTATACAATTCCACTGCAGAACAAAACACAACTGGCAGCGCTGTACATCTGGGGAAGGCACAAGGATTAATACACAGCCTGATGCGGACATTTCACCTGAGACCTATTAATATTCTCCCACTCATAATTCTTCTCTTTATTTTTCCATGCAGCTGTGCTTAAACTGAATTCCTGCAATTATATTTTGTTTTAATTAGAAATAGGTTGTCAAAGCTTTCTCAAATAAAAGGAAGCCTGAATTTAGCTTGCCTGACTAACAGAAATTCACTAGGTGTACTTGTTTAAGAAGGTTTGTCTGTACTTATTTGCAAGATACAATTACGAAATTTGCGAATTTTAAACAGAAATAAGTAAGAATAATGAATGTACATTACTTTGCGTACAGCATAACGACAAATAAACCTGAGTTAAACAGTTTAGGCTAATATAGTACATAGTAACTTAATTGTAAATTACAAATTTGATCTTTGACATTAGTTCTTAACGATTGTTCAATTTCAGAGATTGAAATACTTAATTAGAAAAAACGGACTTTTCCGGCCACTTCAGTTTCAGAAGTTGGAAACTCGGGGCCTTGCTACATATAGATGGAGAGGACAAGTGGTTTTGTCCTTTTAGGTTCAGATTAGGCTAAGTTATATCGCGATATCACAATTACGCAATGAAACAATTAGACTCCAAGCAAAACGCTAATGAGCTAAGTTTCAGACCGGATGTGGGTGGATTCAGAAGGTTTACTTAGTTTGAAAGTTTAGAAGTTGTGGTTTAAATAACTAGTTAAAGAGAACCAAACAGTTAAGCTGCCGTAGTTAATTTACTGAAACTTGCACACTTTCAGCATACTTAGTGTTTAAACTAACTTGAGCTGAGAAAGGAAGTCATAAACTCTCATACAGTTTTAGCTTATATAAAAGTGTTTATCTATTCATTTCAGCAAACAAATTAATATCGAGCGAAACTAGGCATTTTCGATTCAGACTACTTTTGTTTACTGTTCTTGTTAGCTTTGCTACTTATTGTTTCAACATACTAGTACATATTGTGTTCAAATACACATGCTGGTGCTTCCAATGAATAAAGGTGTGTAATCGCATGTACTAAACAATTTGCAGAAGCGTGTTTAGTCAAACATAAACAAATAATAAAGTTTAAATTAAGATAATTATGAAGCTACCGTATTTTATCGTTTTAGCGTTAGCGTATTATGTTATACCTTTTAACACTCAGTTTAAACCAAACGATTTTTGCACCAAACAAATCATGTCAGTCTAGGGAACAGAAACTTATAAATTTATTTTAGGTCAAAGTTTTAAACAATATTGCATTTAGATACGTACACATTTTACTCCTCAAAAAAATTCATAAGACTTTGAACGTTTTAATGTGTGCTTTACCTTAACTCAAAAACAGACTTGTTAACACTTTAACAAAGATGCTTTCGAAGACCGTCTTGTAAATCATGTATTCACACAATGAACTGATGTGTTGTTTTTAACCTGTAAGAGCATACTACTTTAAGCTTCTTGATATGTTATCTTGTTAACTTAGTTGATTTGAAAGAGCTGTACAACAGGTGCATAAGGTACATATGAGTATATGTACCAGACACTATGACAGTGTCAGATTCTCTTGAGGCAACTGGGTACAGTATCTAACACTGTCCCTGAGGAATGTTTGTGAGCTAACCACTCCATTTAATCAAACCCTGTCTTCCAGACCGTGCACATTTCAGCAACAGATTTAGCAAAGCAATCTGCCTGTGATGTAATGTGATTCGCAATACAATTTCAATACTTGATTATTTACAAAACTATTAAAAGGAAGAATTAAGGGTCGAGATATATTAAATTGTCTTTTAATTATACAGTTAAATATACCAAATAGGCTAATTTGTCGATTTGTATTTTTCACAAAAGATTAGATCTTTGATTTAAATTGAAAAATTGGCATTATAAGAGTGCGGAATAGAAACAATTGCATATAAATAACCCTTACCTAATAAAAACTTTGCTAAGCAAGTTTCTTACTTTGCCAATCAGTGCGTGTATTCCATAAAGTTATTTCGGTACCTCAAACAAGGATGTTAATGCCATTATAGAAGGATTGAATGTGTACAAATCCAATTTAACATAAACTCCAACCTTGTTCCTCAGGGTTTAAGTGCGGTCCCTACCAGTAATGTACGAGTAGCAACAGAACACTTTAGCCTTGAGTAAGACCTATCGAAGAACTACTTTTATATTATCTAATATTTAAACTTCAAACAATTCTTAAGCACATGCAACATAAGTTTAAATTTATTAATAAAACTTGTAATTTTGCTTGGGCTATGCGACTAATCATGTCGGCGTGGTGGCTGAGTCGGTAACGCGCGAGACTGCGGATCCAAAGTTCGCAGGTTCGAGCCCCGTCTCAGCCAACGGTCAGTAGTTAATTCGTTGCTACGGTCACCGCATAGGCTGCATAGGCCCATGGTGACTTGCGGATTAACTTAAAAACAAAAGAAATAAAAATAAAATAATGTTGACTTTTTATTTTTGTTAAGCATAAACATTATTTTTATAAGTGATAACTTACTAGAACAACAAACATTTCTTGTAAAATATTTATTTATTTATGTTCAAAACCTTATTTTTAAAGTATAAAACGTACATAATTCAATCATACTTAAGAGCTAATAATGAATTCTAGTAGAACTTATTTCTGAAATAATAAATTAGTAGTAGCTGAAATTTCTAGTAGAAACTAAAAACAATATTGGACCTAATATGCTGCCTTGTGGAACGCCTCTCTTTATTTTAAAAGATTTGAATTTGTGTTGATTCTTTGATTTCTACAAATTGCTTCCTCTTGCTCATATAACTGTTAAGCCAATTCAAACAATTTCCTCGTATCCCGTTGAGTTTTTCCAGCAGAATTTCTTTGTTTACTAAATCAAATGCTTTAGTTAAGTCTAAAAAACAACCAATTGCTTTGTTTCTCAATCTATAGCAAAAATCCGTTTTTCGAAGAATTGGATTAGTGTTTTTTTGTAGATTTTCTAGTAAAAATCCAAACTAATTAAAACTTGGTAAACTTGGTAAAAACCACAAATTAACTGACATTCATTTAATTTCCCATAGCTTTTTTAGTATTCCAAAAGTTGTACTATCTTTTCAAGTATTTTGGAGAAATTAGATAACAGTTTAGATTATTTTATTGACAATGTAGTATTCTTAACTTTTTTTCATACGTCTTTTAGTTTCTTTTAATGTTCCCAAAGTTCAGGAAGTTCTGTTTCCAAGATCTCTTAAACAGTCCGTGAACAATGTTAGTCACCTATTTTTGATGTAGGCCTATATACCAGCTTTTACATCTTGCATTGTACTAAGAAAGGGGGAAATAAGATATAAATGATTAATATCCTAAAAACTACACAAGGGTTTGTCGTTTTAGGAAAAGTTCTCAAACATTAATTATCTAACTTCTGTATACTTTATCGATTTATGTTATGTGCTATCGTTAAAATATTCTTCCATTTACAGTTGACAACGTATACAAGGTTTGTTGGTTAAATACTGCATTCTCCTAACTGATGGACTTAACAACCGATACTAAAAATGTCATTCGATTTTCTCACTAGTAGGGGATTACTAGTACATCGCATATTCAGTAGAGGAACAGGAAATATCGACTTGTGGTTATATGAACTTAGTGAACACCACTCATCACACTCATCCTTCAACACATATTTGCCTTAAAATACCCCCAAGAGAGTGGTCGGCATCTCAAATAGTGATATAGTGATATAGTGAACCGCAGATAAGCATTGATAGTATGATAAATGAAAATACAAAGTATGTAATAATTCTAGTAGATGAATTTACAAGTGAGCCAGCTAAGATTGTATAAAACCTTTACTTCTATCAATGGACATACCAAAGATTCTTTCAAATTTATTCAAAGATTTCAGTGACGTTACATTGAAAGTTTACAACTCATTAAATAAATAACGGCTTCTTAATTAGAACAGCTTTTAGCTAACAAGAACCAGAGCTGAAAACATGCCAACTGACTTAGCAGAAACTATTCCAACTACAAGCTTCTGACTTGTTCTTGTTTTAAAATTTATAATTAAAGTTTGACAAAAAAACTTGCTACTTAGCTTTGCAACAGTTTGTTAGAATCATTATTTGAAACGTTATACAACTTATGTAGCAATTATTAACATAAACATAACGTTTTATTGTTATTATAACAAAACATGTTTTGTGTCGACAGGTAATAAAACCGAAAATAAAAACAACAACAAAAATAAACTAATTCACTGAAGTAAAACTACTGTTGACAGATAAGGCCTAATTTATACTAATATAATAGTACCCTATTAAATTATTCAGGTGCCAGAAGAATTCAGAAATTCCTCTATGGTTTCAAAGCTTTAGAAACTAGAAATACTTTTAGTGGTTTTTAAAATTAACATTCGACTGTTTTAAGTTTCAAAGTGTGTGGAAGATTGTTAAAAATTTTATTCCTGCTTATTTAGGTAGATTTTGCGACATTTAAGGCCTCTGGTATTCATTTCTAAACTAATAAATTTGTCTGTTGTTGTAAGAATTGACATCAGCTCCTGACACCTTATTGCACTTATTTAAACGAAGTAAATTGTTTCATAAATATAAATACTAGGTAACGTAATAATATTTATTTTTTAGTATATTTAGACAGGACTCGCAAAACTTTGCTTTAGCTATTACTCTAATAGTTTTTTTGCAAATTGAAGAGCCGCATCAATCTGAATTCTGAGCAAGCTCCCCAAAGTGTAATAACATATGATAAATGATTTTGAATTTAGCCATAATAGGCTATTTTAGTACAATGGTACTACAATAGTTCAATAATTTTCTCATGAGATATATTCCAGTGGAAGTTTTCTTACAGACATAATCCATATGCTCATCCCAAGATAGTCTGCTATGAACATAGAGCCTAAGAAACTTGGTACATTAAACTTCATCAAAGATTACATTATCTTCAATTACGACAGACCGTTCATAACAATGGAAGTTAGTTTTACTCAATTGAAAGCTAATAAAACAAAACTTAGTAAAAGTCGTCTGTAAATTTGAGTTTTGATAATATTTTATACACGAATTAAGTCGTTAAAAGCTTTTAAATTCAAACTCGTCAACAATTTTTTTTCTGTAAAGACAAACTTTTTGCAATACGTTTCAAGCGCAATGTTCTTTTGATATAATTCATCTTAGCTTTTTGTTAAAGTGTTACTCATAACAAAGGTGATCGTACATTTCAACTAATTTTCGTACTAAATAGTTTAATTGGATAAATCATTCTAAAATTACACAAGAAGTTCTCGTGTCGTTGAAATACATTTTGTCAGTCTTCTTTGGCTCGTTGTTCGCTTAGCTTACGTGATGGCTTCTACGTAATTCAATTTAAATAGTAAATTTTATTCATTGATCATCTAATTATTATATCTTGATATATGTTTTGTACAAAAATCTGCTATTTAGTGAGGATTAACCTGCAATATTTCCTTAATATGAAACAAAGTTGCAGAGCCTGGCCCGGGAGCCCACAGCGCAATATTGAAGTAGCTGCTTGGCTGGATACCAAAGCCGTCTTACTTATTCTTGCAAACTCACTCACTTTCTTCAAGTGTTCTCTAATTCACAAATCCCGGTGGTTTTCTCTATCCTAACCTTTGCTTCTCAATCTTAGTTAGCCTACTTGACTTCAGTTCTTGAAATAATGAAGTCCAAATCATTGGACGTGATGTGAACGTCCTCGGTTCTTTGTCGTGATGTTACAAGTTCCATATAAGAAACTATCCCGTTAGTAAACATTCACTCATTTAGAGAACACGAAATATTTTTTAAAATGACTTGTAACGATCCTGTACTCAAAAGGATCGGGAGATTGGTTACTTCGCTGTATCCCAGACACCGTTTTGATTCCAGTGTTTGCATTCCGTGGCGAGAGAGTGGATTCGAGGCGGATCGGTATCGCGCGCGACTTGAAGCTCGACACTCCGGCGACGCGGGTTCGATCCCCGCAGTAATCTCTTTCAATTTGTAATGTGATTATACGGTGACGCTAGATAAAGGTCGAGGTTGGTGGTAGAGAGGACTCTGTAGTAACTTTGCCTCGTTAAACAAGACAAACCTTACTTTTACCTTTTGCGTTCCCGAGATTCGTCACAAGACGTAGCTATTCTCTTCCTATAGCTCACGCACCTGAGTAGTCTGCGAGGGTATATTTGAGGTGCTAGATCTGTAACTCCTACAGCGGGAGTTACACCCAAAATGTTAACTCCAGGAGCCAATGGCCTCGTTTCTAGACCAGATACACATTTAAATAGAATAAATATTGGACAAGAAAATCTTTAGCGTTCAAATACATTTTGCCGGTGTTTAATGTTTATACCTATCCAGATAGTTTAACTTAAAACAGTTAAACAGAAAAATGACCAGCGGTTTCACTAAAAGACTTGTTAAAGCTATAACAAATGTTCGCTTGGCAGGATGAAAACCTTGAGGATGCAAATTGAGGGAATGGAATGGTTATTAAAATGTTGCGCTCCAAGAGATGTAACGAACTCACAGCTTTGATGTCAGCCAATTTATTTATGAAACCTCTTTATCTTCATGTAACCAAAACTAAAAGGCCTTAGTCTTAACGTAGATACTACGTTTGAAAAATACAGTTAATTTTCAGGTTGATGGTGTTATATAAACCAAATAATTATCCCTAACAATTATGCAACACGTTATAGTAAGCCGTAACAGGTTTAGCTTTGACTGTTTGTAATAATGCATAATTTGTATAACTTATTGTTAACGACTTAAGTTGTATTTAGAAACATGCATTAATATTTCAGAGTAAATCATATTTCCTCTAAAAATTGTAAATTGTATGTGTTAACCTAAATGAAAAATATTAATAAGAAGATTAAGAAATAAAAGTATTTATATACTCGTACGAAGATGTTTTTAACATTGGATGTCGAATTTAAAAGAAAACTTAAAAATCGGATTTGCTATGAAGAGTAACGTAAAATGTTATTTAAACATTTTGCAAGAGTTAAACCAGTAAAGATGCGCTCTAAATAATCTGCATAACAAGAACAGTTAACTTGTTTTGAAACAATGGCAAGCGTTGCGACCGTTTAAGCCACGTGTTCGTGTTATCTTATTCTGGGGCTAAATTTAGAGTTGATTATATGCACATACAGGATGTAATCGATACGCTGACCTAAAAGGACCAAATAAATCCAACCACCATAGAACCTGGCGATCCAAGAATAATACCTCTCTAGTATACCGGATGTACCGCACATCAGACCAAGGGTTCAAATCTCAGGCTTCGAGAGAGGTGACATAAGTTGTATAGTAAATCAAAGAGAAAATGTATCCTAATGTCAGAGTATGTATTGGTATGTAGTATGTACTCGTACAAAGGTACCTTTTAAAAATGGCGGCCTTAGAGAACACATTTGAGATATTTACTTGTATCATTTTAAAAATGCTCCTCACAAATCTGCATGGTAAACGATAACTAAACGAGCATTGTCTAAGATCTCCCAATTTCCATCAGAATATAAAAAAAAACACTTAAGTATTTTGTATTTTGTAATTTTTAAAAATATTAACACTTTAAATTTAAAAAATTGTTAGTTAAAAGACTTTTTGTAGGAAAGATATACTATTTTGAACATCATACTTTAGGTATTTAAAACGTAGCTATTGATTGATTATCAAGTCATCATGACTTATAAGGTTATTACTTAATACTACTTTCCCCCAAGACATTCCATGTTGATTGAGTCCTATGTTACAGTTACGATTGTCAATGTTAATAAAGTTGACATAAAATAGGTTTTGGTTACCTCCGTCAATATCCAAAAAATTGTGTAGAGGGTTGTTACATCCCCGGGACGTTTCGATGTGAAGACATCATCGTCAGACGTGCAGTCTAGTAGAAAATCCGCCTGTTGGCTTCGTTATTAAAGATGAAAATGAAGACACACATGAAGAAACACAATACGACGAAACACCGAAATAAATTAACATATTTTACAGTTCACATAACAAAAAACACCGAAATAAATAGATTTAACACAGATAAATAGATAAATAGATTTGTCTTCCGTCCGCGCTCGCTGTGATCTGTTTGTTCGTGTGTGTGTGTGTGTAGGCCTACTCGTTTTTAAACTGTGTTAAATCTATTTATTTCGGTGTTTTTGTTATATGAACTGTAAAATATGTTAATTTATTTCGGTGTTTCGTCGTGTTGTGTTTCTTCATGTGTGTCTTTATTTTCATCTTTAATAACAAAGCCAACAGGCGGATTTTCTACTAGACTGCATCGTTCCACATCGAAAACTCTCGGGATGTAACAACCCTCAACACAATTTTTGGATATTGACGGAGGTAACCAAAACCTATTTTATGTCAAATTGATATCCAAGGGGCAAACAATGAATATTTATTAATAAAGTTATCGGTTTATATAAATATACGAAGAAGTAAACAATCAATTAACTTGCACATGTTACCTCAATGAATGCGTTTGGACAACGTTTTACAATTAATATGTAAATTATTCCAAATATATTTTTTAATCATAAAAGGTATTCTTTGACAGTTTTAATTTAAGCAAAGTAGTCATTTTAAGAATCATCCCAAAACGGTCATATACAGGTTTTGTACACGGCTAATAACAAGTTAACTTAAAAAATCGGAGATGTGTTATTTTTAACTTATTCTAAATAATTTTAATCATAATAATAATAGTCCTTAATAGTGGATTTAATCCTACCAATATTCCTTCATATTTGTTTTGATTTAAATCCAAAATAATAGTTTATTTTTTAGAACTGAATACAAACAGGTCAAAAGCTATAAAACCTAGTAAACTATTTTTGAATAGATTAAAGTGTAAATGTAACCTAAATCTGTGGCAGAGATGGAAGAGAGATTGAATTTTGAAATTCATGAGTCACTGTTCAACCTCTAACCAACTCTACATCTATACAGTAACCTACTTATCCTAGGACCTATGTACATGTATACTGCATAAAACATAATATTTGTCATTCTTGTTTCACATAAATTGTAGAACAAAACTGTAATTGATATCCTATTAACGAGTGAAGGAGTTATAAGACACTTATATTTACCCTGAGATCAATATTAAGACTTTTGGTTAGATTATCCTCACAAAAGTGTATATGTAATTACTATGATAGTAAATGTGCTTATAAGACTAAAACTCAAATATTTCGATACCCTTTACTTTACATGACGCGATATAATTATGGAAATTTTCAACTGCTGCAAATCCAGTATTGTATGATGTATCAAATTGGATGTAGATGTCATTGGCATTAAATCACTAGTTAAGCTATTGCATTTTACACCAAAACATAATGTAAAAATATTGATTGCACAGTATTATTCCTGAGTGTATTATGTAAGAAACTATAGTACAATTGTACCGTAGTAGTTATGTACTCGTATCTGCACGTGGAATATTTATGAGAATTTATAAGGTAAGTGAATTAATTTTTTTGCAATAAACATGCTCGGAAAAGAAAGCATCTACCTTTTTCATAAATCAGAAGAGCTTGGAACTACACATTTCTAAAAGCCATCACACATTTCATTTCCAGTCCTTTGTGGAAATTTTACGCCATACGCAAATTATATCTTCGTCTCCTTTCATCTCGTTTGCCACTGGTTATTATCAAACATACCCTTTATTAAACAGTTGTTATTACCTTAGGTATCCATACTTATATTTGATTAGGGGTAAACTCCGTTTCCTTACACGATTATAACTAGAGATCTCTGTCTATACACATTTGAGAACGAACAGAAATTTAAACTTTTTCACTTTTAAAATCTTGCCTACGACAGTGTGACTCTCACACTGTGTAGAAGTACAAAGCATTTCAAACACCGGATTTATTTGGTTAAGAAACTTTCTGCAAACATTACTGACAAGCTTTATGTCTGTAATTACTGACACAATATGAAGCAAATTTGGTGAGGATTTTACGTTTGTTTGTCCTAAAGTTTGTTAGGCCACGTAAATGTTAAGACGATTCACAAATTTTAAACCAAAGCAATAATAAATAACATAGCACTTAGTGCTCACGCAACTATACGAGAACATGTTCAAGCATCACTGGAGAGAGGACTTCACTAGATATTTTAAGTAATTAAAATAATCAGGAATATTATTGTTTAAGTTCAATACGCAACATTACAAAGAACGTAGCAACAAACTTTATTATTATCGATCGGTTCAACTTATTTGTGAAAGGTCCTACGTACAATTAAAATAAAGTAAAATAACAACATAAACTCGTGGGGTTTTCATACACCTCAGTTTTCTTACATTTGCTTACTATACAACTAAGGCCAACCAAAGGAAAAAAATTTTTTTCAAGTTTTCAATTTTTTATAGATTTTTTAGCTTGTTTTCACTCTACGACGTTTGGTGGTGAAGACCCTTAGAGTTAGTTTAGACACTCGACAAAGTAATCAAGCAGGCCAATCTTTTTTAACCTGATAGTTAAAATCATATATAAAATAATATCAATTTTGACAGATTAATGTGGTAAACCCCTAATTCTTGACCAATTACCACAAACATTGTATTTTAATAATGAACATTGTAAACAACACAATGTAAAACGTTTTAAATTAAAATAAAACACAAACACAGAACGCTTAAAACTCGGACATGCTTTTAATGAAATACTTACCGCAACATCTCTAGCAGGTTGTCAGAGACCGAGCAAGAGCATAGCACAGTTTAGAAGTATATAAACCTCGGCACTTATTGCCAGAAACTCAACAATCAGTCTTTGACATTCACATTCATTCGGAGTACAAACAGGTTAGTATCTCAACTCATTGTCTCATGTCCAACCACAAATCTTTCAAATAATAGTGCCTTACCTTTTGTTTGATTGAGCTTCTAGCTTGTGCTTAAAGAAAAATAAACCAAATTAATAAAGATAGAAAGCAGTTTGGTGGTTAAGAATAAGTTCTTTTAGGCGACGCTAAACAAGTTCAATTGGCATAGAGCTAGAAAGTCATGTTGAGAATATCAGGAAGACCAAATATTCCCATTAATTGTTCCTGATTCCCTCATCAGTAGTTGTTCCCCCTGTAGTCTCTCATCAGTCATCAATATAAATATCTTTGTTGTTGTTTTTTATAGTTAGCTTTGTAGTCCATTGAAAAGAAGGAAAATATTATGACAACAGATGTGCATGTTTAATCCCTGATGTACCAGGATTATTGTAATATCATTGTTTGAACAAGATAATAAAGAACATACTTATAACTTAATCTTAATACGTAGGCTTGAGCAGCCGGAGTCATAACTATATTCTAAGCTTCCTAGTCTCAGCTATGTCAGTGAGGATGCCACATCAGAGTATGGGTGAAACGTCTGACAATGATAGTGGTAGTTCTATGACGCGGTGTGATACCGGAAGCCTAGGATATACTTATAACTTACTTACTGTGTGCAATGAACGTAGAAATAGCTGGATGTTAGCAAGGACAGGCAAAAGAAATTATATAAACAGTCATACTAGCAGAACACGTCCCCATCCTATCTATTGGATGTTCGTAACTAAGTTATTTTTCTTTGTTACAATTGGCCAGTTGATACTCATCTATGATTGGTCACCTGCTCCTCTCATCCAGCTAGCTTGTCAGCCGGTTGGTAGCTGGCATCGGCCGTGGACGTCTTTGGTTGCTAATAGTTTAATAACTCGTTTGTGTACTCGTAATATTTTAATACAGAACGAAAGAATTTTGTACTTTTTACAACATTTTAACTTTTCAATAAACATGTTTCGCCTTAGCACATTAGTATAAAAAATAGCATCATCAGTATTATTCTAATAGTTAGTGTTTAAGTTTTTTCATTCTGTTCTGAAAACAGCTGCTCTAGACACATGTATTGACAGTGTTAAAGTGTCACGTTTTCACGCAGCTAAATAAAGTATTGTTTTATGACCTTTTACTTCCTTGATCGTTTTAATGATCTTTTTGTGGCATAGGCATCAGCTGGTTCAACGTGTTTTGAATTTTAACACTGACTTATAGTAAATAAGTGTAACAACTGTTTCTTCAAAAATATATTACAGACTGCTGAGTTTAAAAAATGTCTACTTAGGCAATTCTTTATACGAGTAATATTAAAACATTTATTTCTCAATATTATTTGCATCATGACAAAGAGTATCGTTCATCACTCGGCCCGAAAGTGTCTTTTTGACCCTCGGCCATTTAACACGACACTTTAGGACCTATTGATGAAATATACTATTATGTTGTTTTTGAGATTAACAGCTTACGCCGGCCAGGTTAGGCCAATTTTATTGTTTTGAGTTATGCTTTAGGCTATTATTTATCTGAAAACGAGTGAATTTTGCAGATTCCGAAACGAAGAGTAATTTTTGTTTACTAACGATAGAAAACCACTGCGATAGTACTATACGATCAAAAATCCTTTAAACACATTCATATTTCAAGCCGTATAAGCAATTTTGTCACAGCTGGTTGTCAAAGCCAGGAAAAGAGCAGAACACAACTCTGAAGTATATTTACCTCCAGCACTTGTCTACAGAAACTCAAGCAATCAGTCTTTGACATTCACTTTGTAACTAAACCTCCACTTTATCCTTGAAATGTTTCACTGAGGTACATTTAGTTGTCCAGGCAATTGTCAAAGCGGGTTGTCAAAGACAGGAAAAGAGCAGAACACAACTCTGAAGTATATTTACCTCCAGCACTTGTCTACAGAAACTCAAGCAATCAGTCTTTGACATTTGTAACTTAACCTCCACTTTATCCTTGAAATGTTTCACTGAGGTACATTTAGTTGTCTAGGCAATTGTCAAAGCGGGTTGTCAAAGACAGGAAAAGAGCAGAACACAACTGAGAAGTATATTTACCTCCAGCACTTGTCTACAGAAACTCAAGCAATCAGTCTTTGACATTCACTTTGTAACTAAACCTCCACTTTATCCTTGAAATGTTTCACTGAGGTACATTTAGTTGTCTAGGCAATTGTCAAAGCGGGTTGTCAAAGACAGGAGCAGAACACAACTGAGAAGTATATTTACCTCCAGCACTTGTCTACAGAAACTCAAGCAATCAGTCTTTGACATTCACTTTGTAACTAAACCTCCACTTTATCCTTGAAATGTTTCACTGAGGTACATTTAGTTTTCCAGGCAATTGTCAAAGCGGGTTGTCAAAGACAGGAAAAGAGCAGAACACAACTCTGAAGTATATTTGCCTCCAGCACTTGTCTACAGAAACTCAAGCAATCAGTCTTTGACATTCACTTTGTAACTAAACCTCCACTTTATCCTTGAAATGTTTCACTGAGGTACATTTAGTTTTCCAGGCAATTGTCAAAGCGGGTTGTCAAAGACAGGAAAAGAGCAGAACACAACTCTGAAGTATATTTACCTCCAGCACTTGTCTACAGAAACTCAAGCAATCAGTCTTTGACATTCACTTTGTAACTAAACCTCCACTTTATCCTTGAAATGTTTCACTGAGGTACATTTAGTTGTCTAGGCAATTGTCAAAGCGGGTTGTCAAAGACAGGAAAAGAGCAGAACACAAGAAGTATATTTGCTCCAGCACTTGTCTACAGAACTCAAGCAATCAGTCTTTGACATTCACTTTGTAACTTAACCTCCACTTTATCCTTGAAATGTTTCACTGAGGTACATTTAGTTGTCTAGGCAATTGTCAGAGCGGGTTGTCAAAGACAGGAAAAAGAGCAGAACACAACTCTGAAGTATATTTACCTCCAGCACTTGTCTACAGAAACTCCAATCAGTCTTTGACATTCACTTTGTAACTAAACCTCCACTTTATCCTTAAAATGTTTCACTGAGGTACATTTAGTTTTCTAGGCAATTGTCAAAGCGGGTTGTCAAAGACAGGAAGAGCAGAACACAACTCTGAGTATATTTACCTCCAGCACTTGTCTACAGAAACTCAAGCAATCAGTCTTTGACATTCACTTTGTAACTAAACCTCGACTTTATCCTTGAAATGTTTCACTGAAGTACATTTAGTTTTCAGGCAATTGTCAAAGCGGGTTGTCAAAGGCAGGAAAAGAGCAGAACACAACAAGTATATTGCCTCCAGCACTTGTCTACACAGAAACTCAAGCAATCAGTCTTTTGACATTCACTTTGTAACTAAACCTCCACTTTATCCTTGAACTGTTTCAATAAGGTACATTTAGTTTTCCAGGCAATTGTCAAAGCGGGTTGTCAAAGACAGGAAAAGAGCAGAACACAACTGAGAAGTATATTTACCTCCAGCACTTCTACAGAAACTCAAGCAATCAGTCTTTGACATTCACTTTGTAACTAAACCTCCACTTTATCCTTGAAATGTTTCAATAAAGATTTAGTTTTCCAGGCAATTGTCAAAGCGGGTTGTCAAAGACAGGGGAAGAAGAACACAACTGAGAAGTATATTTACCTCCAGCACTTGTCTACAGAAACTCAAACAATCAGTCTTTGACATTCACTTTGTAACTAAACCTCGACTTTATTCTTAAAATGTTTCACTGAGGTACATTTAGTTTTCCAGGCAATTGTCAAAGGGTTGTCAAAGACAGGAAAGAGCAGAACACAACTCTGAAGTATATTTACCTCCAGCACTTGTCTACAGAAACTCAAGCAATCAGTCTTTGACATTCACTTTGTAACTAAACTCCACTTTATCCTTAAAATGTTCACTACATTTAGTTTTCTAGGCAATTGTCAAAAGCGGGTTGTCAAAGACAGGAAAAGAGCGAACACACACTCAGAAGTATATTTTTACCTCCAGCACTTGTCTACAGAAACTCAAGCAATCAGTCTTTTGACATTCACTTTGTAACTTAAACCTCCACGACTTTATCCTTAAAATGTTTCACTGAGGTACATTTAGTTTTCCAGGCAATTGTAAAGCGGGTTTGTCAAAGACAGGAAAAGAACAGAACACAACTCCTGAAGTATATTTACCCCTTACGCACTTGTCTACAGAAACTCAAGCAATCAGTCTTTGACATTCACTTTGTAACTTTTACCTCAACTTTATCAGCGAAATGTTTCACTGAGGTACATTTAGTTGTCTAGGCAATAATAAATTGTCAGAACGGGTTATCAAAGACAGGAAAAGAGCAGAACACCACTCTTAAGTATATTTACCTCAGCACTTGTCTACAGATACTCAAACAATCAGTCTTTGACATTTTACTTTGCAACTTTACCTCCTAACATCAGCAGAAATGTTTCACTGAGATACATTTAGTTGTCCAGGGCATGTCAGAACAGGTTGTCAAAGACAGGAAAAGAGCAGAACACCACTCTGAGTATATTTACCTCCAGCACTTGTCTACAGATACTCAAGCAATCAGTCTTTGACATTTACTTTGTAACTTTACCTCTACTTTATCCTTGAAATGTTTCACTGAGGTACATTTAGTATTCCTAGGCAATAGAATTGTCAAACGGGTTGTCAAAGACAGGAAAAGAGCAAAGAACACCACTCTTAAGTATATTTACCTCCAGCACTTGTCTACAGATACTCAAGCAATCAGTCTTTGACATTTACTTTGTAACCTCTACTTTATCCTTGAAATGTTTCACAGATGTACATTTAGTTGTCTGAGCAATTGTCAAAGGGTTGTCAAAGACAGGAAAAAGAGCAGAACACAACTCTGAAGTATATTTACCTCCAGCACTTGTCTACAGATACTCAAGCAATCAGTCTTTGACATTTACTTTGTAACTTTACCTCTACTTTATCCTTGAAATGTTTACCTCCAGCACTTGTCTACCACAGAAACTCAAGCAATCTTTCTTTGACATTCGCTTTGTAACTTTACCTCTAGCATCAGCGAAATGTTTCACTGGGGTACATTTAGTTGTCTAGGCAATATATTGTCAGAACGGGTTGTCCAAAGACAGGAAAAACGAACACCACTCTGGTATATTTACCTCCAACTTGTCTGAATACTCAAACAATCAGTCTTTGACATTTACTTTGTAACTTTACTTCTACTTTATCATGAAATGTTTCACTGAGGTACATTTAGTTGTCTAGGCAATAAGAATTGTCAGAACGGGTTGTCAAAGACAGGAAAAAGAGCAGAACACCTCTTAAGTATATTTACCTCAGGCACTTGTCTACAGATACTCAATCAATCAGTCTTTGACATTTACTTTGTAACTTTACCTCAACTTTATCCTTGAAATGCCACTGAGATACATTTGCAGTTGTCTAGGCAATAAATTGTCAGAACGGGTTGTCAAAGACAGGAAAAGAGCAGAACACCACTCTGAGTATATTTACCTCCAGCACTTGTCTACAGATACTCAAGCAATCAGTCTTTGACATTCACTTTTGTAACTTTACCTCAACTTTATCCTTGTAATGTTTCACTGAGGTACATTTAGTTGTCTAGGCAATAAATTGTCAGAACTGGTAGTCAAAGACAGGAAAAAGAGCAGAACACAACTCTAGTATATTTACCTCCAGCACTTGTCTACAGATACTCAAGCAATCAGTCTTTGACATTTACTTTGTAACTTTACCTCCACTTGATCCTTGAAATGTTTCACTGAGGTACATTTAGTTGTCTAGGCAATAGAATTGTCAAAGAGGGTTGTCAAAGACAGGAAAAACAGAACACAACTCTGAAGTATATTTACCTCCAGCACTTGTCTACAGAAACTCAAGCAATCAGTCTTTGACATTCACTTTGTAACTTAACCTCAAATTTATGCTTGAAATGTTTCACTGAGGTACGTTTTTCAATTTTAATTATATTTACAATATTACGCAAGGAATTTAAAATGAATTCATACTAAAGCCATACGTAGTGAAATTTGTAAACCTGTACAGTTGCAAACTAAAGCCAAACCGAGTGCTTTGAAATATGAATAAACTTTCTAAATGAATAACTATTGTATCTAGTAGTTTGAAAGACATGCGCAAAACTACAATATGTAAATACTGTAGAAATATGTTTGTCTAAATTAAGGTAGGTTTAGTAAAAACTTCACTTTAAGTTAGTTTTCGAATATTTGTTTCTTCAATTTCCTGGAACAATGTGATATTCATGCCGTCAGTCTAGTAAAACCCAGACCCAGGACCGTGAAATGAGCACTGGTCCTGACCACCAGAGGACGTTTTGAGCATTCTTACAGACTTTACATACATAAGTTTAAAGTGTGTACTCTCTACAAGTCACATGTTTGTCGATTTCATAAATGCGTGATACAAATGTTCCTTTTGTAGAATGCAGGTGTGTTGATTCAAAATAGGCCGCCAAATTTCAGGGGAGGGTTCATATGCAAAAACAATGAAAAAGTCCCTATAAACATGGGTCTTAAAATTCTTCTACGTTACTCCGGTAGCCGCCATTTTGTATTTTACTTAAAATGTATATCTCCAGAACGGTTTTGACCGATTGCATTCAAACCTGGTAGGGTGTTTATGTGTCCCAAAGGTCAACTTGAGAAAAAATAATTATGTCTTCCAAACCATACAGAAACAAAATGGCGGCTGTTAAATTTTTCAAGTGAAATACCATGAAAATGGCGCATAATACAAAATTTACAAAAGAGTAAAAGTTGTATTTTATAATTTTAAATTAAGATACACACTCATTTTCCAAACGTAAATAATGATGTTCACTTTTTACGTCAATTTACAACTGGTATATTACCAGTTTTTCATTGTTAAAATGTATATCTCAGAACGGTTTAACCGATTGCATTCAAACTTGGTAGGGTGTTTTATATGTAATAAGTTAAATTTTTTAGAGCAAGAATTCTTTCATAAAAACCACAGAAACAAAATGGCGGCTATTTAAATTTTTCACATTAAAATGTGCCATGAGAAAATAACGCATAATACAAAATTTTACAAGAGTAAAAAAGTTGTATTTTATAATTTTACATAAAGTATAAACTCATTTTCCAAATTTTGCATTAATATTTTCATTTTTTACGTCCTTTTAGCTGGTAAATTTACTAATTGTAGTGACGTAAAAATAATATAAACAAGAAACTGGAAAAATGGACTATTTATGTGGGGTATAAAAATACTCTCTTATTAAATACCATTTCATGAATTTCATTGAAAATTTAAATAACCACTCATTATTTCTCAATAATTTTATGAAAATATCTTTTTTTAATTTACCTTATGACACATAAACACCCTATCAACGAACATTCTGGAGATATCTCAAATACAAGTAAAAAAATACAAAATGGCGTACCGGGGTAACAAAAATTTTTAGGACCCATGTTTATAGGAACTTTTTCATTCTTTACATAAAAATTCTCTAATTTAACGCCACGAATCACCCTGTATTCTCGGTCAAGTTTGTTTATCAGCAAAATCAGACCACCGGGGTTACCTTCTGCGAGGAGAGTTTTGGTCGAAAAAAATGGTTTGAGTATTCTAAAAACAGTTAGTTTCATCAGATTTTGATATGAATTAAAAAATTGTATTTTTAAGTTAGGCCTATCTACCAATACACTCAAAATTATTAGAATTCATTCAATCATTCCAAAATAGCGGCCATAAAGTGATTTAAACACTTAAAATACGTTTTACTTCATAATAATATGTAATAAAGCTTTGCAGTAAAGAACATTCAGTACATCCCCGATAGATTTCTCAAATGTTATAACAAAATAAATTATCAACAGGAATTCAAGAAATGTTGTAAATACTCATAGTTTAATTATAGAACCAATTTATAACATAGTGTTGAACATATTGCGATGTACGAGTAGAACAATAATTAGCAATTCTACTAAACAATATATTCATTAAACCGTTGAATTATGAATAATTGTTTAGATATTTGCAATGAATGCTTACGAACTGCTTCTTAGAATTTTTGGAACCCTTTTGGTATAGTTACATAGCATGGTAGAGTTTTATATTTAACTGGTGGTTAATCCACACCACACGAAATATTAAGTTTAAGTTTGTTTGCTTATTTTCGGCGCGTTGTTGTTGAATATTACTTTGAAGGGTAACGTGAAATGAAGTGTAAAGCTTGAGAAAAGGTAAATGTAGTGAAAGAATTTCTCGGCTGGAACCCTCTTGACTTTCCTTTTACTTTCCCAATTTAAGTTGAATTGCAAGTGTTTCTGTAGATTGCATTCAAGGTTTAAATAAACATAAAAAAATATGTTTAAAATGTTTTTTTCTTTTACATTAAGTTGCAGGTGTTCAGGATTTCTCACTGTGTTGTTCTATTCACTGGCCTGTACCATCTTTGATCTCAGCAAAAAATGTATTTAACTTTTTAAAACAACGGTTTTGGAATTAGTATACATTCCATTATCTGTCTTTTATCTAACAACCTGATGTCTAGTAGTTTAATTTACACAGATTCAGATAGCTTCTTAACTTTGAGTCAAAAACTTTAATCACCGAAAGCTCAATTAAACTTTTTTATTATCCTTATTCTACGTGGTATAGGTCATTCGTAGATAGCTTTTAAATCACATATGATTGAAGTATGCCTCAAAGCTAAATGCAAACTAACTAACGTTAAATTTGTATTTAAATGTTTGATACCTTAATACCTATATACTTACAAGTCACTGTCAATAACCTGCATTTTCAATCCTTGTATCATTCGCAATGATATAGAAGACAATAATTATACAACATAACAGGATAAAGAGATAAATGTTAGTTCAAAGTAAAACGAAGCTATTTATATTTTGCGTTAGCAACTTCAGCTTGATATTGTAAATCAAGTTAACATAGTAAACAGATAATCCTAATTACAGTGGTAGAGCAATGACATTCTATGAGTATAAGACCAATACTGACACACCAACAGCTGAACACAAGGGCTCTGTTGTCACAAACACACCTGAGTGAATGAAACACTATCCATCTTTAATTAATTGATTATATATAATATTTACAAGGTCTTCATATCACAAATAAATTTTAACTTTTTAAAGCTTAGTATAATATAAAACCCATTAAAATTGGTGGCTTCTCAAAATCTAACAACGTTTCAAGGCATGTTAACACTAGTTTTCACCGGGTATGTATACAGGTTGTTTACGAATGGGTGTTACACAAATTCAGGATAAGGTTTTTAAGACAAAATAAAAATAAAATAAAAAATTATGTTTTTTTTAAACTTTTCGGTTATAAGATATTAACTGTTTAGTTTTTTCACTGATTATGTTTGATCTCCCACACAATTACTTTAATTTTGATCTTATTAAGAATATTTATGGAAAACATTACCAGCATGTAATTATGTATATGCAATCATTATAAAATCGTGGCCATTGTATGGTGTTTTCAACTTTTTTTGCGTTAAACCTTAATTAACGAGTAAACGACAAGGTTTACAATTGAATTAATAATACAAATTTGGTGTAGCAAACTTTGTCACCTATCCATTGACACGAAGTCGAAAGAGAACAGAGCTATAGGAGAAGCTCAAAACGATTGAAATTGGTGTCTTCTCAAAATTTAACAACATTTTCTACTGTAACATTGTTGATACTCGGTCGGTTTTACCTTGGTGTTAAGGATAGGTAAAACAATTCTCTTCAAAACGTTTTACTTTTAAGCTTTTGTTTTAGTACCTTATACTATAGTGGCATGTTAACACAGCACGTATTTCGGCAAAGTAAATATCACTGTAGTGAAAACAGTGGGTTTCAAGAGATTGTGATTGATGATTTATACATAAGCTGTACATAAAGCGTTCATTACCGGATTGTTTAATCTGCTTACCTGAGAGTTGTACTGTATTGTACACATTTACGACTTAATATAAACTCAAACTGGGTAATTTGTGAAAAATGGTTTAGGTTGTGTGACGATATAGTTAACTAAATGAAATTGGCAACACTAAAACTGTCTATTTTATTTTATTTCCTTTTGAAAAATGAGATATTTGTGCCGTCAACATGGTAATATCCAGGCCCGGGACCCTGAAATGAGCACAAGTCCTGACCCCCAGAACACGTTTTGAGCATATTTGTTTCAAAACTTTATATACATATGTATATATGGCTATCATCTCTACAGGTTGCATTGTTGTCTGGTTTTCACAATCTGGTACAAAAGTTCATTTAGTACATATCTGCGTCGAGTTCGTTAATCAGCATAATCGGACTACTGAAAAACCTCTTTTGTGTGAGAATTTTCACCAAAAAGGGTGTTTTAACCGTCTGAAAACCGTAAATTTCATGCAGTGTTCGATAAATTTGAAATAATGTGTATTTTGGTATAATGACATCAACATACTTAACATTCTGGAAATTCATAAAGCCACGTCAAAATGGCTGCAACATATTTTCACTATAAGCGGAATGAGCCTGATTTGATTAAAATTTAACAGGTGTTTTCCTTTCGGTAAAACAGTGGCTTCAGTTTGAGGACGCTCACAGCCCTATAATGTAACACTCGTCATAATAGAATAGAAACATCTGAAGCTGAAGAATGTGAAACAAATGAAGTTGTGATTGGAGTGAATTAGAAAAACAAACTTCAAAGAAAGTTCAATTCACTCATACCACCGGCGCTTTAGCGCTTAGCTGCGAGCTGGCCTGGTTTAAAATCGAACGAGGTATAGTTTTAAGAATGAAATGAAGCCTTCAATATGAGAATAAATCCATTTGATATGCGAGTTATACCAAAGCATTAATCACCACTGTATTGTTCTGTTGTGTTCAAAACTAGAGCCTTTGTTTCCAACAAGAGGATGATTTCTATACATTTTCCATGTAGACAATCTGTGATATGTTCAGACTAAGCTGAGATGATTGTTCGCCTGATCGTGTTTTGCAGTATGCATACAGAAAGTTGAATTGAAATACTCAAAATAACTATGACTATTTGATACTGAATTGGAACATCGTTAGGAAGGCAAACAAGAAAGTTTTTCTTGAACTATTGTGTGTTTTTTTAAATTAGTTTCTATGTAGTTTCTAGTAGCCTACGAATGCCAATAAACAATTAAAAAAGAAATGCGTTATCACATATAATTAAAATAATTTTGTTTGGAAAAGATACAATTATAATTATTAATTTGTAAGTTTTTTACAATTTAGTTCTAACCTTGTATGTAATTATTACGCTAATGTTAGACTAAGATAAGCACTCAGCAAGTTTAAAAGAGTAATACGACTCTTGAAACGAGTGAATTATAATTTTAAGTGTGAAATATCATCCACTCACGAACATTAATGGCGAACGTTTTATTCTTTTATAGTAAACACAACGTTTTACAATTAATAGATAGAACGTTCCTTGATTACCATTTAGTACCAAATAAACAAAAAACTACCATGGCTTTACCAGTTTTGTGAAAATACATTATTACGAACAGCGTATACACAAAAGCTATCCTCGACATTGTGATAGGAAAGTTAAGTGTTCCCACTTATATGGGAGAAATGTTATCACTATAACCTGGATTTAGTACGGAGACGTGATGTTTCTGCTTTCAACGCTGTCTTTTCTTAAGCCAATAAAATGCCTTCTAAAATATTATTCGCAAGACAAAACGGACTAGTTTGTCAATGGTTAAACATTCGGTTACTTATTCTTACTAGAGCGTAAATTTTAAATAAACTCAAGAAAACCCATATTTTGAAACAGTTGAATTTACCTTTTTCTAAGTGTTAGTGGTTGAGTGTTTTTTACTGCTATCCCTCTACGAAACATGCCTCCCAAATGATCCAAAGGTGTGTCAATATGTGACTTACTCTCTTGATATTTACAAAATTTATTTAAATGGTCCCAGACTTGAGTCTATATTAGGGGGTCCGAGGCGGGTTGGTATCGCGAACGATTCTGGAGCTCATCACATCAGGTGGCGCGGGTTCGATCCCCGCATTCACCACTTACAATTTGTAATGTGAATATACGCAGACGCTAGTAAAGGTCGAAGTTGAGTTTGTTAGTCGAGTTGAGGACTTTGTAGCCCTAACCTTCTTCGTTAAACAAGACAAACTTAATCTTTTTTTATATAGGTACTTCTACGTAGACGAAGGCAATATCAGCCTTGGAATGTACCGTTTTACCCGGGGACTTCAAGTTCACAGTATTTAACGATTACTCGTAATTGGAAATGTATTTTAATTGTTTTATATTTTTGCGTACTAAATATCAAAAATAATCAATTGATTGTTTCAATTTACTTTAAGTTTAAAACTTCCATACAAGTAAAGAAATCACACTATTTTCAACGGGCCTAAACTGGATTGTTCAGTAACGGAATTATTTACGTTCACTAACTGCCAATCAATCCGCTAGCTATCAGCAGTATACAATACTTCATTTAATAAACAAAACATGATATCAGAAATGCCAGTGTCAGTATTGCCGTGGTTGTCTGGACAATTACCAGTTCACCATCGTAGTTAGTTTCTAGAATACTTGTCTACTCAAGTTACAAGCTGTTTTTAGCATTTCTTTTGTATTTTGTTTTGCGTGTTTGTAAGCATAATAACACTTGTATTTGTAAAACTGCGAATCAGGGTTAGTTATTAAGATCTCATGATATTTCAAATGTACCAATGTAAAGTGATGTAATGGTTCAATTGAAAAATTGTTTTTATTATTATTGCGCACTGGCTAATAACATAAAACTAGTTTAAGAAAGTGTTTATGGTCATTTATGGTAAAGATTATTCAAAGCTTCATTAATGCATTTAAAACTTTACAAGTTAGGGTCTTACTAGTATCTTTAAAATTTTGAATATTAACTGAACGAACCTAGAAGTGGTAAACCTTTAAACACGATATGTCTAAAAGATGGAACAAGATAAATACATTTTTTATAAAACTTCCTTTGCGTTAAGAGGTCTCACGTAGAAGAACGTAAGCAAAATTGTTTTGTATTGTTAGACGATCGAAGCCATTGTCGATTGTGGAAAGCTGTTTGTACAAAGAGGATTATATTTCCGTTTGAACTTAGAACTCCTTTGTGTGGTTTATTAAAAAAAAAAACAGTATTTACGCAGTACTATTATGTTAGTTGAAAATATGAGCTGGTAGCACCACTTGTAGCACCACCTTTTAAACTAAGTCCTACATGATTTAAGAAAAGCGAATGCCAAAGGATCGATATTTTTGAACGTTCTTATGGGTAGATTATTAGGCCGTTTATGGCACAATTTGTAAAAGTAAAATTAACGGTATGAAACATCCCTGGTGTCTGCTAAAAACTCCTATTTTCATAACTTTGTTTTTAATGAAAGTGACCAAACTTAGTTTATTTAGCTATGCAATAAAATTGATCTTAAGTTTTTTTTCCTTTACGTATTTAGCCACATCGTTAATCAAATTTTTAGTGAGTATAGATTGTAAATTAACATTTACGAAAAAACATAATAAAATAAATGTACTATACCACGTTACACTTCGACTCTAATGGTGGTTGCTTGGTAATCAAACCCAGCTGCTGCAAAAAATAAATATGTATATACTAATAGCATATATAGTTTAGAAGCTACACAGTGGAGTTTCTCAAAAGCTATTTTGTGTGTTAGACATACAATGAAATGTTTCTTTTGCAAAATTGATTGATTATAAACCAGTTTTAGAGCTCTCAACACCGTAACCTCTTTCTAAAAATGACTTAATGGTCTTTTGAAAGCCAGGGAGTGGGGAACAATTGAAAACTTGGTGTAATTTTACAGATTATCTACTTAAACCGAAATAATGAGCTATATGCCGGGCTGGTTTAAGTGTATTAAGTTTATCTTACCACTAGTTCTGATAGCAGCCAACACAAAGGGACAGTTAAAGCGCCGTGCAGTTCAAAAATGTTGTGCTCATATTGTCTACAAACTAATTAAATGGCTCTTAGATCCTTCTATGTCTACAATACTTGTCTTTTGTCATAATGTTAACATGTACTACAATAATTTTCGTTTGGTCTAATCATGTTAGTACTACTATTTACATGTATGTGGTGACATATAGTACAGCGGATTGAGAAGATCCAATCATCTTAGTTTTATCTTGATTATTAATAGCGAATGTAGAAATATAAACTCTAGAGGTAATATAATAAATAAGTACCGTCTTTACAAAGTACGGTCGGAAAGAGAAGATTTTTAACATCATGTTGTGAATTTGATACGTAATCAGTTTAGTAGAGTGAACATGGTCAACACGGACTCTGCACTAGTTCATCAGATTCCAACACTGTTTGTAGTCCTTGTTTGCAAACTCTAGTCAGCTGTTTGTACAGTAACTCATGTGGATATGTAATCCAGTTCAGTAGAGTGAACATGGTCAACATGGACTCTGCACTAGTTCATCAGATTCCAACACTGTTTGTAGTCCTTGTTTGCAAACTCTAGTCAGCTGTTTGTACAGTAACTCATGTGGATATGTAATCCAGTTCAGTAGAGTGAACATGGTCAACATGGACTCTGCACTAGTTCATCAGATTCCAACACTGTTTGTAGTCCTTGTTTGCAAACTCTAGTCAGCTGTTTGTACAGTAACTCATGTGGATATGTAATCCAGTTAAGTAGAGTGAACATGGTCAACATGGACTCTGCACTAGTTCATCAGATTCTAACAATGTTTGTAGTCCTTGTTTGCAAACTCTAGTCAGCTGTTTGTACAGTAACTCATGTGGATATGTAATCCAGTTCAGTAGAGTGAACATGGTCAACATGGACTCTGCACTAGTTCATCAGATTCTAACACTGTTTGTAGTCCTTGTTTGCAAACTCTAGTCAGCTGTTTGTACAGTAACTCATGTGGATATGTAATCCAGTTCAGTAGAGTGAACATGGTCAACATGGACTCTGCACTAGTTCATCAGATTCCAACACTGTTTGTAGTCCTTGTTTGCAAACTCTAGTCAGCTGTTTGTACACATGTGGATATGTAATCCAGTTAAGTAGAGTGAACATGGTCAACTGGACTCTGCACTAGTTCATCAGATTCCAACACTGTTTGTAGTCCTTGTTTGCAAACTCTAGTCAGCTGTTTGTACAGTAACTCATGTGGATATGTAATCCAGTTCAGTAGAGTGAACATGGTCAACATGGACTCTGCACTATTTCATCAGATTCCAACACTGTTTGTAGTCCTTGTTTGCAAACTCTAGTCAGCTGTTTGTACAGTAACTCATGTGGATATGTAATCCAGTTCATTGACAACTGATACAAGCTGATTTCACTGGTAACATCCTTGTTTGCAAACTTTTTGCAAACAATTTATAATAATGCTATATCATATGTACCAGTTGACAGTAAAGTGAATGGCCAACTTAGCTCATAGTTCTCGCTTTAGCGTCTTTATATGGTTTATTTATTTTTATTTACAATCTTGTTTGTCCTTTATAACCTCAGAGGTACGTTTTAATTATCTTTACATTGATAACAATAACAGTTATACAAATATTCAACTTAGACCAGGATCGGATATTGGCTAAATAACCACCTCTTTAAGCAATCCTTAATGGATGAGCAATAAGAATTGCTTGACAAGATATTATACGAATATATAAATACTGTTGTTTTTAAACAAACTAATTATGTGATACACTCTCGCATTGATAAAACTAATTTTTCAAACAGTGACTCATGACTAAAACTCCTAAAAATACTATAATATCTTCCGTTTTCGTTAGATTAGATTAGATGAGCGGTGTACAGGACTGTGATATTCATAGCACGTCAACCAAGCTTATTGTGCACCCCTTGTCCGTTAGAATGGAAGGCCTTTGCAGAACAGTACCTTCAATGGGGTTCAAATTATCCTTCCAATCTCAACGTCTATCATCACCCGGCCGTGAATTGCCAAATGAGAGCTCTTCCACACCCTAGCCTATCACAGTCTATGTATGATGTGTTTGGCCGTCTCCTCAGATTCATTGCATCGTTTATGTAACTCCCCAAACCTGATTACGTTATGATTCATTGCTGATATTCGTACACATATCGAAAACTTAGCTTATCGGCCCTTAATGTCAAAAACCTAGTTTCTTCATACTTAGTTCCTTTTCAGAGAAAAAGTTTGGTATTAGTAATACTACAATGACAGATTCTAACAATGTAATGAAACAATCTGCTGAGAAAAGGACGAAACTGCTGCTCTTGGTTATCCAATACATCTGTTACTCAGCCTTCCAAGTGAATATAGCATGGCTGAATTTCAAAACCCTTGTTTGAAGACAATAACCACGAGACAACATTTAGAACTATTAATCATCCAGTACTTGCTTATTCAAAAATAGTTTTATAAAATCATAGATTCTTTAAGAAAAAGGAAGGGTTTTATGTTTTCAACATGATAAACTGTATTACGAGCAAAGTAATAGAATAATGTGCACACTCATAGGGTGCCTAGTGTTAACTTTACTTTTTCAATACTACCCTTCAAAAACTTGAAGATTGTTTAGTTATTCTGTATTATTCTTATAAGTTACCAGAAGTAACTAGGATACAGGTCAAAGTAGGTAAACAGCAGGTAAATAAAACTCGCCCTGGTTTAGTGGGGAATTCAACTGAAATATTAATGTACCCAGGTGTGGGTCGGTTGCATTTGAGTTGTTCAATTTGTTTCTTTCTCCCTTATAAAGTCCAAGTTTATGTTTACGTTTCTAATTGGGGCTTTCATTTTAAAATTCAAATGGCATTATTTTCCTAAACCATATTTTTAGTTTATTTATTTGCCACTTAAATAGTTTAATACACATACAGTATTTTACCTGTTATAAAGGGCTCTTATATGACAAAAACACATTCATACATTTCTAAAAACCTGTTAAGGATATTAACCTTTTTCCGAAGGGGTTTTGGGTGTATAAACACTAAAAGCAACAAAGAAGTATACAAAAATGAAATTCTTAAATATAAGATTATACGAATTTAAGATATCACCTGATTTTAATCATTACAAACTGAAATTATACTGTAAATAAAGTTTTTAGAGAAACAATGAATTACAGAAAAAGCGTGTTGAGTGGTATCTTGAGAATTTCAATGGATTTGTCAACGCCAGAACTTTCTTCTAAGACAAATACCTTTTCGAGATTTGCCTGTAATTTCTAAAACTCTGTTAAAATAACACTTATCAATAATTGATATAGAATTCCAATCAATGGATTTCTAATTAAAATAATCATATTCGCAAAAGACAATCGACATCAAAACACTAAATACTCAGTCTGTACTGCCTTAGTATTTGCCAATGTTTTGAGGGATGATTAAAAATATGTTATTTACTGTATGCTGAATAACACGTACACACCCTTATGATACTAAATACACAAACCCAACAAATTCAATCAAACATTGCTGTAAGGATTTAGTTGGCACAGTAGTTTTTTAATATGATTCAAGTACAAAACCGTTTTGATTTTCAAAACATGTCGAGAAAAGACGCATTATTCAGGTTTTAAAGCATAAATAGAATCTCGTAACAGCCATTCAAATTGTTTGATAAGAATTCATAAGCAGTTTTCTATAAAAGCGTTTACTTGTTTGAGTTCTCATACGAAACTTTTTCTGCATGGTATTATTATTGCATTTATTATGTTAATATCTTAAAAGAGGGTACTTTTAACATTTTTAATGTGAAATGTGTAACTTTAAGACATTGTTGGACTGTTGTCCATATGACAACTATTGAACCTCTGAAGTTATATTTAAACTAAGTTACTATCAAGGTTGGATAACGTTTTGTTCAGGTTTACTGTCTGTAAAACATAATTTAACAAGCACAATTTTCAGGAAGAAATTAGTATTTTTCTACTTGCATTGCAGTACCTAAATGCAGTTTTAAAGAATGAAATCAGTTATAAAAATGTGTTTGTTTTTAATAACTTTTTACAGGGTGGATGAATGTGCATAGATAAATCTGTGGTTCAAACCAAACTCATGCATTTGTAATGTACGTCATGACCGACACTTGCTATGCATTTATATCAATTCTATTTTAACAATGTGACATTTGTAAAATTTAGATATTTTTCAATTAGAAAGTTGAGTATTTAAACAAACGCCAACCAAACGTAAATAAATAAAACACAATATCTTATAAAAAGGAACGTTTTTAACGAGTTTTCTAAGGGCGTAATGGAATCTATTGATACACTATTTTATATCAAAGTTATATTACTTCTGAACATTCATCACTTGAACTACGTTAAACACTTGATGAACATTTTTATGACTTCAAGTAACTTTTTAACTGGAAAATTTCCATAATGAATAATTATTTGACTTCCTTAAAATTTTGATCTATGAGCTGCAAATGAACCTTTGAAAGGGTATTGGAAGTTTACGGTTGACAAAATGGTTCTAAATCTGTGTTGATCTCTCAGCTCGTTAACTAAAATGTTAAGACGGACTTATTATTAGAATATGTAATTTCAGAAAAATCTCCTGTAGTAAATTTACATCTTTCAGTGTAAAATATTACATTCTCTCAAAATTCCAGAACAAGACCTGCGTTTGTGTGTGTGTGTATGTGTGTGTGTGTGGTTGGAGTCGAGATCAAAGTCAAGTCTTGGAATGTTTCACAACACCTGAAGCTGTTAGATATGAGAGTGTCACATACCCGTAGACTGCTTTCAAGTGAGAACATTGTCGTGACAAATTCAGAATATTTAATCCACCCTGAGTTTAAAATGTGCATTTTATCTGCTATTTCCTGCAATTTACTTTGCGTATACATCCCCAAATATTTGAGATATCAAAATATATCAGGCGTAAAAATATCTTTAAATTATGCTACTAATCCAATATCGTCGTGAAAATATGGTTTTTCGTATAATATTTCAAAGTTGCCCGCCATATTGAAAATAAATAAAACTTGTAAATTTGGAAAAAAGGTTGACGTCGTTGCAGTACAAGGAACATTTTCCAAACTTAAAGATCCTAAACAAATAATTTTATCACTATCATTGGTTTGTAAAACCACATGCACAGTGTAAGTAGGCCCTACTATTGCGAAATATACTTTCAACCGGGCAAAAAACATGCATCATAAAAGTAAAAAGAATAACCATAAAGAACAGATTATAGTGCTATTTTACGCCTCCAAGCCAAATAAAAGCAGTAAATAAAAAGGTGCGATAAAACGGTTTGAAAATGGAAAACAACGTTATCTGAACCCGATATTTTATAACGTAACAATAAACCGATATCGTAACTTGTCCATTAGTGGAATTGAAGGCGCTTAATCCAAGCAATTTGGAATATTCCCAAGTGTTGTTTTCCCTTGTCGAAGGTATTTGTTTTACTATACACTAGGCTATTAATTATTGCCGTAAGCTTTAAACGAATGTTTGACAACATTTTTGCAGCGTTATTATAATAAGTGGTGTTGATGATATTTCAAAAATAGTTCTGAACGTCCAAATAAACCTTACTTAAAATCAGGCTTTTAGTTAGAACCATTCACACACCTGGTTATCGTTTTTAAAAAATCGCAAAATTACTCTTAAATAATAAAATAAAAATATATTGGTTAACTTTTAAAGAATAGATTAACTGCAAACTTATTTCATAGTTTTAGCAAACACTTCTAAAGTTGGTCAAGTTTGTGCCAATATATTGATAGATGTTTACTTTTTATTTAATATAAATTGATATGAAGTAAGGTACCAACATAGATAAAACGATACAACATAACAAGTTGTAGATGAATTAAGTCTAGATTACTTAATTTTTGCATATATTCTGGGAGAATATCTATGTATGCAAGTTTGTTTACTATAATTATTTTGTCCAAGATTGTATGCTAATTGCATTGCAATATTACCAACGTTTGGAATTGCAAAGTGTTATCATTTAATAATAGGTATATTGAAATGAGTTAGAAATTTAGAAACGTAAATAACGCGAATCGTGTTTTATTTAAAAATATTTCGTTTACATTCTCATCACAGAAGAAACAAAGATATCAAATAAACGATGCTATAGCTTTTTCAAATGAGAAATACATTTAAATTGTTCGTTTTGTTTGGTAAAAATAATAAGGTCCAAGAGAACAAAAGCTAGTTTTGAGAGTCTTATTAAATATATGTAATACGGGTTTCTTACAAGGAAAGTACGAGTATACTCTATCGTTTCTTTTTAACAGATTTAACAGCCTTTGGGGAAAAAAGCCCGCTTCGAGGTTGACAAAAGCCAAAATTGAATGGCGCTAAAGAATGCATTTAAAATAGTGAAACGTGTTGACAGCGGAAATAACAGCTGAAATTTGCCTTCATTAACAAAGAGATTAGTGTGCTACTGAAACCCAGTCCCATGTCACATAAGAGTGTCTCGAGGTGTGAGTAATCTTGTTACAAACTTCTCAGTGTTGAACTGCTCTTGTTACTTCTCACTGATGAGCTTACTCAACAAACTTCTTAGGTACTGATACTCAAGTACATTGTAACACACCTCGCCCCGTTGTAATATATTTATCGCATTATTGTACTGGTAAAGTAACAGATTTGAAGAACAACTGACACTGACACACCCTTACAGACTACAGCTTCCCATTTATAACCTTTTTCAAAAGGTTATGACTAAAGTGAGCTTTAAATGTGGACTTCTACTGAAAACAAAACACGCATTGGCTTCTTAAAAGGTAAATTAACCACAACTGTTTTCATTCAAGTCACAAATTAAGTACTCCTTGAGAAAAAAAAAAGAATGTCCTGTTACCAACTCTCCTTTGACCTTTTTAAATTAATTCACTGTCTTCATCACAGCTAGTGTTTGAAGGAAATAGAAAGACATTAAGAGTTAAGTGGAAAAAGCAGGACAAAACCCAATTTGTTTTTAAATAATGTATTCAACTGACACACTGAGTTTACCGTTTTTCTGTAACAACTAAAATAACTTAAGGTGTCCCACAAGAATCTAGACTTGGGCCTGTTCTGCTCCTTCTGTTAGGCTAATGAAATAGTAGTTATAATATTATGAAATATGAAAAACTATAAGTTTCTATGCAACTTATTTTTATCTTGTCTTGTATTATTAATATGTATTCTTCGTTATAAATTAGCCGTTTTACATAAATCAAAGAACTTACCGTTATCTTCGAGAGACAAACACCATGATCACCAACGTATTGGTTCATCTCGTTATAACTCATCAAATTTTTGTTACCAGTTTTAACTCTACTCAGTCTATTGAAATAACTTGAAAATATTGATACAATATTTGATAAAACAATGGCGAGAATTTCAATTAAATGACTGGCATAAGTTATTGATATCCACAAGTCAGCCTAGAATAATGCAAGTATATCAAACCCGATATTAACATAGTTTGGTTTGTTGGTCCCTCAACCCAAGAAGGTCGTAAATCTCTCAGCAGCTGTTCATACTTTATATCCTGCTGACGTCACCGTTCTCCAGGCCTGCACATATTCTCCTACAGATTATATAATATTTACCACTCATTCAAAGTTTATCTAGCATAGAGACAAAATATACTGTTTACCTACATGTAACCTTATTTATATTTAAGTCTTACAATAATCGTAACTGATATGTAAAGACACCTTTCCCAGCACATTGTTTTTTTCGTAAGCTTTTTATGTTTAAGGTTAAGGCGATGACGTACATTTAATGAACAACTCTTATATTTAACGATAAAGACAATGCACAAATAAAACTGTTATCTTGTGCATTGTCCTCATTTTAATAATTGTAAAATATTCTTTTGAAGATTTAAATAGGGTTTAGCTCAAACAAAATATATATTCGCAGGAACTTAGCTGAGGAATAACTGCGTGGGAATTATAAGGGAAAAGAAATATGAGTGTGAGAATATTAATTGCACTCAGGTGAAATGTCCGCATCAGGCTGTGTATTAATCCTTGTGCTTTCCCCAGATGTACAGTGCTGCCAGTTGTATTTTGTTTTGCCGTGGAAATTTTATCAGGTATTACATTCAGTTCAATCAAGGAAATCAGGGGAAGAGGGAATTTCCGATTGACTTTATACATATTAACTTTTATATTTGTTTAATTATTAAAACATATTAAACACATACTAGTAGTAAAAATAAATAGTGTTATCCATAATTTAAAAAAAATGCTTTACGTTGTTGATTTCATTACGTGGTGTATATATTGGCAGAGAGTAATAAATAAATATATACAACAGACCAATAAAGAACTCTTTAAGATGACCCAAAAGTAGAATAAACAAGTTGTACATTTTGCCAGAAGCGAAATCAGATTAGCCGAGGGAAGTAAACAAGATTAACATATTTTCTAGATGTTTATCATAGATGTCTGTCGTAAATGGTATAACTTTCCTTAAAACTATTTTCGATGAAACAATCTTGTTTATTTTGGGTGGCCACGATAAAGTGTCCTAAACAGATTTCTGGAGTACTATTAGAGCTAGAAAGATAAAACAAACTTTTCTCTCTGGAAATCGTACACGGAGATTTTAGGAAAAATTGTTTTACGTGAAAATTGCAATGAATACTAATGGTTCGCGAATGAATACAATGAATAACGATGTAAAAACAATTAATATTCATCAATGGGACCTTGAGTCTACATTGCAATTGTCGCGTAACGATGTAAACAAATTTGAATTACAACAATACAACAGCTGGAGAAACTAATCAGCTGATATAACGCAGCAGATAAAGTGTGCAATAACATAACCATGATAGCTGGTTTTTCTGTCCCGTGTCCTTTTGTAAAAGCTACTAACAATTGTTATATTCTTATTTCGGTTTGTTTCTAGTCATTTTTAGAGCTTTTTATTACGAAAACCACTATATTAGAGTTTTGCTCCTAATTTAGATACCAAGCAGGTCAAACGACCGTATAAACTACTAAAATACAGGCAAAATCTAGGTTAAAATTGTTTTTTTTTTGTTAGGCTATAGCTCTTTAACAAATAAAGATACAAAATAATGTTAAATTCAAAACATGTTAATATTAAAATTATCTCTACAAATATATGCAACATGATATGCCTTACTATTTAATGTTTTTAACATATTCATTACTAAACAAATTCAATGTTTAGATCGACTTTGAGGTTAAAAATGTTTCTTAAAATGGTTTTACGACATACCGTTCAAAAGCTCGTCAAAATCTGAAAAAACTACGTAAACTCCATATTTGTAATTGAATTGGTACTTTGAATACAGTGCGTCCCATAAACGCTTACGCGATTTATGTTTATAGCTATAATTTTGTAACGGGGCAACATATCAAAAAATTGTTTCGTCAATATGTCGAGAATTGTCTTCTGTTTAAAATTATGTACAATATGACCCACCTTTGCATTTTAAAATCTCGAGTTTTGGCCTCGTGAGTTTTAGTATCAACACACCCTGTATACTGAGAATCTTACTAATATTTTTCCTGAAATCTCCATGAACGATTTCCAGATAGAAAAGTTTGTTTCATCTTTCTAGCTCTAATAGTACTCCTGTAATCCGTTTAGGAAACTTTATCGATGCCACCCGGTATAATACGATTGAATAGCTTATCATATTTTATAACTATAACAACAGAAAATAATTGGTTTGTCATACAGGTCTTTTTGAACCTCGATCAGTTAACACCTTTGGGTTTTTACTTAGTTCATAAAGGTTCTAAGTGTGACCTTATAAAGAAATTTACTATTCAAAGGTTTTTCTGTTTATGAGTGACCAATTTATTTAATTTATGAACTTCAAATAATACTCTGATAGCCTAGGTAAATTAGAGGCCCTCTGTATTAAGTGACACAAAAGGGTTGGACCAATTCCAAGAGCCTAACACTTTGGCGGTACTTTGGCAAAATATTTAAGAGGTAAAAATTAAATATTTTTTCCTGAGCTAAAAATTTAGAATTCTTTAAGTTTGATTCACATTTAAGTGGTTACTAAGGTTAAAATATGATTTCGGACGTCTTCCATAGTTTTTTTGGCAAACAAGAATCTGGAGGGCCTGATGCTATCTTCAGCTGAAGAGTAATCTAAAAAAAAAACACAACACGTTAGACGAAATTAGCTAGCCTAAAGTTAGAAGTCATGATAGTGCGAAGGATATGACCAATTATCTATCACCAAGCAACTTGCATGTATTTTATAGTTTTTATCTTGAAACAGCTAGCCTAGAAAACAATGCAACATGCCTAGACACGTTGTGAAAGAGCACTTGGAGAATCTAAACACTTTCACGGAACATAACAGCTCACCAACAGACAGGCTGCCTGGCAGGAATCATAGATGTCTTTGTACAACTAGCCAGTCTGATACACGACTGTAATCCATCGTCTGTTGTTCCCAGCCGGCCAGCATATCTGTCTGTGGGCAGGGGCTTTAGGTAATGTTTAATTTAAATACAGGATCAGATTTCAGATTTCGAAAGGTCGTGTTCTTCTTATTCGCTCTATGGAGGTCAGTAATAGAAGTACCTACCGTACACTGTATAGCTGAGTAATCCCTCCTGTTGACCAAGTTATCTTGTGGTCGAGCAAACTGAACTTGAGTCTAGGTACACACTGAAAGTTGAGTTAGGAGGTTGAGAGGTTGAGAGCCAATCAGCGTAGAAGTTGGTGTATACGGAAGTGCTGCTCTCTTGAGCTTTGAATTTAATTTTGCGGAAAATTTAAAGTGGAATGTTTAAACTATGACAGTTTACTGTTTTCTATTTATTTGTGAATTATTATTACTGAACAAATAGTATTTCCACCTCAGAAATTCTAACATGTTTCAAGAACAAACTTCAAACCAAGTATTTTTCAATAAAGAACGAAAACAAGACTCCTCTAACTTTAAAGAATTTAGATGGCTTCACGTTACTGATAGCATTATGTAACGTTACCATAAACAAATGCCTGCCTTACAACACAACATGTTCCTGTTTGCAGTATATGAACAGCCCATATTTGCATGATTCAGTGATGTGTTGACATTGTGCATTGTCATGAGTCAACTCATCACACTGTGTTGTTGTCGTTGTGCACAGATACAAGGTACTAACTGTAACTGTGTATTCTGATGTGCATTGCTGAACGCGCACATTGGTAAGAACAATGCTCAGGCCTTTTCCTTGGGTTGTTTTATCGAATATCTAGTTGTCTTTAAAATATGGTTCTGTGTTTTGGCTATCGTTTAACTTTTCTGGTTAAACATGTTTATGAATAATATTCTTACATGATGGTTTTAACAGAAATGCGATACAATTTAATTCAAGAATGGTTGAAGCTGAGTAAGTGTTTACAACTAAGGGTTTAATCTCATTGTTTACATGCAAATATATTCTTGCATATTAATACTTGTATGCATGAGGGAGCAGCTTAGAGAATGTACTCGTATACGTTATAACTTCACACACCCTACATAACAGGATTTGGTCAAATTTCGTAGTGCTTCTATTACATTAATACAAAGTGTACAGCTATCAAGGTCAATTTGGACGCTGTTTACTAAAGTGAATCACGGTTTATATATTTCAACTTTTAAGCAGAATTCTATCCTTAAATAATAACACATAATAACTTTGGCGTAGATAAAATATTAAAAGTACGTACAAAGTTAGTGTTAAATACCTAAAATTACCGGTTCAGGCGCTACATAGGTGACATATTTTTGGTACTATATTGAAAAGAAGACTTTCTAGTTTCTATTTCTAACTATGTGACTAAATATTTGTGTTAGATACCTCACTGATACATAAAAGTACTAATCAAAATGATCCCAAAGCGTGTGCGTTGATTAAGTAAGTCCAATTTAACAGATTTAACAACTGTTATTAAATCTGTTACAAAGATTGGTACTAAATCATTCATAAATAGAACCCTGTAGTACCGATACAACGTTTGAGAAGTAACACCTGTTTCTGAAGATACATAACTAAAGAAAAGACACTTGCAGAAGGAGAAGACACTCCCTAAGTTTTCAAACGATTTCCGTGAAAACCTGAGTTTTGATTCCTACCTTGGAAATGCACAGTTGGTTGCAAAACTTAGTTTGAATGAATTGCAGAGAACTCTTTTAAATAGTGCTGGTTAGATATTCACGAGAATTATTGTCACTTAATTCACAGCGCGATATTTTCTTAACATTATTCCTTTACCTTTTTCAGAGAAAAGTATATAATTGTATAAAAGTACAGGCTTTTCAGGCCTTCAAGTATTATTCAACGTTTCAAAATAGGAAACTTCATTAGCATTCGAACTTTTCATTAATACATATTATTTTACCATAACTTTCGGTATTTGGTTTTGAAAAGTAAACGCTGTTGAAAGAAAAATATAATTTCTACAATTCTACTCATAGTTTAATTCGTATATTCGATCGACGTTGAAAACAGTCATACACTGTACACAACACATGATTATAGTTATTTAGGGCTGAACAATGAGCCTGGTCACTATTGCTGTACAAGAAAGAAACCATCTCTGGCGTTGACAAATCCATTAGGAGTTACAAGATAACACTTCACAGTTTACAGGTTAGATGTTCTTGTCTTGCTTCAGACATTTTTCTGAAAAGTTCATTTTCAACATGCAAACTTGTAAAACTCTAGAAGCTATGGAACATTTGTATTGAAATTAAATTAATACATTTCTATTATCCCAGTTGCAGGACCTTGTTTTATTACAGTTACAAACCACGAGTGCACAGGTGCACCGTGGACTGTGTAAATAGTTATAATTAAGTGACTTAGTTTTTATAGTGTAAATAGTGACTTAGTGTACTACTGATGATGCAGCCAAAAGCGCTGCGAAACACGTGCCTAGGCTACAACCTGCACCGTAGGATCTAAAGGCGCCACAACCAACGTAACTATAATTAACTATAATTAAATTACTTTCATTCAAATAAATAAACGCTTTTCTTTTCTGCAAGATGAATACATCAATAATGCAACATTTATTATTGTTTTCTAGTAAAATAAGGTTTGTTGCATTGTTGTTTACGTTTAATGAACAATAATACAATTTAGAGCTTGTAGATCCCAAAATAAGTATTGTTATGCTAACGGAGTTTTAATCGTATAATAAAAAGACACCTGATAGATAATTTCAGGGCCACTGGAAATAATTCTGTCGTCCTTAATTATACAGGACCATGTTACGCTTTTTCCCATATTTTATCGAGTTATAGTTTAAGTTGGTTTTGCTATGACACAACTTAGTAATTAAGAATCATGTACCATTAGTCAATAAAACTATAACTTACAACACTTGAAAATTCAATATTGTTGTTTCTTATCGATAACCATTTCAAATCAATCCATTTAGGGATATAACGTGTGGGTATGCGGCTACGACTGAAGTGTCATTTGTGTACTAACAGATTACGTCCATTGTGTTAAGAGATTAGGCACTAACTAGCCAAAGCCTATATCGTCTATGTATTGGTCTAACACCCACTCAAACCCAATTTAGCTGATTGGTGAATATTAGACTGAATATGCGCAAGGGTATATACAGGACGAGCTATGCGACTAAGCTGGATTAAAGGTTCGCTATTGGGCAAAGAGCAATAAACAATTTCTTTTTGGACCGTTTTTATAAAATATAATTACGAATAGGTATATTTCATCACTAGGTTCTAATGTGATACTTTTTGACTCAAGGTCAAGTTTAATGGCTGAGAGTCTAAAAGACACTTTTCGGGCCGACCGATAAACGATATGTTTTGTCATAATGAAAATAATAACGAGACAGAAATGTCAATACACGTTTTAATATTATAAAGAACCCTCACTAAACATTGTTTTGATCTGAGTAGTCTGAATTATAATGTTTCAAAGAAACAGCTGTTAAAATGGTTTACTATAAATAAGTGTTGAAATTCAAAACAAACGCGTTGAACCAACTCATGTCCATTCCACAAAAAGAGATAATTAAAGTTATCTTTTTCTCTCTAGGTAGAAAGACATCAAAACAATACTTTATTTACCTGGGTGAATAGGTGACACTTTATCACTGTCAGTACATGTGTCTATGAAGCTGTTTTCAGAACAGAATGACGAAAACATGTTGAGTATATAAAGCCTGGCCAGGTGTTTTATATGAGTATTTTCAAGAGATTATAAACCCGTTAAATTCTTATTGAACACGTCCCCTACTATGTGAGCAACAAACAGTTGTCTCGTGTTTTGTGTATACACTATACAAGTAGCAGACTAGAGTTTGCAAACAACATCTACAAACATTGTTCTACAAATCTGATTAACTGAGTTCGTGTTGACCTTTGCTAAACTAGTTTACACATGAAATACATGGAGCAATGCGCATACTGCTTTCATTCACATTAAGAGTGCCAAAAAGTGGCTATAACCTTTAATTTCGTCCAATGAGAACAAGGTAAAAACATGCATTTTCTTGGTATATGCCTATAATTTTTCAAGGAATTTGTGTTTAAATAAACTTTGGATCAACGGTTATATTGACTCCGCTGAGTCCAATTTCTATTTTCTCACTTTTAAATCATAAATCCAAAAACTAAAGAATTGTGCTTCTTTTCTTTTTAATTACTAAACAAAACGTGTTTTAATAAAATTGCTTAGTGAAGTTACCAAATTACAATTTTATATTTTCAATGAAACTGATTTCAAAATATGTTAGGGATGTTGGACGCGTAATATCTCAAAAGAAATGCTTGGTTTTCATTAATTGTATGGTACAAAAACAAAAGACCGACTGGTATGTGCACTGTAAAGCCCTGGCTAGTTTTGCTATTATTTGATTTGATGCGGGTTCGTACCGTTTGGGGCGACTATCCCAATAACGTAAACTTTAAATTAATTTGTAAATGGTTTAACAAATCTTTTATCATTTACTCTTTTAAACTTGTTTACATCAAGTGTTTAAAATATTTTAGGCTAAATAACCCTTTTACAGGTATATAAACTTGAGTTTAGTTAAGATTTCGCCAAATTTAAACCTGTAAACGCTGCATCATAAATACTTTTACTGTATTAACCGTCTTTACTTCTTTTCATAAAGCCAAGTTATAATGTGTGTATTTGGATGTGTAGTAGGCATGCTTAATTATCTTTGTAATTCCAGCATGGAAGAGCTCATGAAGATGTTGAAGAGGAAGATTTTAGAATCAGCTTTTTAGGGAAAGAATAAACCACTTTCACAAATGGGGAAATTGATTTTTCGAGAGGTTTAGAATGCAAAGCTACAGTTTTAGGTTTAATAGAAGAAAATTTGAGATCACCTTAAAGCAGTGCTAAATTACATTATGGTTTCATAGTTATTTTTGTCCTGCCGGCAATAGTTTGTTGTATAATGTAAACACAAAAACAAAAAAACATCTAGACACTCAACAAACTGATCACAGCAAATTGAAGTAGATACTGGTTCCGAGAAGCTTGTTAGTTACCCGACAGTATTTACCTTTCCAACCTTGGTTACGTCTTGTTAGTCCACTAAAAATAGAAAAAGTTAAATTATCTGCTGTTTAAGAATGGACATGTGGTCGTAATTTGTATAAACGCTAAATGGGTAATTTATTACTACAGAAATTTGAAGAAGAAAAATGTTTAAACCAAACCGGGACTTGTACCCGGGTCTCTCACTTGCCAGGCGATTATGCTGACCACTACACCGTTCTTTAGTAATGAACATGTAGTCACTTATCCTGCATGGAAGTAAAAATTAAAATGAGATGAGCTCATAGGTGTGACATAGTTTTAAAGGGCAGTGAAGGGGGTTGTATACATTGTTGCATATGCGAGGTTGTAAGTTGTCGTTACATTGAATATCTACAAGCTAAGTACGAGATATTTGAATGATGTTAGATAGTTATTATTGAAGAAAGAAAGAAAACGGATTATTTTGTCTTTAAAACATGTTTTTTGCCTTATTATTATTATTTATTAAAACCTATTATTTGTGCCTCATAAGAGGTTCAATTTGTTATACGATAGGTCAAATAGATAGGGACCAGATGTTATACGAGTACTAATAACCTCGACCAATGTTTTTTGAAGTTGTTTTTTCAGGGTACCAGATCTAGTTTAACGATGCGTTAATGAAGTATAACTACTTTTACGTTTTTTTTGGGCATAGATTGTTAACATATTTATAACTGTATAATTTCTTTAACTAAGGAGGAAACCTATTTCATTATACCAACAAAAATAATACAGTACCAGAAATAAAACTGTCTTATCAGTTACCTTGAAGTAGTTTTCCAATTAGAAGAGCTACATCAAGAACAGATACAGACGAGTAATGAAACGTAACCTTGTTACTTGTATTCTGTTTCCCAAGACTCGAAACAGCTATAATTGAAACTTGGAGTTTCATGGAGTAGCAAGAATTTAATATCCGACCCTTTGTAATAATGGCTTGTAGTTCTTGAGTAATTTGGGTTCTAACAACCAAGCAAATTTTTGTTGAACGAGTTGTTAAGATTTCGCAGCTTGGGTGTTAAATATGGTGAAGTATAGTTTGAGTATGACCAATGATTATACTCATGATTTTGAGCGGCAAGAAACAACGAAATCTAGCGTCAACTTTAAATCATCTCCTTTTAGTACCTTAACAAGGGTTTACAATCCAATAAAACTCTGCTCTCATATGATGATTTTTTTTACATATCATTATTTTCACGTACGTGATGTCGTAAGGAATCCTCACGTTTCTACTTTATTATTATATTCTATTTTCAAATTGAAGCTTGACAGCTGTGGCGGTACTCAAGTCTTATGTGTTTCAAAGTCCATTTATTTATTTCAAATAAAAAATAGTTTTAAATCCACCCAACTGTTTAACCATCCATTTTATTGGTGTATGGATACTTTGACACTTGGTATTACGTGTAACCTATCAGTTCTAGATTTCTACTACCTCTTTTACACCAGAAAATCATTAGGAACTCTATCTCGTTAAAAAGATGTCTCAACTTTAAACTGTATCTCAAGAAAAACACTGTTTTCATACAATAGAACGATGTAAATCAGCGACTATACAGGGTTATTACAAATGATGTTCCTGATTTCGATTATAATTATTAATGGGTAAATTTGCTTTTATACCATTTTAACTGGTACCATTGGAAAGAAAAACTTATAAAGTTTTATTTATACTGGTTTGGGTGCGTATCTGATGTTTCTAAAGTCAATTGTTGTACGTGATGTGTTATGGTTGATTTGGAGGACAGTAAATGCTTGTTGTGTAATGAATTATCAAATTAACCAATTTTTTAACTAATGTGTGCAACCAATTTTAGAACCAGATGTAATAAAGATCCTCTCAGTAATCAATGTAATCGCAAGTAGTAATTAAATTTCAAAACAAATGTCCGCATTTGTAAAAAATGCTACTAATGCTCATCGTTTGTGCCTGTGACATGGATCGGGCGCGGTTGTCCGAATGATGACGTACTCTTGAACTAGCCTCCAATATCTTCGGATAACACTCCCTGTTATTTTTTCTTGTGGGGTTACATCAAAGGTAAGGTGTACACATCACCATTACCATTAGCAAACCTGAGATCCAGCAACGGATTACTAATGCCATCGAAACAATGGATCAAGACACTCTTGAACGCATTGCAAGAGCTTGATTATAGGATTGACATATGTTGTAGCACAAGAGGTACCCGTATCAAAAATTTATAGTTATGAGTACTTGTGACGAAACCTTTTGAGTTTTTCTTTAAATGTAATCATTTTTTTTCTTTGTATAACATATAAAACTACATTGTATATACACTTGAAATCGTGAACATCATTTGTAATAACCCTGTATATTCTGTGGGTAGTTTCAGACATAAGTATAGATCCTAAAGTAACACCAGTTTGCAGTTTGATTGTGGAGTCTGAGAAGTTCGTTATTGTTATCAAAGTTTGTCACTCCTCTGTCATCAAGCAGACAGTCGCTTGAGAATTTCATTACTTTGGTACATTGATATTCTGATCATTCCACAACTTCATAGAGAGCTGTATTTGTGGTATAAAATAAATGTGGGTTGAAAGCTTTAATTCACTATACATTGATTAGTTTTTTCGTTATTGCACATTATAGCGTTGGGCTGGTTTGATTGAACAGAAAACGGAATCACTTGTAAAACTTAGAGGCACTTTACACAATAATAATAGTAGTTTGTATACAAATATAGGCCTAAATTTTGTTTTCCTCTTTAAATACAAGTTACCTTTCTTGTTAGTAATAAATTATTCATTTCAAAAGAATACTATAGCATTTTGAAAACACAAATTAAATTGTATTTAATAGGACAGGGTCCAAGAAGCACAGTAAAAGATACTACAGGATACTGTTGACAAATACATAACTTCAAAAGTTAAAACCATCTGAGTTGTACCAAACTTAAAAACAATTAATTTTATTGTATCCTTGGAAACAAATAATTGAAATAATTTATTTCAATAGCTTTCTGAAGTTATTACTGCTACCTTCAATTTGCGTTCTACTCCCTTTTTCATCCAACCAACTCATTTCTAATCTTCTAACCAACTCATCAAGCTTCTTGAATCTTGATAAGTAAGTAGTCCTTCTGTTTAATAAGTAATTTTAGTAATAATTATTAGTCCTTCTATCTCTAAATGACTGTATTTCATTTCAAAACAATTTTCGAACACGGTGAAAGAAATGTTTAGCCATATTTGAAGTTGTTAAGAAAAAGGTGTATGTGACTCATAAGGATTAATAGGATTATTTTGCTGTTTGGAGCCTATTTGTTCATTCTAATCATTGTAACCATTCAAATAAATGTAGGAATTTTATGTTTGAATTCATAAGGCTCAGTCAGTGTCATACATGATTCAGCATATTTGTGTCTCTTTTCTTAACAGAGGATCTAGTGATATTTGTTACTGTAAAGGTGTAAGTGTTAAATTCTGGTATTACGTAGGTTGAAATGTAGAATTATTTGTTGACAGAATGGAGATAAACATGAGCGACTTCTTCAAAGGGGCCGGCGCTGCAGGATGCGTCTTCGCTGTCGGGTACTTGGCATACAGGTACTTCTGGACCCTACCCCCACCACCAGGTAACATTCATCATTTCCAGTCCTTTTAAAATGATAAAACACTAAAAACCAAGTCATTTTCTATTACATTAATTCTGGGTTGGACAAAACTCTGGTAATTATGTATAAATGAAATTAGATCCAGTGTGTAACCGAGAATTGATCCATTGCAGTTGTTCACAAACACATTGATCATCGGAATTTATATTCATATGAATCAGCTTGGCCAAGATAAACCAAATGTATGACTCAAATGTATGCAGCGTGGTTAATAATATCTGATTTCAGGTAGCCTAAATTAAAATTTAGAGTGTTGTGATATTAGTAAATATACCATTCGTAATATAAATGTACGATTCACCGTGTAGGGATACTTTGGTTAGTATGTTGGTTTGGTATGGAAATATTATTAACCTTTTATTTCAAATGTTATGATTATTATTGGTATTTTACCCGTATTTTTTTTAAATACATGGGAACATTTTGCTTCATGATTATACTTTAGGAGGGTAAAAATGTTAGTTCTTGCTTTACAGCAATGTTTTGATGTTGATCCCCGTCGATAGAAAGAAACTTCCTTCGCGACGACAATATACAGTTCCAGACTCCTCCCTGGGGAAAGCGTCCCCAGAAAATCCACCAGTGCGCCGAAAAACATTACCAAAACGACGAAACCAGCACACCTACATCCGCCATCTTCGTCCTGCCCGGAGATTGACTCCCGGGTGGCAAAGAAGATGGATTATCGGCTAGTTACGTTGTCCATAAGAGCTCTGCCTCACATGTTACAAGACGACAATACCAGGACTACAACCACACGAGATCTCAACCACTCATGACTATGGACCTGCGGCCAGAGAGCAGCTGAGGAAGGCAGAGGTTACGGACAAATTAATTAACCCTGCATAATAAATTTGTTTTGTTTTAAGTTTAGATGTCAAACACAATGCAGCATTTAGCTGACAAGAGAAAATGGTCTTACAGAGTGTATCAAACAGTGTTTGTCCTCCTTAATTGTGTGAATGCTGTATAGACAAAGGTAGTTGATTTAATGATGCTTGAAAAGGTTGAAATACATTAACCAAGTATGCTAAGTAACAATTTTCGTAGAATTCTCCACTGTAAACCTTTTCTCTATGTTTCCCTATATATTCTATCACTCGTGTCGCTCGTCTTGTCATTATAATCCCAGAAACATAATGACATAGCTACTCTCGCCTTGCTCTTTTACCTCTGGTGTTTGCTACTCTTGTCATTGCACTCGCCTCTGGATTTTCACTAGCGTCCTAGCCTTTCTTCACATTTGACTTACTACGTTTGACTCGTTTTAATTTCAAGCCTTTCAATGTTTCAATTATTTATAAATAGCCTCTCTCACGGTACTTTTCTTGTTCTAACTCTCGCTTATTGCGTTTATTACGTTCCCAATAAGAGATCGCAACTGAGGGCATGTGAGAAGCTTACGAGAGCACTGCTGGAGGAGCCTTCACTGAGGGGATGAGGAGTGAGAAAAATAAAACGTAATAAAAAATGTGAAAATAATATTTTCAAGGTCCGCCTTACCTTAAAATGAGATTAATGAGATGAATAACATCAACCCATCGAAAGGTTAAAAGTATCATCCAAATTAAAAGGTTTTATCCAAAAATTTATTTAATATTGGGTTTTGACTTTTAAATTGTGTTTTGATTTCTTAAACTACATTATACTCTCGACAGTTTGACTGCTTGTGCACCGATAATGTTAATAAATAATTGTAACATTATATGAGGTATAGAGATATTTATTACCTAGTGTTTGTAGGCTATTACTGTTTACTCAATAACAAAAATGAAACAAAGTAAGAAACCTTAGTATTACTGTACAAAATAACTTCCATTAATTGTCAACTTATTACATAAGATTTTTAAATTTTCCTTTTTACCGTAGTTTGTAAGTTGGTCAATTTGACGAAGCTGAACTATTCTATGCCGGTGTTTGTTTATAAGTTTCCGCATAAACAGCACTGTTGTATATCGGATAAACACAGTTACTAACACTGACACTAACAAGGAGTGATGTGTTGTTAATATTGCTTTACTTCATCTCAAGTCCTGCGTCTTAGGTTAAACTCCGGCTTTTAACTTTATCTTGCTTTTCAGATTTTTGTAATGGGAAAAGCTTTAAAAAATGTACTGATTCTAAAACTAAGTTTTATTTTATATAACATATGTTATCAAAAATTACTACACTGAATTATGGAATGGTACAACTGATATTAGGAATATAATTCGTAATTTTAATACATTTTTAGATTCGTGTTACTTAACTATATCTTAAACAAGCATACACTTATTGTTAAATAAACAATAATGTTACGTTGACTAGTATCTTCGTTGCATGTTATCAACCCTCACATTCGTAAATCAACTTGTCGTGTTCTTTGTAAACAATCGTCAATTGATTTTATAATATGAAATGAAATCTTCCAAGGAATTAACTAAAGTAATAATACGCGTTAAAAATAAACACCATACAAAATTATACTTTATAACCTACTAACTAATAGGTAAACCCTATAACTACGGATCGTGAAATTAAACAAATGAAATATCCAGCGCTGTATAGAAACGAAATTTTACTGTAAGGAAAAAACATCTAAAATTATATGTAGCTTACTACGAATTTATTCTAATACTAATATTAAGAGAAAATACAAGATTAACAGAGGGCCACAAACGATAATAGAACCCGATTCGTAGAGAACAAAGGTTTGAGTGATCCTCCTATGAAATTACTAAGGAACTAAACTAATGTTAAAACTAAGAGTAAATAGTACTAAAATATACGACGGTAAGACCGATTCGTATAGATTTAAATTCGCTAACTGTACTACTAAATACTGCACGAATAAAAAAACTATAATTAGTAGAAATTTAACGATATCTCAAAGCTACACAATAAAGTCTAACTGAAATTGACGAACGTTAATATTAGAATGAGACTTAAGGACCGACTCGTAAGTATGAGTAGTATAAGCAAAGGATGTATCTATAGCGATTGTCAATAGTGAAGTGAGATGCTCCGTAGCTAGCCTGTGTAGACGAGGTTTTGCCTCTGTTTAAAGTATCTGGTGCCCAATCTTTGGTCAACTTATCCGCTTCCCGCTGGTTCCTTATATACCCCCTCCACCAGCAACCAAATACGTCATCTTGTTACTGATGGCTCCCCCCTCCCCGCATTCTCTAACGCCAGTCCGTGTGGACTCCTCACCACTTCTTGCCTATGTGTTTTGCATTCACTTAATCTTATACATTAAACGGTTGCTTATGGTGGTTTCCTGTAAAGTGACATTTAGTTTCTCCGAACTTAATTGATTTTACAGGTAGATAAGTACCTGCTACATTAGCCTAACCACACGGTAAATGTAATTTTTTGCTTAGTTTATCTTTAAGGCGTAATATCATGTTACCTATTAGAGATTGAACAGAATGTCAAATACAAAAGTTGTAGATAATTTTATTCCACAGTGACGATTTTCGTCAAATTTAAGATCCAACGACTCGTTAAGTTTTACGGACAAAATAGTAAACCTTTACATAACCGGATTTCGCGCTATTTTCAAACCCCCCATAATGGGCCCCCAAATTGAAATTTCGATTTTTTGAATTTTCTTGTCGGTTACAAGCCAAGACCAGCCTACATCCCAAATTTCAAGTTTCTATCTCATCTGGAAGTACCCAAACATTTATGTCAGTGAGTGAGTCAGTGATGACGACGATCGAGCTTGGAGCTTTATAATATAGAGAAATGAAATTTGATAAAAATCACATATTTTTATAAGAACAACCCCAATCCAGTTAATTTTGTTATCGACGGTTAAGTTTTTGTTTCAAAACTTTTTCTACGCTCTTAGGACAATTCCAAACGTATTGGTTTTGTTTATACCGTACGAATAACATAACCCAATTTAAATGTTATTCATAGACTTTCAGATGAATACAAGTCATTGAATAAAAGTATAATTCTTCCAAATCACCAGCTAGAAAGTTATAAACATATTCTGTAATTAATTAAATCGTTCTAAGAAACTTCAAGATCAAGTTAACGACTCGTTTTCTCGATGTAATTTCAAAAGTAAAACTCAACTAATTTTCAACTTATAATTTCCTTCGCGGGGAGCTTTTTGTCTTATTATCGATTTAATATAAAAGTAGTGCCTGCTTTTAGGTTGTAACAAAATATATTACATTAGCTTTCCTATGTGCATTATTAATGTGTAGTTTCAATTAAACACTTTGAAAAATGACTTAAATGTTTCAGGTTACAACCGATAATAGTTTTGCTCTAGTCTCCAAGACATGAAGGTGCGTTGCACCTAGGTTTTCTTTAAGTAGCTTGTTCATAGTTAGCTGAAACAACGTTAAATTTTGTTTGTATTAAGTTCATCTTATGTTTTTAAGATAGTTAAAAAGGTAGGGAATAACCTGGGGCGTTTCCCTTTTCCTCCAAACGGGATCTTGTCGCTTAAAAACAGTGTTTATAATATGATTTCGATTCAACTTTATATAAACTCTATCCAAGACCATCTAGCCGTCTTAAGCTTAGCTGTTCAGGATTTGTTGATTTTAATATGATTAACAATCATTTAGTGTTCTCTCAACTATTTCTAAAAAATAAAGCTTTTTTCTAATGCAGGTAAATTGTTTATCTTGAACGATTTGCTATAATTTTAAAATAATAAAGAAAGAATAATGATAGCTTTACCAGTTGAAAGATCTTACGTATAAAACATTTCAAATAATTATTTAATTTCTTTCTTTATGGAGTATGTAAAAAAGCTAGTAATATTTAATCAAAAAACATAATAATTCCCAAATTACAAACCATTTTTCGTTCGTAGTAATTTTTTGAAAATCAATTTTCAGTGATCGACTAGTGATGAGATAAAACCACAAAAACTCGGAGCATTGTTGTGTTTTTGTGCGAAATGCCTCGAGAGAAACATCCACTCTGGTTTATAGCCTCTCTCAACAGGGCAACAAAATGTACTTTGTGGTACAACATGGAAAGAACGGATTAGCAAAACATGTTCTCTTTCATTCCGTCCTATCACAGGGCTGGACTTTGTTTTAATTGCAAAACGACACATTAAATACGCGTACGTACAGCATTTTCTAATTAATATGTTATTTACTAAACAAACAAGTTAGTAAAAATAATAGAATTTTTACTTTTATTTTTAAGTTGAATTTTTTGCAAAAACTTAAAACAAAGACAAAGTTAGTTAGCTTTTAGTTTCCTATCATCGTGTACTTCCAAATTTTGGCTTGTTAAAGGAGCTACTTTGCGCACAGCCGATGACAGAATAAGGCTAGTATATTGTAGCAACTGAGACGAGAGCTGGTGGGCGTTTTCCTGTGAACTTGACTGCAATGTGTCCTTTAACGAAAGATATTATCGTAGCTATATAGAAATTGTGGCTAGCATACAATAAAAAATCGTCGACAGTACGGTACACCTTTTGCAAAAAAGGCAATTAGATTTCTTGAGACATTACAGAAGTTTGTTAACTTTAGAATTGCGTACGGCTGGTTTTGACCGGTTCAAATGTTATGATGCAACAGGTATAACACAAAATTAAAACGTAATTCGTACTCAGAATGGTTAACGAGTATGTTGGTTGAGTTTATTGGTTTATGATTTCATTGTATGATTAAGCACCTGGTCGAATAAAGTACCAGAGAGTGATCCAAAATGTTTTATTGACTTAGAATATAATATTTACTATCAGAAAATTATAAAACATTATATTTATTTTAGTTGTGAAACCAACAATTTCTTTATCCACTCTAAAATTGTAGCACCAAACTTACACCGTGATCGCAAAAATGTCATCACCCAAGCGAGAATCGGACTGGTACCACCCGGCTCAATAATCTAGGAGAGGTTAAACCACGAACTTAATTAGACCATTGTAGAAACTGGATTCTTCTAAACTTTATAACCTAAACTAACTTACAAAAAATACCATAATTTACTACGAAATTTCCAAATTTCTTCCACAAACCTATTATTTTGTAGAGTCAAGAACTTCAACCATATCAAATGGTATAACCTGAATAAAGCTTTTCAAAATCTGAATCCAAGAAAACGTTGTCTTCTACCCGTTGATTTATTCAAACTTTTGCTCTAACAGCAATTTTGGAGAGATTTAATGGCGATGATCTGAAATGGCTTATACCCTTTTAATGACAATGTAATTGTCATTAACATTTTTGAATTTCGCATAATATAAACTTAGTTGCTGCTTTTTTTAATTAGAGAGTTAAATGATTTCACCAATTAAAATCTCTTAACGAAGTGTTCGGGCAAGCATTCAATTATTTTAGACGTTGAGATCAAGTCTCAGCAGAAAGAGTGGGAGCTGGAATAAAAAGGTAAACTTTGAGACGAGTGACTGATCTAATGAATGAACTTTTAACAACACTACTGCTGCTTTCAATGTGAGTTCTCTTTTTCGTGACCAGTTAGATTTAACAACATGTCCTGAAGATTACTATGTCACCATAAATATTAGACTAATTTAGTTTTTATAAACAAAATATAACAGGAAAGTTACTGTCAACCGATTGTTCAAACGATAAGACTAAAAATTGGTTCATATATCTCCGAAATATTTAAAGCTTGAATTTGGTTTTTCTTTACCACACATACTTCGTTGATTTCACGCTGTCATGGCATACTTTACCATATTTTTCACAAGACATCAAAGTATTTCCAAACTTCCACGATCTAAAAATTAAAGATAAATATAAATAATTTAATAAACTATTAAATTTAAAAACTAATTTTTAGAACAATCGACTTTTTTTACTTTTAAGCCCTTTAATAACTTATTGAATTTGGAGTTAGAATAGTTATATACAAAGCAAAAATGGCTAAAGTATAAGAACATTTGAGCTTAGTAACGGTTTCAACACACAATCGGCCAATCGAAGGAAGAAAATTGGCATATTCTGTTGTCGTCCGAATTCCAATATTTTCACAAAATAACCAAAGATAATGTTGTGGTAAGTAGATTGCTCATAGATGTCACATGGTTTAGGCAGCAAAATCAACATAGTTCAGCAGCCCAAGCACATATAGTGCTGCGATTGCTACCATATTTCACCGTGTTTCTCACCCCTCGGTTCCACATGCTCGAGTTTTTCCAATGTCGATTACTTAAATGTGGCCAATCGTGAGGTTTTTCGATAACGAACGAACTTGCGCGTGCGTCAGTAGCTCTACTTGAGAAGCTCTTCTTAAAAGAATTCCCTCGCAGCACTATATATATCTGTGCTTGAGCTGCCGAACAAGGTTGTTTTCCTGCCTCAACCATCTATGCGTAATCTTCTTACCGTAACATTATATTTGATATATAGCACTACCAAATAATATATTGAACAAATACATCTAAAGCAAAACTATAGTTCTATAAATAAAATACACGTTGTACTACACTGGAATGAGATCTTAATTCGAGTATCTGTTTCACCGTATTCAGTCGTATCTAATAAAAACCGAGTCAACCTATCCAAATATAATTATTATATAATTTTGATCTAACTCTAAATAAAAGAGAGCCTAACACTTTCTTTAATGCATACATAAAGAAGGCAGTCACTGAAGCGGAAGAAAGTCACAAAGTTTCCTAAACTTGCTGCGAAATCCTCGGAGATATGAAGTTTGGATTTAGAACTTTTCTTATTGAGATTGTAACATTGCTTGTCTACTTCAGTAGTACTTGTCGTTACTTAATGAAGACACTGATCGTTGTCCATTTGTTCTTTGTTTGCTTGATTTCTCTTTATAAGAAGTTGAGATCGACTAAAAAATTCTATACTTGACAAACTTTTCTACAAGACTGACAATTACTGGAGAATAATGTTTGTTGCTATTTTGAACAAGTTGGTTATAACTTATGAGGAAGCACCTTTGCTTAGCCAATATTATATTAGTAATGTTTTAGTAAATATCTCAAATTTAACAAGTGTTCCTAGATGTTCATACAAAGACATAACTTATAATTTCAGTTGTGTTAATTTTCAACTAACTCAAAATTAAAATATAATAAAATTAAATCAATTTAATTTCTTAATTCTTCCACACAGTGTAATGTTATGTTGTGACACACGTTCAACGTTAAACTAAAATGCAGTTTAACTACTACAGGTCGCAATATTACAACAATCTTTATATAAGCTCTGCACTCTTAAGAGGAAATTTGAAAACAAACATAACTATATTCATTTTGATTCATACGAAAGTTAGCTTGCACTTGCTTGCTGCTAGAACTTTATATTGTTGAGGTCTACAGCTCAATGGAGAAATTCGAACCAGCTTGTTATATCTTTCACGGTTGATTAAGTTTGTTACCACTTGACTTGATAGGAAAGACGACACAACCCCAGGGTAAGAAGTAAAATATCAAGCCTTACAAACTGATGTTATGAGCTTCCGGAAACGGTTTTGTCAGAAACAAATATAACATAAACATTGACATGTGTTCAAAACATCCATGTTTACTAAATATTTACAGTGTGTTTTAAAAATACGCTTTTATTCTAAAACCATTCCACTTTTACCCATTTACCAAAACACTTAGCTTTAAAATTGCAAATATAATTTGGTTTGAAATAGTGGATCTTTGCCCATACCTTGGTATGTTGTGGTATTACGATATGACCTTATTTACGCTCATTTAGACATAATAATTGTAACATTGATATAACTATGCTACATAATTCATAAAGGTATACTATAGAACGCTATGCAACATCAGATAAATCGAAGTTTAGGGGCAAACCAGATTAAACTAGATGAAAAATTATTTGGCGATAGTATGAAATTATGAAAGATTATAAAATTATGAAATTAGGAGAAAGAATGAATTGTTACACCTTGTTTTAGGTATAATTAATTGGTGATTTCTGTCCTGGCTTTATCTTTTAAATACCTAACAGACTATGAACTTTTCGACTATTGGTTCCTTAAATATACTAATTGTTCTGTTAAATATTTCGTCAAGAACCTCTAGGTTTAACAGCGACGGCGTACAGGCCAAACTTAGAACTACTGTTGATTATTCGAGATTTTCAAAGGTCGAGGTTGAGTGGTAGAGAGGACTTTGTAGTCCTAACTTCACCTCTTTAAACAAGACAAACTTGTACATGCCTATTACAATATATTGTAAACAGTTGGCATTTTCACCTAGTTGGAAACTCAGAAATATGTAATTTACAGTCTGCCTAGTACATTTCTTCCATATAAGATGGCCGATGTAACAGATAGTTCCCCTACTTTTTAATACGTACTACAACACTTAATAACAAGAAGACATCTTTAATGCTACATAATTAGAGAGTTTTCTTGATACTTCGAAATGTGAATATAAGTAACGGTATCACCACACTTCGTCAGGTTGTTCATCATTGTCACTTTACTCAGGATATCTGTACTATGCCATGATACATGGGAGGATTCCTGAGGAATATTATGTGTGTATTTATCTAATTTGTCTTTTAATTTTAAACGTTTTTCTATGTCGTATCTTTATTAATGCTAGTTGTTATCAAATAAAATGAGTTTAAAGGAAAACACAAACAAAACTATTTCTTTTGGTGATGGGTGAGTGGTCCTCTTGCGTTAATTACTTTTAAACGAGTTAATTTTCTATTTGTTTGTTTCATGCTGTAGGTTTCTTTTCATTTGACGATATCAAATTCCAGATCTCAAAAATTCGTGTACTTTTCATCTCAAAAACGATGGAAAATGTCCGTAATAAAGTTCAAATATTGAAAATTGTACCATCTTCAACAACAAACTTCAATCAAAGAATTCATGTCCCTGAACAAATAATATAGTTGTCTCTGCCTTTTGTTACTTAACAATTATCAACTATAATAAGCTAACCTATACGTACATTTTCTTCGTTAGGTTCTTGATGAAACCTTAGAGGATTCAAATAATTACTCACTTTTTAAAATAAGTTTCATTTACTTTAAAAGCAAGAGCCCTTTCGCCGGTCAAGGGATCATCAGTTATAAACATAAGACATCTGCATGAAAATAACGAATATACTTTAATACGTACATTACTAGTTTGATGTCATTATGCATTTGTTTCCTAGGAAACCTGAAAATGAAGTCAAGAGTAAGGTTTGGAATGAAAGAATTTATTGAGGAAGAGAAGAGTCACGTTTTCGCAGTAAATCCTGTTTCAAGCTACGTTCTGTATTTATCGTTTATTTTTATATTTATGTTGTTATTTTCCGTAAATAGCCTAATACAGTTTGGCTTGCATGATAAACCGACGGCAATGCCATTAAAATTGTCTGTAAAAAGCTTTTGGTGGTTCAGGTAAACTGTTATGAGATTTATTTTAATTACTTTCCCATTTGGAATTAAATTAGTGTTGTTTTATAAAATTGTGATATTTTGTGTGGCAGTTTAGGTGGTAGTTGGCTGCTTTTGTAAGAACAATTTATCCGGCTAAAGCCCTAATGAATTCCTGGATAAATCATGTTAATTACATAACGCCTTTAATGGTATAACCATTTCATTGACAGATGTATTAAACAAATCTAATGTGATTATTTGAGAAACAATTTGTATTTAAACAATTTGAACAGTAAAATTATTAAGATGTTCATCTGTTACTGAAGACAGATTTTTTAGTGTTTTTGGAAATACAAAGAGAGCCGATGAGTAGTCCCAAGTGCTTCCGTAAATCCAAACACATATCAGAATAGGCGAAATCTTAAAGTGCTTTTTAGTGTAAATTAACCAATAACAGTTGTTTTTATGATCTAAGAACTACATTTGTGAACTCATCTTGATCACTTATGGTGTAATCATTATGTCACAATAACCAATATGTGAATTGAAAATAACTAAAATAAGATCAGCCCAAACTAAGTAAGCGGCGGAAACATTTGATCTGTTCAGTATCACACGTCTGAATGTAAAGTTTATCAATTTGAACCGGGATTCGTTGGAAATTTCAGAAATGTTTTTCACTTAGTTCTACTACTTTCGGTTATATAAACTTATATAAATAAACAATTTCAATTACTTGATAGCCCAATACCGCCATATTTATCCCTTGAATTATTATATAGGTAACCATATAAAATTATTGCAAGGTGGCGAAGGGAAGAGGTTACTCGTATCACTGCAGTAACGAGGGTAGACAGTGACAGTTTGGTCAGACAGAAGGGTCCCAGGTGACTTTACTAACGACCCCACATTGTAACAGCATATACATTCCATTATCATGTCAGCTGCTAAGGCAAACTGAACTAGGTGGCTTTTCTGTTTCACACAACAACAAAAACTATTGAACAATCATTCTTGTTGTTTGAAATAAGAACTGAAACTAACCCTTAATCGTGAAAAAGTCTCAAAGAATTTAATTAAACGTAACATTCTTATGAAATAGAGGGACCCAGTCTGAAGTGGGTGTACCCTTGGGATTTTAAAGGGTGATTGAAGTCTTGAGGGGTGCACCAAAAATATCAAAATGGTGTTAGACATAAGTTTTGGCAGTTCTTAGCAGTTTATTGCGTACTCACACTCCTACAGTTTCTAATACTAACATATCTACTACCACTAAATTTATGTTTATTTGAGAGCGCTTCTATAATTTGAGTTACAAGTAGTTTGCGTTAATATAACCTTTTCTATGACTGCTACTTTTTTACTATCAAAATTGACAAAGTTTTAACTAAGTTCTAGGCTAGTCGAAACATTATTGTTGAAAATGTGTGAGATTTACATTTTAAAACTCGAACCTCAGCTGCAAAAGTAAACTAATGTTGGCTTGCAAGAATGAACTAATTGAATAACTCAAATTCAGCCAGCTTACACCTGGGATCCATTAATACTCCCTCCATATTTTCTACTAAACCATACTCGGTTTTATCTTCTGTGCTTATGTTTTCTTACCACTAATTCTTCTAAAAGTAACTTTAGTTGACACTACATCACGTTTCTTCGTGTTAGAAAAGACGAACATTTTCAAACGCTTATAGAATAGGTAATACATCAATGTTGTTAGTTGAGCTCATAGCCTCAAGCTTCAAATTCAAATTATTTTATTGGTGCTCTTACAAAATTGGCCTCAGCTAAGAGAGTTCATAGCCTCAAGCTTAAATAAAAAAAGCTTGAAGCATTTATTAGAGTTACAATTTAAATTATTTTGACCAAAAAAAGTGAATGTTGGATGGGCTTTTTATCGATAGTGTGCGTCTGATAGTAACACCTTTTGTACTTCCGAAATATTTAATATTTTAAATTTTAACAATCATAATTCTATGCTTTTAAGCGTTGATTTGTAGTTAAGAATTGAAAGTGATTAGTGGGGTATCTTTTAGAATTTAAGGACATTTAATATAGACTAAAAGGTTTTTACAAATAGGGGTTACAATATTAGACTAATAATTTCAAAGCTAAAAATAAATCTACAACCAAGATTAACATTTTTGAAACTCCTTTGTGTACCAAAAATGGGAGTTTTCCTAATACATTTTATTTAAAAACCACACAACCAACTTTGTTGAAGGAGTTAAAAAGTCTCATGTGTGCCGCACTTTACAAATTTTGATCAACTTATTGTAAAATACTACAATATTGAATAGTAAAATACACTATTTAATGTCAACGTATCGAACTAGTGTATGTATTGTAACTAGCTTTAATAATTACACTACACATGGTTCAACATTTTAGACACAATAGCTGAATCACGTTTATAGTAATCGTGTGAAATAAATTCTTGCACTTCCACCGTCTTGTTATTCCATTCGTGACCATTGACTTTAAATAGCCGTTCATAACTTATAATTTTGTTTTAAATAAGCCATTAAAACAATTTTGATCTATGATTGGTTTATGTACCTACCCAAAATAAAAGAAGAACTTATAGATAAGTAACAAGCCTTCAACCTAAAGCGGGATTTTAATAATTTCTGTAGTTCATTGCTAAAGACTATTACTATTAAATTAATGTTATTAGACTTAATATCTAAAAATACCAGGGTATTCGGTAATTTGTTGAAAAATAGCATGCCACAAGTTAGAGAGTAAATATTTGACATAAAGCACTCTGGTAATTCCCAGGAAAAGAGATTTGGGCAAAGGATTAAGTTGAGTACGTTTGAATTGAGAAATGTTACATCACTTGTGTTGACCCACACTGTTGATTGAGCAAACTCAAATGTTTTTCTTGGCGGAACATTCGTTGTTTAAAAAGCGCTTTGATAAAAAGAGGTGTTTGTATGTAGTTATAACCAGAAACGTGTGTGTTTCATTGTTTTACGAGTTTCCAAAGAGAAAAGGCTTTTGGTATCGGTAGACAATGCCTGTAGTTAAATAATTTGCTACAACAATATAAGTAAAACTGGTTGTCCAATTTGTAATGTGTCCAGTTCTTTCGGATCCAATAAGTAAAAGATTCGTATGATCAAGAACAGTTAACTTAATACCATAACGATAATAACATAAAATGTAATAGTAGACAAGTTTATTGTTGGTATAATTACGGTTTCATATTTTGTATAACGAAACATGTATTTGATACCCTTTAAAAATGAAGGAGGGAAGGCCACTCAGAAATAGTAAAATTTCGCTCTTTTAGGTGTTGAAACCCAGCCACTCTCATTACGATTTTCACTATTTTGGGAGTGGTTTTCATATTTACAGGGTAGGTATGCCCAACTAACTTTAACGAAGCTTTTACTAGTTATGCATACAAATCCTAGTTTCTTTCGACTGACTACACTAACACGATAAAGAAACGTATATTCTGTAACAGTGAGAGGTCGTAAGTAAAGTCATCTGGTAGTGTTATACCTGGCCAAAAACCCTCGCTAATGTGTGGTTTACAGGAACTCAAAACGTGCAGTATTATATACAAACCTTTTTAATCTGGTGTCACTAGACATTGTGTATAGAAGAGTTTTCCGTAGCTTGTAAGAGAGTTGCGACCTCCGATAGAATTACAGGTTTGACTTTAGTCGCAGGCACATAGCTCCTGACCGTTCTTTTCTGATGTAAACCAAATAAATCATTCACTCAATAAAAATACCTCAAGCGTAGAAAAAAAGAATTAATAACAAAGTATTTCGGGGTAAAATGGATTAAGTTCAATATCAAAGTTGCCATAGTAATTTAATAATGGATTAGCAGCCAGAAAGTGTTATTTTTATTCTTGATGTTTTCTCATAAACTTGTGGTATATATAATGAAAGCATTTTTATTTTAATTAAAATTACGTGGTAAACGTATAAATGTGTATGTTATTTTTAGCTAAAGCTATTTGAAAAATCATGTAATATACTGAGGTAGGCCTATATTTACATTTAACAGGGCTCTTAAGGAATGCCAAACATAGCTTGGAAGATTTACTGAATATACGTGACTCTTCTCAGTAAAACCTAGTTCTATCAACTCTTGCACTTGTAGGGTCTTACGCACAAATAGCCTGACTTCTTTCCATGCGGTGTTACTAAACCTCATCTTTAGTATCAAAGACGTATGTGTTAAGAGTTTAAGATTGCGGAACTAAAAATATGCTTCGTGCGGTAACCAGAGTAAATATTCCAAGAAATGGAATGGTAGTTACAACAGTCAGTGACTTTTATACACGTTACAAGTGCGTTATAATGCACAGGAATGCTCTCATATATCATGGCAAGGTACAGATATAGCGAGTGTAAAGTGACAATGATGAACAACCCGACTGTGTGTGGCGATACCGTTACTTATATTCACACCCAGCTATCTTCAAATCTCTCTCAGGTATAAAGCAATGCAAAAATGTTTTATTTCGTTTGATTTTAGTTTAGTATTTCTTGTTCTGGTTACAGGTCATAAGAAGAATTCTGCCGGACTTCACGTTTAACATTCATGCTCCACATATTTGCAGAGCAAATGATTTTCGTAGTGAACATTTAACATAACATACTTACTGTTTTGTCTGTACTTTCTGTCTAAGAAAAAAGTCACAATAAATATTTTGACTTGAAATTGTGTCTAACAAGACACTCGAAAGCTTTAACTTAGTAATAATTGTTGTCTCAAATAGTGTTTTAAAAACGTAGCATCAACATACAAACGTGAAACTGTCTTAACGACAGTGAGCAAATTAAAAGAACGCCAAGAATGGGTCGTTGAGGGACATCCGATCATAAAGGAAAACAGTTCAACAATTATATCTAACAACAATGAACCAATGTCCTAGCTTGGTATGGTCATGAATAGTTTCAAAGGAGAAACAAAACTACATGTTAAATAAGAACAGATCAAATCCATCGTCGTCGTACTAAATCTAGCTGTTGTCCTTACGACACTAAGCAAGTCGTCAAGTTGTACCAAAGTCGATGGAGTGCCAAGAACTGAGCCTTGAGGGACATCGTATAACGAGCGGCTGCGCAATAATAGCTAAACAGCACTTAATCAACGTTTTACCTCAGTTTGGTCATGGATATTTTCAATAGAGAAACAAATGTATATTCTCAATAAGAAAAGGTCCAAATCCAAAGTTCATATCCCCGAGGTCTCAGAGCCCGAGGATTTCTCAGCAAGTTTTGGAAACTTTGTGACTTCCTTCTGCTTCAGTGACTGCCTTCTCTCTTTGTATGCGTAATAGAAAGTATTCCTTTTTTTGTAACTTTGAATTTGTTAGATTGGTTCCTGGTAAAGAAAAGCAAGTGGATTAACCTTTGCGTAGCTGCTAAATCTTTTATAGAGGATATACATTTTGTAAATTGGAGATCCTTAAGTTGAAATGAAATTGGAGTTTTAGCTTGGGAATCGTAAACATTAATAATACTATTTAGGTTTTCTTCATTTATGTATTTTTTGTGTATACGGTACTACACCATATTAATATATAATACAAAATCCTTAGACAGAACTAGGAAAAACAGTGCATACTTAACGCGTAAATGAAAAAACAACAGTAGGCCTATCAATAACTAAAACTAAAAGAAATTGAACTAAATAACAAGCACAAATTCTATTTAATAAATAATTGACAGTGGTACATAAAAGCCTAATGGCAGACAATATATGATTAAATTTTTTTTTACATTTAAATTGCAATGCACTTTTGATTGAAACACATTGAAAAAATAGAACCAACACTTTTATTGTGTGGCCCTTTAAAGGCACCACCAAAGACTGGAACTCGGCTGCAGGAAAAACCAGTTAACACACTCAAAATTGAATTTGCTCCGACGCCCAGGAAAACGCAGCTCTCTTGAATTGTTGAAAAGAGGATCCGATGAAATCAACTTTAACAGAGTTTCCAAGGCGAAGCATACGAGGGACGGGGCTGAGGTAGGCACAGTTGGTCGGTTGGTGATGCTTGGCGAAAGTCTGGTGCAGCGGATTTCTACGAGGCAGGGACATGCTGGTCGATGAGCTCTAGAAGTTCAGGTCAGTCCACCAGGCTATTGACAACTTTGTAAGGAACAGCAAGTCCAAGACCATTCTTCTTGATGTGAGAGAAAGCACATGGTGTTGAGAAGCCATTTCTTCCGTATCAACATTGATGTAGTTCATGCCCAGGAGGCAAAGGAATCACCTCTGAACCATGTTGAGTGTGTTGCAGTGACCAATCTGATGGGGACACCAAACAGTTGAGGCGTATTCGAGCACTGGACGAACTAACACCTCATAAAGGGTTTAAAGAGGAAGGAGACAATGAGCGCTTAGAGGAGCGAGCAATGAGTCCTAGTAAAGGATTGACACTGGAGCTTATCTTGGCTATGTGAAGACCCGGATCCAAGCTGGGCAACATGAAAGCACCGAGGTCCTTGACCTCATGTACCCTCACCAGGACACTTTCTTGAAGGTAGTAGGCATAGGTCGACACAGTTTTGATCCTACTGAATGTCATCACCTGGCACTTGTCGGCATTAAGCTGCATGGAATTGTCAGCGCATCATTTCAAAATGCTAACCAGATCATTTTGGAGTTCCACGTGATGGTTTACAGAAGAAATATCTCTAAAAATCTTAACATCGTCGGCAAAGAGACATACCAGAGATTTACCATTGTCATTTATAAAGGTGCTAAAGAGATATGGGCCAAGGAGGAACTCCAGATTTTACTCGCACCACGGTTTTGGAACAAAAGGAGGCGAGTTTGACGTTTCAAGTTCTTCCTGTAAGGTAACTCTTGAACCAGGAGACTAGTGAACCAGATTTACCCAGGGCGCCGAGCTTAGCTATGAGGTTGGCTAGGCTAACTCTGTCTAACGCTTTGGCGAAATCGAGATACACATAGTCAACGTGGTGGAGAGAGGAGAAAGCAGATAGCCTACCACAAAGTTTGAGAATACAACAAGATTGGTACTAGTAGATTTTCCAGGCCGAAACCCATGCTGCTCCGGGGTGAAGAAATTCCGGAACCGAATCGATATGACGTCCAATATCCATGGTTATTTACTGTATTTGGTATATTAGACTTATTTGGCGATTTAGCCGGAACCCCAAAACGGCAAAAACAACACAGAATAATGTAAATTAAAGAAATATTGGATGTGTTATAGATTAAATTTCCAATCTTAAATTTCCAACGTAACGTATCTCCAACCAATGAATAAACTCCGAGGGAAATATGTAAAACAAAAACGACAATGTCTTTTTTTATTTCAAAAGGTTTCTTAAACATATCAATAAGTAAGTATTTTTAATATACTCGTAATTTATGTTTGTGCAGGATCATAGTACACACACTTCATAAAACTGACATGAAAGTTTAGCACGTTATATTTTGCCTGATTTATACAATAAATCAATATTTACACTATATACGTGTTGTTTAGTGTCATTTAGTTACGTCTGTTAAAATAATAAAAACATTGGAAATTTTAAGATGTTCCAATTTTTTCATTATTTTAACAGACGTAGCCTACGAATGTCACTAAACAACTACGACCCGTCTGTAAAACCCTAAACATTTCAACATACGTGTTAGCATGAAATTTAGCACGTTGAACAACATAAAACATACCTGCAAACAAAAAGACAGGTGCTGAAATACAAATCTGAATTTCGATGAACACATCGTACAATGTATTCTTTCACAGCGAATATTTCCAGAAAATTGGCAAAAGTTAAAGTCACACTTGTTTGCATAATAAAGACTGGCAACAGACCTCCGCTAAGCAAGAACTCTGCTTGTTAGCAAACCTTCATTGTTGCCATTTCTTAACCTCGCCTACGTCAGAATTATACAATGAACAACATGATTTGTGGGTTGTGTAAGGTAATGAGGTGTGCATTTCAATTGTAATAAGCATAACTGTTTTCCTTTATGCTTTTCTGTTGATTAATCTGTTGTTCTTCGTTAATATGGGAAGCAACACACTTGCAAAAAAATATAATGTATTGTGATTGTGCCGTTTTTACGACTTTAGCTAACGTTTTGACTAGAACTAAGGTTTTGTTTGAACTGTTTTTAATTTTGAAAATGTTATTGAGTTAAGCATATTTCACTTCATAAAAATCATTGAGATCTTCATTAAACTCTATTAACCTTTCATATATAAAACGTTTTGTTTGAAATTGGTCATCGACGATTATAATTTAATTAATTTCTGAGGTTGAAATTTTATTGTGAACGTTTTCCACCTTTTTATAGTAAACAGGGAGAACACAACATTTTTGTATCTGGAATTGAAACGAAAAAAAACTAAAGAAAATTGTATGATTGGTGGGGTATTGACCTTTTGCCCTAATAATGTTAAGGCTAGCTATTTTCCCAACGTTTTGTGTTATATTAAGGTTACTTTATCGCCTAAAAACGGGATCAGATTCCAGATCATAAAACTTGGTGTTCTAGAGCATTTCTGCAGTCATATTTCTACTTTAGACAAAACGCATATTACCAAGTTTTATGGATTGATAGAACCATTATACTCAAGTGTTTTTCATTAGTTCTGTAAGATCTGTTTAAACCCCTCGCTGATTGTTGCGCGACAATGATACGTATTGTAACTGTTGATGCTCTTCCTCGAGGGGGGATAGTACGAGTAAAATCTCTTAACAGTAAGGTAATGGACTCTTAGATTAGATTAGATGGGAAACATTTGTGGTTCAAGACCACGCGCACGTCAACCCTTTGGTTTATTGTGCTGGCTCTGTTCACTAGGCAGCCCCACCCCGTTTGCTTACAAAGCTCGAGGATCGCGCTGCCCTATTCTGATGGGTGTAACTCCTGCCACTCACGAGACCCTAGAAGACCCCTTCTCCTGGCCTCCAGGAACTCGCATTCGATAAGAATGTGTTTTGCGGACTCAGGAGTACGCTCACATAGCCTACAACTGGTATATCCTGTGTAGAGACCCATTTTTGCTAGGTGATTTCTGAAATGTCCATGACCTGTGATATACGATGTTACCAGTCTAATGTTCTGGCGACTAAGACTGGTCAGGTGTTTGGTAAGTATCCTTGATGGATTCTTGACTAAAAGTTTGGCGGGTTCCTGGCATGGTAGCTGTTTCCATATCTCAGTGTGTCGCGCCTTTGCCCTATCGGCTAGCATTGTTTTGACAAGAGAAGGACTGATGCCTACCGCTGGTTCCGGACCGGCAAAGGATGACAGCGCTCCCTTTCTAGCCAGCAGATCGGCTTTTTCGTTCCCTTTAAATCCTTGATGCCCCGGTATCCATTCAAGCCGTACATTATTACAGCTTGCTAGAGCCAGGAGCGCTTGGTAGCATTCACGGACAATGCAGGAGTTGATAAGTGGACAGTCCAGCGCTCTGAGGGCAGCCTGATTGTCTAAGAAGATTACGATATGTTTATCCCTTGTACCAACAGATAACTCTAGATAGGTGCAAGTGAGGGTTGCGAAGACTTCTGCTTGAAACACTGTAAAAAACCCTCCCAAGCTACCTGAGAGGTTACACCAGGGCCGGACTCTGTGTGCCCCGTAGCCAGCCTTTCTTTCTATCAATGAACCGTCTGTTTACCAGACCCTACAGTTAAAAGAGAGTAATAGTTAAAAGAGTTAAAATTAAATTAAATTAATTAATGTAATAAAACAATTAATTTTATAAAATAAATTTAAAATAAAATTAATAGTTAAAAGAGTCAGTTGACCACTGTAGCCGTGATTCTATGCTGACTGTGTAAGGTTTTACAAATAGGTATTGCCCCTCCATATAGTCAGACCTCAAATGGACTCTTGCGAAATTTTAGTACCGGTATGTACGAAGAAAAGCTGGTCACGTTGTGAGCTCGGATATGCTCAGTGACAAATCCAGGGCATTGAAAGATTTATTTAATTTATTGTTGTAGGTCTCAGCACTCAACTCAACCGACTAACTTTGGAGTATTCCTTATCCTCGCCCGTACAGTGAATTTATGAAGAAAACGTTAACGTCAAAACATTTACAACAGTATGATTAGCACGTATACAGCAACAGGCTACATAGGACTGGCAAGAAATGTAAACCCTGATTACAATCTAATGTAGTAGTACTTAAGAAAAGTCACTTACCCTGTAAGAGATACTATCTGTGGTCGGTGCCGGCGAATCCTGTCTTGTTTGTTTCGACAAAAGAAAATCCCTTATGACTTGTTTGCTCCTAACTCAAAATGAAATCTGGATAAAATGTTTAAATAAATTATCCTCACAATGGCTCGTCTACTAAAATTTTTAATTTGGATAAAACGTTTCTTAGCAACGTATTTTAATCAAAAAGTAGATAATTGCATAATTATAACTCGAAATTTAATTATCGTTTGACATCTTATCTTCAAAACGAACAACGAAATCGTAAGCGAAACCGACCGAATTTTAACTAACTTGACCGTTTACTTAGACGGTCGTAACTAGGGAGAATTTTAAGAAGATCCCACAGTTCCTTTGGCCACGTTAACTCTAAACAACTATCAGCTAGTCACAGAGTACCAATTTCATGGTGGTGAGCTGTATTCAGACTATAACGAGTGACTATAGGCCCGACCGTTATCCGTAAAGCAGCCTGGTAAATAAGGAAACGACTTTAAGAACTAGTCCTAATATATCGTTACTAAATATGCACTTCATTGCATTATAATTAAGCTTGATTTGAGAGCAAATGGATTTATTACAAAGTACATAACGTGACGCTCTTAAGGTTGGGCTTATCTATAACTCTCTGTGGCACTAGATCACAGATGACTGTAGAAACAAACGATTTCGTAGAGGGTAAACTCTTATTATGCCGGTATGTCGTGTGTATATCATTATATCTGTCAATCGTGTTTAGTCAACACCAGGATGATTTAGAAAGTTAGTATCTGTAGATTAATGACGAACTGTTCCTTTGGTGTTATACTTATCCAATAGTAGTGAGTATGTTGTTGTAGTATTGCCCATGAAAACGAAATCTAGTCTAGGTCAAGTTAGTCCTATGACTTGTAGTGTTAAAGGTTTAGGCTAACTCTGAAAATGCTTTATAAAAACGACGACCCGGACTATAACTTCACTAAATTGTAGAAAGGTAAGTAGAATTTAATCAGCCCAGGTCTAATGTCGGTAGGACTAATCTAGTACTATTGACCTAGGCCCTCTGAAACTTATCAACACTTACGCCTCTCACATTTTAGCTCGTCAAAACCTCTACAAATTCGAGAGTAGAGTTTTGAAACGTTTGATTATTGGGTAAACCCTTTCCCAACTAACCAACTTTTACTTTTTAAACACATTAATAAATTGATTTTACAATACAAACTATTCAAAATGGATTCAACTAAAACTTATGTAAATAGTGTTAGTTGTTTGCCGAATAGGTCGGATGTACAAACGAAATACACACCACATTTTAGTCACACACAAAATATTCAAACTCTGTTGTCGAATGAAATGAATTTGCCATGCTACTTTTAAACCAGTCTTTTCTCCGCTGTAACACAGAGTAAGTTTCCTTACCTTGTCGAGAGTTGACCGTAAACCCAAGCACATTGTTCACCCTGCAATCTGCTTAAAAACCTAACAAAGCCCTCTCTTGCTTTTGTTCACTTATTTCACCACCACTCAGTCAAATACAACTGCAACAACTTCTATATTTACGTAAAACGTGTACAAATAAACTTTAAAGTTGTCTGCAGTAAATGCGTGTACCAAAGACGAATTGCTCGTTGTAGGGAGAACTAGACAAGGCTCTAATGTTTGTGTAGAAAGCTGGACAAGATTGATTGAGGAAGGAGTTTGGCTCAATACAAGAACCGTTAACAAAACAACACGTTTCTATAGCTTAGGTCACAAAATTATTTACTTTGTAATATTCAAAAATATAAAACTAATTTTATTAGATTAGGAACGAACAGTTGAATCAGTTTTGTGCTTTTGATACGTAATTATTAAATGTAAATTAAATGTATATTTGAATGACATGTTTATTAGGTGAGGTGTCAATAAAAAAGAATCTGTTTTTTTGGGCCTCACTCACCTTAAGGTTAGTGGAAGATAATCTTAGACATCTTCAAGACATCTTAGTATTCCGCTAACCTTATGTGAGTGAGGCCCAACAAATCAGAGTTTATTGTAGATTAAATGTTTTATAATACTGGCTAGTAAAAAGTTAAACAATAACAAAACACTTTAAAATTTGACTTTTTTTTCGAGACAAGAGGTTAACAAGTGTCTTTCAATGCTTAATTGCACATAAAGAAAAACAACTATGTAATCGCCATGAGGTATCACGAATAGCTCAAAGATTATTTTAACCTCGATCAAAGTTACTCTGGTGAAGATAACATAGTTTTAGGCTTTTATAGGCAGTTTGTTAGACACGTGCAATCAAAGACACAAAAACCAGTAATCTGGTAAATGTAAAGGTTTTTTTTGTAAAATATAATGCCCAACAAATGTGTATAAAATTACAAATAAATTAATTAACATTGTTTACTAACAAAACAATCAAACTAAAAAGGAGGATCTACTAAATTTTCCATCTGACAGCAAGAACTAATTACGCGAGAAGCAATTTATAAGTTTAAAACTTGTTACAATTTAGTTTTATAACTAAGTCGAGATAACGCGTCGTAATTTTGTCCTAACAATTTCTCAAGAAAGCTTTAATTAAACTGAGAATGTTTTTACATTTCAAACTAGTACTTTAATTTCAGAAGTTTGAATGTAACTGGTTAATAACATTTCAACGCGCATTTATGTCAAGCTATCTTATATATTTTCTGAAATGTGACTATGAAATTGAATAGTAATGTTCAAGCTTTAAAGTTTTTTCCTTATAACAAAGTGTGTCAAACTGTTAACCTACATCTTTGTGCAATCAAGACGACAAAAGGAAGATCAGACTCACGATTTCTACTCAAGGAATAGTGTTCATTTGAAAACCGTTGATTTTTACGTTTGCCTTGTTGTTGTTTATTGTCAATCAGTTGAAGTCCCATTATTCATCATTCCTTTAATAGAATGTTATGTTGAGTAAGTTCGTTGTAATACTTTATCATTGGAACAAATTAAATGCTAGGAAGACCTTCAACTCAATAAAAATAAACAGCCTCCAAATAAAAGTGAAGTTACTTAATTACGTGTTCTGCTTTACGGTTGGTTAAAGCGTGTTACCACTTGACTTAACAGAGCTGTGTCTCCGGAGAGAGAGAAATGTCAAGCTTAATAAATAAGTTACGGGTTTTCCTTCTTGTCACACAATTCTCTCCTAAACACGATAGTTTACTTAGACCCACAACTTGTATTACATTTTAATATAACGTCTTATGTGATAGTAACCTTCTTCTAGTCACGTCTTCTGTAATTTATTAAAGTCAAATACTCCAGTCACGTCTATTGTAAAATATATATATACTTTTAATTTATTGTTTTCAAGTCTTTATTACCACGTAGCACATAAACAGTAACGTTTCATCAATCACACAATTTTACTTGTATTATGTTCTAAATTTCATGTTTATGTTTTCAAATATTTCTAGTAAGCACGTTTTATAAACTATGGCATCTTGTACGGCTTGTAAAATCTGTATATTCCATTAAAATAAAATAAATAAAGTTCAAACGTTACAGAAAAGATACCCTGATGGTTAACAACACTGTATGCCAGAGGTTTGAGCCAATGTAAGATATTATTAACCGCACATCACTCCTTGTTAGTGTCAGTGTAAGTGACTGTATCTTAAATACAACGGTGCTGTTGATATAAAGTATATTATTTAATGCTGTTAGTTTTAATGTTCATAACGTACTGTTTTGTGTTTTAATCCAATAGTTGATACGCTAGACTAACGGCCTGAATTCAGTTTCACTAGGTGCAAGTGAGGATAAATACTACTTAAAAGCGTTTCAACGAAAACTCTTATGCATATATTGCTCATATGATATCTGTACTTCAATTTAAGTATTTTAATTAAGGTAAACTTGTGTTGTTAAATTACAAACAATATTGTTTGATCGTTTTGTAAGGGCATAGTTATATATTATATCATCAATCAATCCCTTGTAAGGAAACGATTGAGCGAGGTACGTTTTTCTGTGATTGCACTCCAATAAATGCACATAAAACTTTCTTTTTATTGTGTTTATTTGTTGGATAGAAAGTGTAAGGAAGATAATTAAAAGGAGTTACTGATTAATGCAATATGCCTCTATTTGAGAAGGTATTATTTAGACGTAAGAGGCAGGAGGGTTCTATTAAAAGAAAAAGAACCATTAGGCCATAACAAATTCAATATTTCTAAATTTGTTCAGGAGTTACTATTTAGGAAAGCGCAATGGTTATTGAATTTAATCTTAGAATTTTAAGCAACAATAGATTAGATGTGAAAATGATATAACTGTGAATTCTAAAAACCACTCAAGAATCTTATATTTAACGAGCATAACCCAAGGCAGGAAATCGTATTAGTTTGTTCGTAGATGTACAGTCATAGAAAAGTACAATATTAATTACACTAACATAAATACCTTTTGTAACAATGAAGATGATTTCCAATAGTGTGTAAACGCATTGGTTAACTTATGTTTTAAATTAACCAATGTCGAAATTATTTATACTAATTGTCTTTTCGAACCAATTCTGAATAATAAATTAGGTTTTATCATCTGGGTCCATTATTTAGACCCAAGCAAGGTTTTATGTTGGACAGTTGAGCTGCAGATGTTTCTGATGGGCAAGAGAAATATGCCTTGTCGTCTGACCAGAATATATTACGATATTTTACAAGAACGTTCTGAACTAGGTTTTGCAATAATTAATATTTAAGTCGTACTTAATTAATTAGATGAGCTAAGTTGGAAAAGGAATTTAAATATGTCCTTAATCGCGTGTGGATATTTTTGGGCTGTAACTAAAAACATTCTGGACCAGTTGTTAAACTGCTTTTAAATTTAAATTAATGTGTAAAAACGTGTTGGACGTTTTAATTTATGTAACTAACTGGTTCTTGTATTCGATACATCATTCAAAATGTTGTTTATACGTTAGATATTTAACACCCGTGGAATGGAAGAGAGCTTGTCTATGATCTATGATATGAGAAAGCTTTGGAAATTATTTACTAGAAATTACCAACCTAGGTTTTGAACGATTTTTTGCTTGAAAGGGAGTTTAACCAAAAGTACCGCTGTCAAATACGTAGCTTCATTGAAAACCAGTAATAATTGATAACAACTAAAGTTTTTGTACTTTTTTAACTGCGTTTTTAAAAGTCTTAGTCAAATGCAAAACCTAACGGTCAGAGTAGCAGTTCGATAGCCGAGGAATGTCATTATCTCAACCATCAATCATGCAGAGTTCCTGTAGATGACATTGTGTTGATATTGAGATTCTTGTTGTGGTATACTTTGAGTTAGAGTGGATCAAGCAACCTAAATTGGAAATAAGATCCATTAAAAAGGTAATTATTTCGGCGATAAGGTAGTAAAGTATCTTAAGGTACGTCCTTTTGTAAAAGTAAAAGTATTTAACTTTTTTAATTTGCGTTTTAAGTGTATGAAGAATATTTATACCAGATTTGACGTTTCTTGGGTTAGCGTGTTTTTGAACCGTGTTAAGTGAGTAAAGAGTATTTGGATTTTACAAATATTTTTCATTAACAAATAACTATTTCATATACTAAATAAAAAAATACGACGAGTTTATATAATCTCAAAAATATTAATCAATTAAACAGTGAATGCCCTTTTTTTCTTTTAAGGTTACATAAAAAGTGTTTACCCGCATGACCTTCTACATCTCTCACTTGAATACAAAAGAACAGGAGGCAATATCTCTACATATAATATCAACTTAATATTGTTTGATAAAAGCTAAATATAGCCACCGAGTATCGGCCAAACTATTTCGAGCTATCAAAATATATTTATTTTAACATTCCAAAGTAATTAAATTCCCAAATTACAGTCTAACTGACGACAAAGGGAACGCAAACTTTGATAACAATAATGAAGTTCTCAAACTCAACAATCAAACTGTGAACTGATGCCCGAGGATCTACTTGAGTTCAAATTACCAAGAGGACGACTGAAACAATACTCTCTTGTTAAACCCTTTGACACTTTATTTTTGTGTTAAAGGTCAATTTATGATGGAATTATTATCACTGAGAACACGCTTGAAAAAGTTGGTTAAACAGTCATTATATACAGTGGGTTTGAAAAGTCTTGGAACGGTCTAATATAATCTTGAGTGTCGTGATTGGTGACTCTATAAGAATAAAACTAGTTTGAATATTGGTAAGCTATCTTTGAAACTAAAAGATTTCCTTCAGAATAACTCCTTTGAAGTAAAGTGTTTGCCATTTCTCTACTAATTGGTACCTTTAATGAATTACTAACATCAAATATCCCCCTTAATTAAACCTTTTCTTTCAGGCCTCTTTAAGAAGTAGAAAACCAGATTTTGGAAGAGACCATTTTCGATTATGGTATAAAGGTAACAAGGTATTAAGTAGGGATCATTACCTTTAAAGAGGCCATGGCATCGTTTTTTACATTTTAACACTCAATTTATATGTCAGTACTAATTTAATGGACATTATTTTATTCCTTTACGATTTTTAGAAGCGTACTTTAATAGTTGACCTTTCTTTTAATACGACACATATTCTTCCCTCTTGTTTCAGGTTCTCTTCTGAGTCTTTTGGAGCATGGTGAGATTTAGTTATATTTTACCCTTTTACAGTTAGGCCGTAAAGTTTTAAGTTACATTGAGCGTTACAATAATATCAAGCTATGGCAAGATAAATCAAACATATGGTATGCAGTTCCAAACCAAATGAGTTATAAGAGATAAAAATTTGTAAACTTTGATTTAGCTTTTCCCCAAATTAGCAATAGCTAGGGGATAAAATGTTAACTGCAATGCATGTATAAATATGAGTTTAAAAAAAAAAAAAAGAAAAAGTATAACGATAAACATTGAACTGACATGTCTCCAGATTCTCAGATATATTGGCTGCATAAGAACAAACACACAATTTCATCTGCAACCAAATATGTCTTAAACGTACAATATAATTGCAAGGGATAGTATTACAACCCTACAATAATAATATACATCAAATTATTGTTAAGTACAGTGCTGTTCTCTCTTGAATCAATCCAAATGTGTTTTCTTGCTTATCCACTCTTTCAACGAGAGGAAATGAAGTACTTGTCATTCAATTAAGCTCAAAGTTTCAATTACAATAATTACAGCTCAAGAGATCTAATCTTGAGAAAGAGGATACAACTAACAAGATCACTTCACACTGCTCGATTGTAATTACTCTGTAACTCGTAAAGGCTTATTGGCAATTACTCAATCACAACCTATTAGAATTAAGTATAATTTAAATGGTGTTTATCATATTTGTACAAGTGGAGAGCAGAGCACGATGCTTAGTCAAAGCACGATGCTTAGTTAATGATTTTATAACTAAAGAATAATAATTGTTACATGTCAATTGTTGTAAAGTTGCCATTACTCAAAACTACGAGTGACGTACACTGTTAGAATTATGGATGTGAATTAACCATACAAGTATACTGGCATGTACAGTACGTGCGTAATAGAACAGTTTACACATTTTTTCTGGTTTGTTATTACAAATAGTCGCTTCTTGCTAATTAAAAAAAAACTGCTCGTAAAGTTTTGTTTGTTGTTTGACTTTTTAATAGTTGTTTTATAAATGAGTGTATAGTGAGGATAATTTGAAGTTGCATTAGACGTTTAAATTAAATATTAAGGTGACAGTGAAGTAGTTAAACATAATTCGCAGAACCTTTTCCTTTTATAGTGATTTTTAATCGTGATTAAATGATATATGATACGTGATAGGGCTGTAATGATGGCGCGGCTATAATTTAAAACTATATTATATGTCTTACCACTGAAAATCCGTTTATAATATAAAATGGGATATGGGTTGTAAAGAAAAGTGAAACAAATTTCTTACATCTCATGTATATATTTATATGCACAATTTGTATAAAAAGCATATTTATTTCAGTTTCTGGTAGTGCCGTTTTGTTTGATATCCATATTTTAGAATTTGTAATGTCCATCTGAGTATTTATAACGGTAAAAATACGACATATATTTCGTAGACTATATGTTTGTCGAGCAACGGTTGGGTCACAAATCAGCCATATAGCCATTGAAGGACTATAACATTGCAGTTCAGTAAATGTCCCAAGACATAACCCTTGCAGCTGCCACACTACTTTAATGTACGTTTTATGAGCCATAAACCTGTGTGTTTGGGTCAGTTAATCATATACATGAGTTACTGCATCCATTTGTTGTTTCTTATTTAGCCTATATGTTATTCTTTGGTCGAGGGGTTGTTCGATATTATAATGTACTAGCTGAGAGTACCCGCGCTTCGCCTCAGGGCTTAGTTAACCTCAGAATTAAAATACCTGGTACATCATGAGCCTGTTTCTTCACACGGAAGCAAGCTTTTCGAACAAACGAACGAAGATAAAACAAAAATGCTCAGAACCATTTTTGAAGAGGATTAAGTTTTAAAGCTCGTATGGGCTGTCAAAACTTAAATACCTTTTACGGTTCTTCTAGAATTTTACGTTACAGTATTGGACTTATAAATTTTTCCATGTAATAAGATCTTATCAATGACCACCATCTTGAAAATAATAATATTATCAAACGTGTTAATAGCGTATATGTTATCAGGTATATAAGTCACATTCCTGTAAACTTGCATTAACATTGGTCCAGTGGTATTTGCGTGATTGAGGAACAGACAGACACACACCATCTCATATTTATATATTAGTATAGATACCTCGTTTTCGGGCGTTTACGCTTTGACAATATGTTATGTAAGACTATAGGAAGAATAAATAGTGTGTGGAATAAATTAATATTTAATATATGTCCATTTATTTTATGTCTTAACTTATTTGTTGGTGACAGCATTATTTTATAACTCTTTAGCGGATCCGTGGCGGATTGGCCTCGCGCGCGACTCTAGAGCTCATCACTCCGGTGGCGCGGGTTCGACTCCCCTAGTCACCGCTAACAATCAGTACAATGATTATACAGTAACGCTAAGTAAAGGTCGAGGTTGAGTGGTAAATAGGACCTTGTAGTCCTATCTTCACGTCGTTTTACAAGAGCAACTTTATCTTTTACTTTACTTTAACATAAATATCAATTAACTTTACACTGTTAAAACGAAATAGCTGTCAAAACAATATCACAACTAGAAAGGAGACTGCGTTTAAAAGTCTTAGTCCGTTAATGTCAAGCTGTCTTGACCTTTTCAAGGTGTATATAGTCCCCATATCAACAATAGAACGTAAAGAGGTAGGGATTTTCACGTCTATGTAATTAGGGGTAGGAATACTACCAAATCAGAAGGTACAGAACGTTAGATTGTGAACGTTTGCCTTGTCTGAAACTCGAAAGGTTGTAGTTTATTTTGTGAACCAATCTTCTAATTCGGCCAAAATGACACTTTGTTTAAGTCGTTAACCTTGTTTAGAAACCGCATTAGTTCTAGAAGCATTTTGAATTTGCTCAGTAAAAGTCATAGGTCTCATTGAGGTGACGATATGCACTTTATTTGACACCAACATTTTAATGGAAAAATTTGAAAGATACAAATTGTTAATGGATGACTCGGCGATGTTTAACGTAATCTGATATGTTAGCAATTTTAGATTTCTTTTAGTTTTAACCATTTGTATTACTTGCATATCATATTTAAATACATTTATTACTCGTATTACTGTTTTACATAATACATACTCAAATCAAATATTGTGGTATAGCAAAAATCACCTGAATCTTGTAAAGTCGGACTTTATTAAATGAAAAGCATATGGTAAAATCGCTTATTTTGTTGAGAAAGTATATTAAGCCATCGAAAACCCTTGAAAGATTCAAGCTTTGCGGTTCGCTTTATCTTCCGAGCTTGGGAAAGATAGATCATCTCATTCATCTTACTTTGTCATCACAACATATTTCCTTGACGTTGTTTTTAAGTCCTTTTGATAATCATGAGAGAAGAATTACAAAACTGACTTAATAAACATATAAATAAAGGTTAGAACGGTGTTATTGAAACTGGTGTAAATACTGAACACAAGGAATTTTTCTAAGTGCGTTCAAATACTACATTTTGTTGTAGATAGTTATAGAAGAAGTGTAGTACCTCCAGTTTAGAAATTAGATTCTATAAAATTAATGTTTTTCATAAAAACCTCTCTCAATAGTTTACTCGAAAAAGTGTTAGGATTTCAAGACGTTTTAGCGTACAATAGTGAAATGAACAATAGCCAATGGAAATGTGTATACAGGAGTGAGATAACTGGTCCTTGATAGACCGGGAAACGCATGAGTATCGAGTAACCGGCTATAACCGGTTATTACTGGCTTTCACTGGCTTATCTCTACTCGCACACTGACGTCATTTCTGGTGATGAATACCAATGCGAAATATTTACGTGCCTTGGTTATGGCAAAGTTAAATAATCAAAATAAAATACCATTTGTTAAAGGTACAAAGAGTTGGAGTCGGGTAAATTTTTACATAAAGAGCTCGTACTGATGTGGATTTTAGCACAACACAATTTCTTACACCTAATTGGTTTGTATGGTATCATAGAGAAGGTTTAATATTATAGTTTTGTTTTCTAACCTAATGTAAAACTATTTTTTGGTGCCTACAGGACAAAACGTAGTTTGAAAAATAGCAAGGTTTATCATACATTGTGTTTTAATCAAAGCCATTTAAGTTTCTTTACTTGCTCTTCATGTTTTCCTTTTGTTCTCAGACTAGGTTATGGTGGGTTTAAATAATTTTCAATTGCCCATTTTGCACTCAAAGATAATACAAATCTTTTGCGTGTGGATGGTCTTGATTGGTCTGTAAGGTCCATTGAAAGGAGAATCATAAATCGGGAAATACAGATTAAGCTAAGTGCGTAATAATCAGAAATTTAAACTTAATGACGAATATACAATCTGTTCGAAACAAATTGCAGGACTGAATACAAGTCAGCAGAATATAATGTATCAAGAGATTTACGGTCATCTTGGGTTGGGCCTCACAAACCAAACTGTCTAGTCTCGTGCCTTCCATCTTGACATTATCTTTGGTAAGAAATTACGATATTCCGTTGAATATTACTTATTTCGGCTATATTACGTAAATGAGTGGTAAAATATAGACTTACAGTTCCTTAAATAACACACCAATTTACATCCAAATAAAACTTTTACAAAAAAAAAAGAAAATTTAAAAGATTTTAGTTTTAAAAGATTTTGAAATTTACCGTTATGTGTTTGAAATATTTTACAAAAGTAATAATTGTCTGAAAACTGTAAAGTCAGCAGTATCTAATGTACAGAAATCTTATGTGCAGAATCTACGATATTTTGTTGAATATTAATTTAACTTTTTGGCTAAATTACCTAAATAAATAGTAAAACATTACCTTATAGTTCTTTGATAAACACACTCTCTTATATCCTTATATAACTTTGTGAGTCTTATTTGTTTAACTCAAACTGATGTAAAGTCAATAATTGCATTTTCTTCAGTTGCTCAACAAAAAAAAAAAAAATAAAAAAAAAATATAGTTTTTTGGAAATTTTACTTTATGAGTTTGAAATATAATATAGTTTTTTTAGACTTTTAAGTCCATAACCTATTTCATTTGGTATAATTTCAATTCATTTATTAGTATTTTACAAACGAAGCCAAAATATGTACTGTATTTGCTTTTAAGTTCGTTCAAAAAGCTGCGTTTATGACTACATTGACAAAAACGTAATATACAAGACGTAAAAAAGCATAAGAGTGAGGTGTGTTACATTCTTGTACAGTATACTTGTACTTTAGAAGATTATTGAGTGTAGCGGTGCGGTGCAGGTTGAAAATAAAATAAATATATAGAGAAGCAAATGGACTGTATTGGTTTGATACTTAGAACAGAACAGAAAAATATTTACATTTTCAAAACAATTGAAATTAAAGTAATCAGCTGGTTTTTAAGAAACAACATAAAATAAATATACCATAGAGTAACAAACAATGAGTAAGCTCATCAGCGAGACGTAACGAGAGAAGTTCAACACAGAGAAGTTTGTAATAAGATTACTCACACCTCGAGACACTCTCATGTGACTGGTTTTTAAGAGACAAAAACATCTGTGGGTAATGACGCTTGTCAGGTTAAGTTATTTAACAAAGAACAATAATTATATACAAAATAGTAATTAACCTTTTAAAACAATTGTCTTATACAAAAGGGCGTTCTGAATTGTGTTAATAGTGCAATATATTGAACAAGCAAATAGCAAAATTGCAACTATTTTCACTTACCTCAGGTCGTGTAAGAAGAAGTCCAGAGCAATATTAACAAAAACCGGTTTCCACTTTTTTCCAACACCACACTTTGTAGTTCGATTAAAATATTATAAATAATACAACTAAATTCGTTAAACCACATAAAAATGTATGGATGTGCACGAAATCAACAACGATACAACAATAGTTGGAGAGGTCCCAAATTGCACCTTCAATTTCTATACTGGACAAGATATGAATTTGGTCATACCCTTGTATCGGGCTCACCGTGGTTTTTCATTTCATATCAATCTGCGTACTTTAATTCGACCCGCAAATAATCTTTACAGACATCTTGAAAATTTAACATATTTTTTTAACAATATTAAAATTTTAAAACAAGTCACACAAAAAAAACTCTTGGGATATCAAACGAGAGATTTAATGAACAATGGATGGTCCATTATTACAATTAAATCTATGTTATTAATTTACTATTGTCATGCCGATCGCACTTCTTGCAAATCTTCAAGAATTTGAAGTTCTCTATCTACTTCATTTTTAAATTTTAGATACCACATTTCTTGATATTTACATATTTTATGTTTAATTTTGAGGTTATCTACATAAAGGTTCCTCACGATTGTTTTTTTCTTTACAGACATATTTGTGGAAAATATTAGATAGTAATACAATGTCATCGCATTGCCACAAATTTAGCTGGTCGTTCTATTACAAAAGTTGAAGTATACTTCAAATGATTGTTGCATTTTTGGCAAACTGTCAAATAGAGGACACCTACTAGATCAGATTTGTGTTACTATTAATGGATCATACTTTCTTTTATCACATCTTCTGATGCCGATACTTCTAATCTACTACAATATACATGTTCATATACTTGCAACTTTGAAACACCAACATACAAGTTCTATTCAACATACATTGAAACATACTTAACTAACGTTTTATTTTTTTGATTAAAAAATGAAGATATACTTTGTAACAATCCCTATAAGAGTAGTCTCATCATGACAGAATAATAAGTTTGTAACTAGAAACAAACAATTATAAAACGCAACAGATAGAAAGATAGACTCAAACAATATTGACTTTGATTTTCTTCATAGTGTTTCTTGACTAACAGTTACCGTTCATACAAACCTCGTTATTGGAGTATCGGATGATAATTATTTACTTTATTTTCTTATAAATAATGCAACTGTGATTTAGTTTACGTAATGCTTATAAATATTTTATTAATGCAGATAATATTCAATAGAATAATGATTTGTGAAAGTGTATATTTTTGATGGTTGAATTTCTGAAGTTGTAAGGTTATTTTGGATGACATCTTTTACCGAACAAGAAGAACACATTAAGAATAATGGCTAAAGTGTAATAGCCTACTTTTGAACATGGTTAAAACTGGTTAATGTGTAAACAGAACTGTTTTGTATCCATCGGTTTCCGTATGTTATTGTGTAACGATTTTTATGTAAGCTGTTAGGATCTATAGTGAGTGTGATTTTGAAGACAGATGAGCTCCAACAATGCCATACAACCGTGGTGAAAAATTTATATTCACTTATAAAATATATCTCGAAAATAGAATACTCAGACAAAAATACGAGGTATTTAAGTATTTTATAAATAAGCCGTGCAGTTTCGTAATAGTATATAAACAAATTTAATTCAATTTATTAAATTGATATTGAGACGGCAATAATTGTTGTTTTTTAATCAATACACGAAAAATAAATGTTGTCCGTAGTTTACATCCACGGATAAACCGTTGGTTACAAAGTATCGGTTAACATATCCACATGAGTTACTGTACAAACAGCTGACTAGAGTTTGTAAACAAGAACTACAAACAGTGTTGGAATCTGATGAACTAGTGCAGTGTCCATGTTGACCATGTTCACTCTACTGAACTGGATTACATATCAAATACACGAAGCTTTGTTTGAGCGTTGCTCTTACACTGACTCTTTTTAACGATTTCCTCCACAATGTAATTTACGCTTATAATTACGAGGTATATTTAAAAGTTTATTTAACACAACTCAAACTATGCTATATACCTTTAATCATAATCTCAAAGTTGTGTTCAACAGCTTGCGCAGCCGACGAAGGTTCCAATTTCCTAACAATACAAAATAACGTTGTGAACTTTGTTCTTTTGTCAACCTTAAGATGCAACAGAGGTTTTATATTGTTTTACAGCAACCAACCCGAGTTTAAAGGATCTCTCAATGGGTTCTTTCAGAAGCTGCTACTACGAGCTAATATTTTTGAAATCTGAGACAAGTCTTCATTGTTTGATTATGGCAAAATTAGCTTAATAAATACTTACATACTGCAAAGCACAGAGCTAGTCGCAGAGTGTAAAGAACCCTGAAGTGACTAATAAAAAAAGTGCCACTTAAAAATCTGATTATTCTTTTAATGTTTGACAAAACTGTCATAGTTTAAAAAAAACTAAAGCACAATTTTTACTGGATGAGGCCTCTTCTTGATTTTTGTAGTGCAGACATAAAACAAGAGTATTCTCATAAAGTTTAAATAGAAATAGATTCATATCCCAGTTATATAATCATTCAGAATTTTATGAAAACATCGTCAAGATGGAGCTTACGGTGCAGCTGTTTATTGGCTTGAGAAGCACTAAGTTCGTTCTACTCAAGATAATCTTAGAGTAGAAAAGTCACGCCTCCGTAGTAAATCTTGGTTATAGCGATAACAGCTCTCCCATACAAGTGAGAACACTTAACTTTCCTATCACAAACCTGACAAGCATAGCTTTCCTGTATGGGCTGATATTTTTAATGATTGTTCTTAAATATTAGGAGAAGAAGGAAGAGTAAGAAGACAAATAGGAAACAAAATAATCAAACTGAGTCAAATACTTTTTTTTTTTAAGAAAACCTAAGTGGAAAGTAGTGTTTCATAGTTTTTAATCATTTGGCGTACATTAATTTATAAAAAATGACTACGTTTTATATTATAAATAAATATAATAATTGGTGGAATCCATAATGTTTTAGTGAAGCTAAGCAGTACACATGTACTCAAGAAGTACCGTCAACTACTTTCAAATAATTCGTTGATTTACCAAATCTACCTGGTTTTTAGCTACGAAGACAGTATTTTTTCCTGTTTTCTTTATGAACGATACCAGTAGTGAATCTGGACCCTTGCTGGTCTAGACTGTTTCAAAACCCAAATGCTGATAAAAAAGAATACAAGGTCAAAATTGACAATGAGAGAGAGAGAGAGAGATAGAGAGAGGGGGGGGGGAGGAAGAGAGAGACGATTTGACAATGCGTTTATTTTACCTGCCTTGGATAGGACCAATGGTCCTCTCTGCCCCAAGACAGGTACAAAACTGAACATAAAATTAATCTTTACAGAGAAGAGAGAAAAGCTTGATTTACAATCATAGAGATGGTGTCACAAAATAAAAAACAAGTTAGAGGTTATAACCCAGAAACAGTCTTAGCTTGCTTTACATCACCAGCTGGCACTCGAGTCAAGGAATTCGTCCACACTGTAGAAGGGGCGATCCAGCAGCCACTCAGTGATTCTCAGCTTCATCCTTCCAGGTGTCGATGTTTTAATGTCTCTGGGCAATACATTGAACAGCTTTGCTCCAATGTATGAGGGCTTTTTCTCGAACCGCTTACTGTGGTGAAGTGGTAAGTTAAAATCTTGCGCGTGACGAGTCTGATATTGGTGAACGTTCTCATTCCGTGGGGGCCTTTTGACAGGAGTAGGTAATGACTTCTAGGATGTAGATATTTGCTACCGTCAGGATTTTGTGCTTACAGCTATCAGTAGGATCAAACCTAAAAAAACATAACGCATATTAGTGTTAAACTCACTATCAAAGAGGTTGTGTTAAACAAAAACATTACCTCAAATTTTTTAACGTTTGAATGTATTAGAATTTAGAATATTTGAATTAGCTTAGGTAAGCAAACGTGAGAGTAGAGGAGCTGAATACAAACCTCGCTAACTAAGGGAAGGTGTGAGTAATGTATCACTCTCAATCCCTTGAGACTCACTGTTCCCACTACAGAGTTATTCACTCTACTGAGGTTAGTAAGCGTGCTATAAATACTAATAAGTGTGTTGTAAACTTGCTATGGAGAAAAGGATAATTTCAATATCTTTATGGAACACAGCTGGTCAATGGTTTTGTTCGCTCGGGATGATAGATCCATTGTAAAGAATTCTACTTGTGTAAACAGAAGTTTCTTTTTTATCAAACTTAATGGGTTTCAGCTTATTATCTAAGGTAAATAACGATTCCAAATCGTACTAAGCCCTTGATCCTGATTAGTCAGGATGAATCTTGTGTAACTACTGCAGTTTCTTTCAGTAAACATTGCAACACAGACTCTATGGAAATGAGAATTTAAATATAAATTATAATCCAGTTCTACTGGTTAACGCAGCATCTTAACATCATTTAAATTTCCTTGAAATATTTTGGTTTCGCTGTGGTACCATCTTTAGTCATTGATTGGCTGGAACTGAGAATCTTGCTGTATGTTAACGTATTGGTGATAAGTCTGCCAACCGTCCATTTAAACCGGGATTCCAACTGTCAAAGTGCTCAATGGTTGTGACACTGTAGAAAAGACATCTTCAGGACTGGTTGCCAGCTTCTTGAAAGTTTAATGCTGTTTTCTTTGTTGACATTATTAGTGTTCTCAATTATTTCAACGATTTCTCGGTAAGTCTTTAGTCAATACTTCTTACCAATGTAAAAACAGTTTTCTATACAACCTTTGCCAGATTACTGAGTTGAAAACATTGTTAACTTTAAATTTCTATAATATTCTATCATGGCTTCTCTCTTCCTTACAATTTCCGAATATTTTTAATACAATAACACATATACCTTTAATATAATACCTTTAAACTTCCTGGTGTTAATTTCCTTTACTCGCGAAGCTGCATTGATAAGGGCTGAATGTAATCAACCCATATATTGCAACAAACACCAATACCTATTCACTGATGTTTGTGTCCGACACAAAGCCCTGGTTTCCGGTTTGACACCAGTCAGTAGTGTCAGTAATTGTCTGAAACCATCAGACACGTCATTGATCTATCAATCTAATCACGCTTATCTCATTGATCTCTGCACTCAGTAGTATTAGTGAGTAGCTTAATCACTTTATCCGTTGTCTCTTTGGTAGAATACTTGATTTCTACATAATGAGTTGGACGTGTATGCAATTCATTGTTTAAGTGTTAAAATGGTGTTGGATGCATATAACTATATAAGACAAAAGATAATATAACACTAGTGCACAAAACTGATAAAGAACTTTTCTAGATAGGTGTTACCAAAGGTTTTTAGTCATAGTTTAACTGGTTTAATTTGAATGCCGTATAAAACATTGTCGTTTTTATTTCAGTCTTTGAAACTCTTTGTTTACACCGGCAGGAACAGTACTAACCAGCTGTATCCAGTTTATTCCTGCTTTATCCGGTCCATCAGTGGAAGGGTTATCTCCCAGTCGTGAACATCCCTTCATCAACGCCTAACCGTGTTTCATTGTCTGTCGCCTGTAAAATACGACAAACATTCTTTTTATTTATCAGCCATTCCAACAAGACAAATACTTTTTTATCTAGTACTCTTTATTTCAAAATGTTGTCAAAGGGTTTATTCAACCAAGCAAGAATCCACGTTTAGCACTGAAATAGCGGAGTATTGATTATTTCTCTCTCACGGTGCCTGGTGGACGAGGGGTAGGTGGAAATCCAAGTGTATCTTCTGTTTCAAAAACATCGGTTCTAGTAAGGTTGTCTTGCCTGGCTCTGTTCTTTGAAGAGTCGTGCGTGCCACCGACCTAGCCAGTCAAGAGAAATGGCATTAGCGATATTCCAACATTGCTCAGCTCAATTAAAAAAGTGGCAAAACATGGTTTTGCAGTCCCCTATTTCCGATGCCGTTTATGAACCGAAACGTACAAATGCAGATTTATATAACATGGTGGTAGGAGTGGTTCTGTGTTCCCTATAAACGGAAAAGGAAATAGTTGCTTGCGATGGAAAATTATAAAACACTTTTAAATCAGCCTATTTTTGGCAACACTTTGGCGTAAGACATTTTGAAACTATAGATTATACACACCTAGAGACAACCTATTGAGAACATGGAAATCAACTTTTCTAATCTCAAAATTATAGAATAGCGCCCTAAACAAGGACTACAAGAGCATAATTTGAGCAACTTTTTCTGAGGTGATCAATTCTCTTAAACGCCTAAACCAACTCAATAATACATCACGTAAAATCTACTGGCTACTCCGCCAAAAATCTTTTTATTTCAAATTTAATTGTACGTTTGCTGTAAAATAGACTACGACTCGATATTCTTTGTAAAGCGCTTCTAACTTTAAAAAGGTGCACACAAAAGTATGGAGCCAAAGCATGTTGGAATACAACTCGTAAATAGTGCCCATCACTTATTAGTTAGGTTATTATAGTGATTTAGGGTATTTACCTGTGTTAATATTGCATTTTAGGAAAGTGTGAAACTTTGACATATATTGTCATTTGTAAACAGCAATTCAAGGATAAAGAAAAGGGTTAGTTACAAAGTGAATGTTATTTCATTTTCAAAACTGAGTTTATTGAATAAACTTTGCCAAAATGACACAGTAAAAATTGAAAATAAAACATTGTAAACAATATATAAATATGAAATTATTTAAATAAAGCATATATCTAATTGTATAAATTGTAAAACAATATAACATACAGATTAATATTTAAAACAATATATACAAAAAGAAATATATAAAATAGGATAAATATTTTATTTAACCATACAATACAAAATTGTTTAGGTATAACAAAAAATCAAAACAAATACATTGAACATAATAATTGTATATCTATGAAACTTTACATTAATTTGTTTTTGACAGCATTAACAACCATCAGTAACAACAAAGAATTGAAAACCCAATGATTCGTCCAATTACCACTGATAAACTCTTCGACTGTTAGAACGTTTTTGAAATTAAAAATGTTTTAAATCAATTTCAAATGTTTTGAAATTTTCGAAATTTTTCAAACTATTAGGAAGTTTGTTGAATAGTGTTACGCCCGCTTGGGAAGGTAGCTGCGAATAAATGTTAATCTATGCTGATTTGTACGAAACGAATCAGCTAATCTAGTATTGTAACAATGAATTTATCTACCTTGAACTAAATTACATTTTGATAGGCAATATATTATAGTCTCATAGATGTAAATGGAAGGCAAAGTTAAAATTTTTAATGTTTCAAATGCTTGTCTACAAGAATCGCTGACACCAAGATGGCAAATTATTCTTATAGCAGACTTTTGTAAAATGAAGATTCTCATTACCTTGTTTTTGGAACAATTCCCCCAAAAGCCTACACCATAAGACATGTAAGGTTGAACTAAACCATAATAAGCAGTTTTCAAAACTGCAGGTGTGCAAAATTTCGATAAACTTCGTAGGAGAAATATTGATGAACACATTTTTTTACTCACAAAATCAATATGTGATTCCCAGTTCAGTTTATTATCTAAATGTATTCCTAGAAATTTAATACTATAAACTTCTTCAATCATATTATTTTTAAATATAACTAATAATGACTCATTCCTAATTGACCGACTAATATCAAACATCATAAAGTTTGTTTTTTGAAAATTCATTTTTAAATTGAGCGATTCAAAATATTGTACACACATATTGGTCGCTACATGTGTTTTTTCTTCTAAAGATTGAAGCGTTTAAGGCTGATTGAAGTAATGTAGTGTCATCAGCATATTCAACAACTGATTGCAAATCATTTAGAGAATGAAGTTTATTAACGTAAATAATGAATAAAAAAGGGCCCAAAACTGATCCTTGTGGAACCCCACATTTAACTTTTATTAGGAGTGAGAGTGAGTTTTCTATTTAAACCTGTTGCAAACGATTGTTCAAATAAGACTCAATCCAAGACAGGGGTAACTTTTAAAACTATAAGAGACTGATTGCTTGACTTTCTGTAGACAAGTGCTGAAGGTAAATATACTTCTCAATTGTGTTCTGCTCTTTTCCTGTCTTTGACAACCCGCTGTGATCAATGCCTTCAGATATTTTTAATGTAAAGTTATCTCAGTTCAATACTTTAATAAAGAATATAAAGAAGGGTTTGTCACAAAGTAAAAAATTAAATAGTAATTGTTTTTGTTTATGGAGATAAGTGACGAAGGTAAATAGATTTCTGACGTTTGTTGCTGTTTTCCTATTCTTCACAATATACCGGGACACACCCTTTAGAAATCTCCCTTGTGTGTGGTCTTTTTTAATATACCGCATAACGGGTCTGAAAGTTTCCAGTGAAATTAATTTATGATGTTCTCCTGTAAGTGTTTCCTTGATCGTTTAAATTTCTTAACCCTAAACTTAACGAATTTGGACAAACAACTCGCGGTAAATTGTGTTGTATCCTTCTAAAATCAACGATTAGAATATCTCCATGAGCGCACGATTGCGAGGAGAAAAAATTGTAACAGAGATATTAAGAACATTACATTTTTAGTTGAAAATGATAAGCTTATTTAATTAAGGGTATTTTATTCAAAAAATACCTTCTCGAAGTCGTTTTGAGCTTAAATAAAGGATATGAACTTTAATAACTATTACGATATTTATAAAATGCCATACACTAATTGTGCGTTAGTTAAATACTGTAGTATCAACTGGAGAGCTGAACTAAAAATTAATACTAATCCGCATATTATTTATCTTGCGTATAGAAGGATTGTAAACGGAAAATATTTGTGTCGTTTTTTACAGGCGACAAACAATGAAACACGAATAGGCGTTGATGAAGGGATGTTTACGACTGGGAGATAACTGTTCCACTGATGGACCGGATAAGGCAGGAATATACCGGATATAACTGGTTAGTACTGGTTTTCAGTGGTTTATCTCTTTTTACGCAATAACGTGTATAGCTCACTTACTACGTAAAATAATAGTTCGTGGAGAGTGGTAAACAAAGAATTTATAAAGAATGTACTAACAACGGTATTTCTATCATTTAATTAAAATATAACTTTGAATGTATATAACATTGACTAGTTTTAAAACGTTGTAGCAATTGTTTGAAGAACAAAGAACGATCTTTGTATTATTAAAGCTGAGTTTTAAACCCAAGAACTTGTGATCAAACGTAAGTTGTCTAGTACTCGTAATATTGAAATTCAATTTAAAGCTAGCGATTTTGTATGGTCATTAAACATGTAGATATTGTTCTATACAAAGAAAACTAAACCATACAATGAAGATATTAGTTTCTTTAGTAGTTGAGTCTTTCGTGTTCTCGTGTCTTGATTGCAGGGAATGTTTGTTCATTTACACGCTTGTTTATTGCCAAGTGATATTTGCACTAACTTGGTGGGTTGGAGTAAATATTACATCAACAATAATGCTGCTTTTAAAAAGTGTTTTAAAAATGGAATGGATAATATACTTCTTTCTGATGTGTTTACTGTATTAGCTTTTTGTAATTATAAACCAAAAAACTTAAAGACACAAGTATATTTCTTGAACACTCAAGTTACGAGAACGTATACATCTTGGAAAATCAAAGATATCGTTTGCTTCACTGCGTCCACTTTAGTTCTTCGTTCTTCAAGAGTTATTGTTGTCCCAAAGGAATTTATTTTAATACTACATAAACATTAAATATGATTTTTTTAAATATATATATTTTATATTTGAGTAGTGTTCTATACTTTGTAATGTTAAAAATTAAAAAAAACATTAACTTGGAGCAAAGCAAGGCGCTCGATCCTAACATTGATAATATAATCAGGTACGCTCGTATAGGTTTTCAGAAAATGAAGACAACTGTACGTTGTAATAAAACCAACTAAGGAGGTTAAATTCAAATTATTGCCAAAACTCTTAAAAATATAACAAAATAATAAGTTGAACTGATTTAAATAAACAGAGGGAAATAAGCTACTGGAAATTCAATAATTCCATCTTGGTGGTTGAAGTTAAAAAGTATGCAAAAAGAATAATAAGCAAATAAGGTTAAAACCTCTAATATGGGTCGTTTAAAAGTAAAACATCACCTCTGAAGCATAATTTCTTTCACAATGATCTTTCAAGTGCAGGTGCATAAAGTACCGTATAGTTGTAGGTCAGCTCATGTTAGCCAAACGCTGAGATAATGGTGGGTACCAGACCGATAAAACCTTGAAATTAGTTATAATATTCAAAACAAATAATAGATGTTTTAAGCTTAGCCCTAGATGAGCCAAGCGAGGGGCATTCTGACTTTCCCCAATCAACTATTTTATCCGAAAAATTATACAAAAAACATTTTGTGTCAGAAAATAGTTGTTTTATAATTTCTACCTAACTCTTAACTCTCCAAGTTTCATAACTTATCAAAAATAGAACAACACAAAATAAGTTAACAATTTTCTTATTAACACTTCGTCCAGTGCTTTACAACATAAGTTTCAGCCTAGTGAATTTACTAAATTGAAAAAATAAAAGTATTTCTGGGGTTATTCATCTTCTTTACTTTAACCTTTTTGTAATATTCACTATGCCTTACCGACTATTTTGCTTTAACAGTTAACATCGCTGCAGCTTTGGTTTAGATAGATTCTATTAGGTGCGCAATTATTCTATCACACAAATCATAAAATATGCCTGTTTGGAAAACACATTGATAAAACCAGCATTTGTCTTAAATCTAAAAAAGAAGATTCTGAACCGCCAGATTCAGCTAGAAAGTTTAGAGCAGTTTAAACTTGACACGAATCTAGATTCAGTTTATTTGTATACAAAAACTACATTTTTGGTAATTTTAATTGTATGACTTTGTTTGATAACACATTAAAACCTTTGTCCATTACATAATTAAACTACCTTAAACCTCCTTTGTTTGAAGTTTGTTGTTGACAATGGGTCCTTTTAAATGTGAACATGTTCTACCCTCCCTTGGTCCAACGCGTCACACGAAATACCCTGACCATCTATGGTGTTATTGTTTCCCTGAGATTACAGCGAAACCAAAACAATCAAAACTTTATCACTCTAATACAATACGATCCAGAGCAAATGGTCATTCCAAATACTCCGTTAATCCCTTCCTTTATCTTCAAAATGTTGATGCTGAGTTTACCTAGTTAGAGCACTAGTTGAGTTTCGATTGGCTGCTAGCAAATATTGCAGGAGCTCCGTACAGTACGATCCAATCTTGTTAAAAGTTATAAAGTTCATTTTCTATTTAACGGTGGGTTGTGGTTCTTAAACTTCATCAATTTGAAAATAAAACCATATAAAATGTGATACAAGCAATTATTTTTTAATAAAATATACCAACATACTACATTTTTAACGACCAGTAATCATAACATGTATTTATATTTCTTAAATGCGTTATTAATAATGTATTGAGAATATGACAATCATAAAAACTGTACATTTGCAACATTCGAAGCAAACTAAGTTTTTCTACAGTTAGTTTAGCTAAATGAATAAACGAACCAGAAATAAAAAATCGCTATATTTCTGTACTTTCCAAAATGACTGTCATTTATTCGTAAAATGTCGGAATTTAACAATGTGTTTATGTGGTTTTCAGAATGTAGGTCACATAACAACAATAAAATTGATTAAATGAATTGGTTTGAGGAAAACTAGATTCATCATATAGATGCAGAGTTGGTTTGAGGTTGAGCAGTGGCTCATGAAATTCAAATTTTAATTTCCCTCCCAACTCTACCACAAATTTACATCCATACTTTATTCAGGCTAACCACTTTTAATGTGCTTTATCCGTGTTTAATTGCTCGTGGTCAATCATACACATTCAAAACCTGCAAGAGTTTTCATTTATCTGTTACATTTTGTATTTCTTAACTCTTAAGCTTTCGCGCCGGAAGATCTAAAACTTCCGGTTTGCACCGCGTAACAGTTGAAATATAATTACTGCTAAAGGTTTCGATTTTGCTGTGGAGAGTCATCTTCAGTAGCTGGTTGACTGGCCACGGCCGGCCAATGCAGTCTCAGCCAGTAAACCAGCTACTGAGGATGACTGTCCACTGCGAGGTCGAAACGTTTAGCAGTAATCATAATTCGTATTTATTTGCTTTACACGTATAAAATACATTCTAGCTTACTCAAACTAATATGAATCGTGTGTAACCGATCCTTTTTGTTCACAATAAGGTTTATCAGCTGTCTTAGATTGTGTCGTTTTTTAAATACATGTCAGACTAACTGCATCTACATTTCAAGAATTTATCAAAAAACTTCTGTCAAAGGGCAATATTGCAGAGTAGAAAGAGGACTTTGGGATTAGGAAAACCACCGGGATTGTGAATTAGAGAACACTTGAAGAAAGTGAGTGAGTTTGCAAGAATAAGTAAGACGGCTTTGGTATCCAGCCAAGCAGCTACTTCAATATTGCGCTGGGTTCCCGGGCCAGGCTCTGCAACTTTGTTTCTCTGGGGAGAAAATGCGCTTGAATAATGCGTACTAAATCACGGATTTTCTGTAAATATAAAATTTTTTATATGAGCATTTTTTAACTAATTTAGTTAAGTACAAAGAAAACACATAATTTTAAACTATATACGCACAATAAAGTAAAGAAAACTTAACTCCTATTTACTTGAATGCCGTACTAGATAATAAATGGCTAGATAATAATATGCTATATTATTATTCAATTTGAATCGATTATGTTTACTATATGCTTTTATAGTAAGCAAATCATATCAAAGGTCGTGTTTAATGTAACAAAAACCAAAACAATAACAACGATTATATAAAAATGTGTTCCAGTTTTAACATTAACAAGCAAAGTTCTGAGCAATATATCAAGTTCAAATTTAATTATTAAAAGTCAAAACAAAAACCAAGCTAAAAGTTTATAGTTTTCAATAGTTCTACTTCTAGAAACAAGTTTGCATGTAGTCAGCCCTGCTTGCTAGCAGTCTGAAAACAATTCTCATCTAGATACATTTTGGAATTGTTTTTTACTTAAGAACTTTGATTATATCCTAACCTACGATTACGTAAATTAAGTGCCTTATAGCGGTACTTAACTGACTTACTGATCACTTTTCCAAAACCAGTCATGTCTACCTAATTTATGTATGCAAGTATACAGGTTCAGGCAAACGTGTGGAAACGCCTTTATAACTTTTTAACCAGCTTTCCCAGTGCAACCGAACATGGTATAATTTATTAATGGAAGCAAAAGTACCTTTTAATGCATACTGACACTTTGCCTCAGTTTTCAAAGTGGGTAATTGGGAAGGAGGGTAGCCCCATAATTTTCATTGGTAAACCTCATCGAGTAACACCTTACTTTGAAGGTCTTAGACAATGTTGATGAATGCTGAAAATTAGAAGTCTCTATCTTAAAGCAGAAAGAAATGGCGTTAATTTAAGTGGTCCAGAATTTTTAAGGCAAAAGTGTACAAAGATACATACCTGTGTACAATGAAAAATTGCATATTTGAAGGTCCAGCCTCATTGAGTTGTACAAATAAATCTTGACCAATTACCCAATTTTTACGACAGTAGGTGCTCAAATTGTTCTTCTCAAACTGCTTGGCAAAGTCCTAGCCTTGTGTGGAACGCTGGCGTAGTGAGGAGTAGGGATTCTTGAGGAACACTTCGGACCACCTGTACCATTTTTCGTCTTTGATACTCTTGGGTTTGTTTTTGTATACAACGTATTTAATGAGACCCCACACAAAATAATCCGATGACGACAGGTCAGGCGATCTTGCAGACCATTCAATTGCGCCTTTTCTACCTATCCAACGAGTCGGGAACACGACATTCAAATACTCTCGAACATTTAGGCCGTAGTAAGGGGGAGGAGGGTGCTCCATCTCGCTGGCACCAAACTCTATCAAAGTTATTAATAGAAGCTACCTGAACTACTAGAACCCCCTAATCACTAATTTTAAAAACTTGGGCAAAGTGTCAGTATTCTTTAAAAGGTACTTTTATTTATTCTTATAAAATGTATCAAGTTCGGTTGCGCTGGACAATTTGGTTTATACAAGTTATAAAGGCGTTGTATACGATTGTTCAGACATCGTGAGTATAAATAAGTCCATATTTTTTCATCTCATGTACACTACATTTCATAAATATTGTGTGTTATATATTTCCTATAATTTCTCAGTTTGGTGGTTTGCCCGTTTTGATTTATCATTACTCATGTAATTCTTATACATTTCTGTATGGGTTTACATGACATTTATATAACATAAAATAATACGTCACATCACAATTGAAAAACAGTCTTAGAAAAAGGAATTTTAAGGTAAAATAATTTAATATATTTTGTGTTTAGAAAATAGTTCTCCCCTGAAATTGGGCCTAAAATGACTTTGAAATTAGACATGTGTCATCAGTAATAGTACACATATTGAACATATATAGTGGACATTGTTCATAACATATCGTTGCCTCTAAGGCAAATAAGCATTCACCACCTTGGATTCAGTTCTAAAAATTACTTATGGAAATTCTGTTTAGTTGACAAGGAATTATTTCTCATGCAATAGGTTTTCCCACAGACGCTTAAACGCTACTTCAAGGTTATCAATCTATGAGATAACTTTTCGTTGTAGTGTCAGTATACTAGTAGCAAATAATGTGACATATTTCGCTATAAAACTGTAATAACTCAACGAAGCCTAATATTATCAACAGTCTATCTCTATTTATAAAGCGTGATGTAATATTGAATCCAATATTGAGGCTTATGGCTAGTAATTCCTTTCATCCTGACGCATGACCTAGCTCTCTGTCCTTAACTTGTTCCAATAATACACTTTCCATTTATAAAAGCAATGCCATTAATTTGTATTAAATCATATAGTAGTCTCCGAAAACGATTTAGTAGTTACATATTTCCATATTTATGGTTTACTTGCATGGTTTTATAACACATCGTTTCTTTGTCAGTTGGTAATTTTAACGTTGATCTATATTTGTCTTACATAATTTCTTAAAAAAGATTAATTAAGCAAAAACGCGACTATGACAAAATGAAAGGCAATAAAATTAGTTCTTCCAATCAGGTTAGATAACAAACTATTTATTATTAATAACAGTGTGAACGACATTTTATGTGTTTTACTCTGATAAAACTAGGATGGTTATTTAGGACATCAACAACTCTATTTTACAGATTTCAAAGAATGATCTAACATCATTATGAATAGTCCACTTAATACTCTATTGAGAACTCTTGTCTCTGAATCAAAAAGTAATAGATGGTGTATCTTCTTGCCTCTCGTGCTAAAACCATCTATTGTGTGAATCTTATATCTTTGTAATAAAAAGACAAATTGTCTGTTTATATCGATAAAAAAGGTTTTAATTCAAAATCTACAGAGCAAATAGCATCAATTGTGTTTTCAACGCATTACTAGATAAATATTCGTGTGTTGCAGAAAAACTTGAATAATATGGATTTTGACAAATTATGTATCATACAGTGTAAATACACCTAAACGCCTAGATACAAAGCTAAAGACTTAGTGCTATTTATAAAGTCTGACTTTAATAACTGTAGGGAACGTTTAAATATAACGGGAATTATTATGACTTTAGCAGTTTGGATGGAAAAAATGGTATGATTTCTTTCGGGTTGCGGCCTAATAATGATTATAATAAGAAACATAAAAGTACACAGATAAAAACATGACATTATTATAATTGAATGAGACGGACACGTTGAAAGGATAGAATCTTTAAAAAAATTCGAAAGAAGTAAAAGTAGAAACCGTACGGAAAAAGTAAAACGGATTGTGGCAGTTAAAGAGGCTTCTTTAGAGCTGCTTGAAATGTTTTACCAAGCCAAAGAAGCGAAGAAGTCAACTGACTGTTAGTTTCGTTCTTCGCACAACCAGGCTTTAACAATCTTTATCTTGAGAGGAATTTGTAGTCCGACAATAACCAGTGTAAATACAAGACTACGCTTTGTTACTTATTCGGCTTTGTTTGCTAGATTTCTAACGTGGTTTTGCAGTTACAAAGTGATTCAAGATAAGAAATTCATGTTACGGATGAACCTTTATCAACCTGGTGACAAATGGACTGTGAGGTGAGGTCTAAGTAGGGAAGTTCCTGTTGAACCGGAAATATTTTCTTAAGTCACAACACGCTACAAAACTTACTATGAATACCTAAGATCTAAGGCTTCCGGTTTACACCGCGTCACAGTTGAAATATACGAGAATTACTGCTAAACGTTTCGACCTCGCTGTGGAGAGTCATCCTCAGTAGCTTGTTGACTGGCTGAGACTGGATTGGCCGGCCGTGGCGTCTTCTTATATACCCCATGCGTGGTGGGGGGGTCCTGTCACCTGATTGGCCGAAGTGGGCGGTGCCTGTTGCTCGTTGGCTCCAGTTCGCTATTATTTGTTGTATTTATTTTGAAATTGGGATTCTGGCAGGAGTTTTGGTATTAGGAGAGCACATTTTATAAGTATCTGAGCTATTTTTACTTACTATTTTACTTCCGCGACATTAACAATATTTTCCTAAGTCACAACACGCTACTAAAGATTACTACGAATAAATCGTTCTATCCTACGTAGTGACCTTAAACAGTAATTTGGCCTAATTTAAATCTGGCCGAATTGAAGTTATAAACATTTACGGTTCTTGCATACGTAAGACAAATTACTTGAGAAAATTATACTGACCAACAATTGAAATTCATATTTTTAAACTTCAACAAACAAACAGTTAAAATAGTAAACAAGAGTTCGTAAACTTTACTCCTTTGTACAAGAGATAAATGGTTTTAGTATTGAGATTTGATTGTTGGAGTTTATAAATAATCCTTCCCCACAGTTAGCTTGGCATTAGTGGTTTTCTATTAACGCACAGAGATCTAACTACATAAAAATAACACCTTACACAGCCCAAGAATAATTTATATCAAAGATTATGTTATAATAGGTAGATGGTGCAGAGATGGCAAAATCAACATTCTTGCGGCAGCACGAGCACAGATAGCGCTGCGAGGGAATTTTTACACGTCTCAAAGTAGAGCCACTGACGCAAGCAAAAGATAATTTTTTCGAAAATCACACAATTTAGTCACATTTAAACCACCGACATCAGACAAACTCGAGCATATGGTACCGAGAGAGGGGTGCTTGCAATGCTATCCGTGCTTGGGCTGCCGCAAGAATGTTGATTTTCTTGCCTCAGCCGTTCGCCATCCACCTATTATAACATTATCTTTGGTTACACTGAGACAATTGTTTTTTTATCACTTCATGTTGTACTTTTAAGTTGATGGTAAGGAATTAGCTGATGCGAGTACTGTCAGTAGAAGACCAACTATTAGTCAAAAGGGCTATAAGCCCCCGGTCCAGTCAAGTGGGCGTAGAAAAGTTTAGAAAAAAAGCGTTTTACAAGAGATCTCATAGTTGGGTTTAATCGTACTAAAGTAAATCAACCTAAACAAACTGACATATACATACCAGAAATATATTCATTTATTTTATTAATTAGGGTTCCTAAAAGGTAACATTGTGAACACAAGATATGACACTTTCCTTGTGGAAAACCTACGTTATTTGCCTATAACTCAACCACTATTATTCGTCGTATTTATTTTTAGAAAGCCAAATTGGGATGCTAGCAGGAATTTTGATATTAAGAGAGCACATTTATAAGTATCTTAGCTATTTTTACTTCCTCGACATTAACAAAATAAAACACATTGGTCTCAAACACTTCATATAACTTCGCCACAATGTCTACAATAGGCTTACGCTTTGCAAAACAAAACCGCTGTATATACGATGAGAAGATTGATTAAGTTTCCTTGTATTTTCGTACTTAACCAACAAGGAAGTTGGGTTGAAGTTAATAAATAGATGTTTACTCTATGAAATAGATGTTCCATGGATGTTGTTCTGAAAAGTATAATCATTATTCTAAAAGCACTTGCAACAGGAAATGTCAAAAGTTTCTTTGTCAGAATAAACAAGAAGTTTATTAAAGTCATAACATGAAACAGCAAACTTCAACTTTGATTAAATTAAACCTCTTGGTTAAACTAACGTTCTTGCATTTTCATTACAAAACACTGAATGCCAGTTTATGTTACTTTAAACAACCGTTTCAAACGGTTGCACAAAAGCTCCTTTAGGTTATATTATTCATGTATATTTTATATAGGTATGTAACGTCTTATGAAATTTAAGGTTAAATGAGTACATAAGCAGTTAAACCACTTACACACTTAGTACAACTAATATGTTTTAAAATACAGCGAAAATTCTACAAACGCGTATACTCAAAATAACGTAGGTAAAATTGACTACGTATAATGTTTCTTGTTTGTATTGACTGAAATTTAACCGTAAAACTCTTTCAAATTTAGCAATTTTCTGGTGGGTGTTTATTCATTTGGCTTGAAATTACATATTCATACCCTCCGCTGCCTATCTTCTTTTAAAAGATTCATTACTAGAAATAGTGGTTGAATCATTAAATTGGAAAATATCTGTGGAAAATTGTGTTTTTATTTTATTTTGAACATGGATTTACTATTGTATCACATTAATAGACACTAGCTGTCTACTAGCTAAGGGAAATTCTTTTGGAAACATACGAGTAGGCACATCTCATTTTATAATTTAAATTACAAAGAAAACGCCAACCAATACTTGTATACATTTTGTAAGTTAAGATTATTTAAGTTTCGGGGGTTGTTTTCATTTGAATTTAAATTATACTCTTTAATACTCTTTAATAACTCAAATTCTGTATCCCATTTTATGTTCAGCTGGTTGTTGTGACACACCTATCAATTTCATGTATTCAGTGTTACTCTTTATTGGTATTTGGGCATCCATAAGGTTTGTTTTAATGTCACTTTGTAATGATTTAAATACATAATTATAATGTTTCACATGTAATGTATAAAAGACAACTGCACTTTAGATGAGACGCTTTATAATAAATTAAGACTGTTATACTGACAAACTTTACCTTTTAAGCTATTTTTTATACAGTAACCAAAGAATAACAATATTAAAAATAAAGTAATTTGAAAACTATAACCATATTATACGCTAATTTAATTATAAACATAATTATAATGTTTCACATGTAATGTATAAAAGACATGCACTTTAGATGAGACGTTTATATGCTACATACATGTATGAAAATATTGGTGTGAATTTAATTTAACCTAACTAGCAGTTATTTAAATATTGCATGTTGATGTGAGTTATCTCGCATTAGTGTTGACTGCAAGTAATAATGTAGTAATAAATTTGTTCTTACACGATACCAAAAAGTCCTGGGTAATTTCTTACAACAAAATACCAAGGTATAAAGAGGAACAAGACTGAAGTCTGATCCAATATAAGAACTGTTAGAAAACAACAGACTCTATTTGTTATCTCTTGGTTGTTACCACGACGTTATTCTATTTACTCTCTAGCGAAGAAAATATTATTTCTTTATTAAACAAAGCTAATATTTCCTCTATGAACAATTATCTGCATGGCTTTGAAACATCACACCATGACATGGTACTAGGATTGTATTTGCAAATATGTCAACTGTCAATATTTGGTCTAACAAATAGCGCGAGAGGGATGTCCACTTTTTCTCTTTTTTACAGATTTAAAACTAAAATGTGTAGAACATTCTCTGGCCAGAACTTGAGGTAAACTGGCTGAAGGGATTATACAGAGAATATTAATGAATCACAGGTGTAAAAAGTGGAGCTTGGGTTCATTGCATTTGACCTTATTCCGAGGCGGTTTGTTCATTCAAGCTACGGATTTTGTAGGGAAACTTCACAGAATGTCAGTTGCTTGGTAGTATTCTCTAAACAGAACACGAATCACGTCTTCAGTCAAAAGTTATGCTTCCTTAACAATAACAGTTAAAGCAAGTCGATGTACTTTTATTTAAATTATAAATAACTAAATATGTACAAGTTAATGATTGACCTTTTACAACACCTAGATTTGTTGTATTACTCGTATTTGCAAGTTTTAATACTTGAGATTCTTGGCATTGGCTCTATGAAAACATTTTTTAATTAAGTAATAGGTAAGTATCAAGCAAATCTATGACCCTCAATAATTCATGTTTAGATATTCGTTTGAACAACAATCAATTAATAGAGTAAATTGTCAATATTGTAAGAATTTGTAAGGTGTAAAGTCAATGTCACGTATATTCCGTTTCTAGAGTCTTTACCCTCATATCAGTCTTGGTGGAATTGGTTAATATTCAAGAACTTTTACTTAAATAAATTGTACACATTGTTTAATAAACTAACTGAGTAATCGTATATTTCTAACAAGGCTATAATACAAAGAAGTGCTGTCGTTTGCTCTAAACTTGCATTGTTCCTCTATAGTACAGAAAAATAATTTGTAACTTACAACTTATCGAATTAAATACTAGTTACACGATCAGTATACGATGGTGTCCGTATTAACAAGAGGTTGGATAATTCATTTGACGGAAAGGCCTCTGCTCCCTGAATCCCTTTGATAGAGGTAATTGCTGCCATGATGAACCCACCTTCACCTACCAGGCTGAGTTCATCATCAAACCCTGGCTACAGGTTTAGTTACCATCAATTGTGAACTAAAATGCTTTAAATGACCTTTTGCTCTTTATGTTTAGTACATCTTATATTAAAAAGTAAAAGATGAAGTACCTTGAATTAAATATGTCTACACGAGTAGCTTCAGGTCTGAGCCCATTATGTCCTTATAATTGACCTCAAACTAGTCGTTTAAAAATAAAACTTAATTCATGGTACTTCATCGTTTTTCTATTAGTATTAGTGTTACTAAAAGTATCCCTTTTGTAAAATAATGTCTTCTAATTACATCGTATTCTATAAAATTACATCTTCATCTGTCTCCTAATTATATTAGTGATAATACGTTGAATTTTCAGTTTATTACCATAAACTGACGTATTATTAACGATGAACTTCTATGCAACTGAACTTAAGAAAAACATCCAACATCTGCTAACTGAAGTTCAACACTTTGCAAAACTAAACTATGCAAGTAAAAAATGAAAACACTACGTTATCTATGCTGCTTGTTTATACATATGTGTATTAATAAACATATCCAAGCACTTACTTCACATTCTAGACAACGGCCTGCAAAATTCACTTAGTTTCTTTTTTATTTTAACATACACACTTCATGTCTTCTTAGAATTCAGTTTACTGGAGAACTCCACCCGTTATCAAAGACCTAACCGGATCCATAAACTAAACTGTAGTTTTACATACAGCCTAGAATCTAGCTTAAATACTTTGCTAAATTACAGCTACTTTTGTTACTAACCTGAAAAAACAAAAGGAAACCTTATAAAGACCTCTTAAGAAAACCTTACTCAGGTTGGCACTGCAGATCAGCAAACAACGTACGCCCAGGTTTAATGTTATGCTTTTGTAACTTGTTATGTAAACCCTTGTCTTGGCTCTTAAATGTACGTGGATACCATTAGCCTGGCCTTTAATATAACTAATACTTAATTGTTAAACTTAACTATGCATATACTTATAAAGCTACTAACTGAGCTATTGTTACAAGATCACATTGTTGTAACTACTGCAACACAACACAAACACAACAAACACAGTTTGATGAGTTGACTCATGACAATGCACAATGTCAACACATCACTGAATCATGCAAATATGGGCATACATCCCTTCTACATACGTCAGTATGTTGTTGATTTAGGATTTTGATTATGTTTTAAAGCTCACCACAGTTAAAGATCAAAACTAGTTTTTGTCCAGTGTGTATATTCTATAATTTACTGTTGCAAAAGTTTGCTTCGAAGTTTCGACGAAACATTTCAATGACAACTCCCGTTTAATCACTTAATTTTATAATATGTCTAGTAAATTTAATTAAAACTCTTCACTAAGAAGTGAACACTTCAATAAGAACATAAATGGTGTTCAAAAAGGCCCCCTTAAATTTTGACAGACGAAAGTTTGTTAACCCCTTTTGAGGCATGTTTTAACGTTCTTTGTGTCACCTACCCCTCAAGCAACAAACGGGGGAGACCCCCTAATTTTCTTAAATGCAAACCCCCTTGTGGCACCTAAAACCTTTATGTTAATCCTCTAAGGGGTTTTGTTACAGGTTATTGACACTTTTTGCTGAAAGAATGTTCAGTCAAAATTTGTCAGTGCACGGGAAGTGTGAAGCTTGGTAACTGACAACTTTTAATCTGTATGCAACTTGTAATGTGTAACCTTAAAATGAGTCAAGCTAAAATACTTTCTTTGCGTTTTTGAATTTGCGTAAACAATATTATTTCTTTTGGGTGCCAAAAGGGGGGTTCACATTCAAAAGTTAAGGAAGGCACTCTCTTGCGTTTTTGGGTGGGGTGACACAAAGTACTTCAAAGTAAACGGGAGGACCCTATAAAAACATTTCCCAAAGGGGTTTCCAAAACCTTTTTATCCAAGGTTTTCCGCACCCCTTCTACGTAACTTGTGTGTAAACATTCTCCTTCAAATAAAGAATGTTTTACCTGTCCTGATTAAAATGAACATGAGTTAGAACAAGCTTGTGCTAGTTTGTGATTTTGATTAGTGAGGATGAGCTTTTCAAGCGACAAACAAGTGAACAAGGTTTTCCTTGTCAACAACCAACAATCCAACATCCAACATGCTCGCGTTGTCAATACCAGGATATGACGTCATAAATCCAACCCAACCAGACGTGTAGTAAAATGCTGTTGTTTTAGACTGACCATGTTTACAGCTTTTAGAACAAAGCTCAAACACTGAGCACTGAATTTACTTATGTTATTATACTCCATTATACAAACAAATAAAAAAGATTAACTTAGAAGTACCCTGTGTTTTAATCTTTTAGGGTACTTCTAAGTTGATCTTTTATTTGTTAATACGATAAGTAGCCCTTCTTGGGAACAAAGTCTTACAAATACATTATACAAATAAATGCAATGATTCCATGCACGAAAATAAAGGAAAACAAATTAAACTTATCTTGAAATGATTAAACACTAAATAATTCTTTGTTCAAAGGTTGTTAACGATGATAAAATTATTGCCTTACTTCTTAATATTTTTTAATTTGTAAGTTTCATTTGTTCGAATATTGATATTAGTCTTATTATAAACCTTTCATCTGTTCGTGATTCTTAAACACTACACAAGTTTAATTTCTTATTAAAATTTAAGTTGTTGGCTAGTAATAAAAATCAAAAATTTTCAATCCTCACGTCATGTTTTAGATATTTTATTGTATTGTTTAAAATATTGTTTGTTGATTAAAGATTGAAAGTTATTTTTATTTATTTAACAGTGTTTACAAAATGCAATTTAAGTAGAATATTATTATAGCTGTGACATTAGCCTACTGCAATAAAAGATAAATGAAATCAAATAATTATGACTAAAATATTAGTTACAATAAAATCAAGATAGAGGAACTTATACTAAGATATAATTAAAAAGCGTTGACAAAATAACATAATAACATTACATAGAATTTTTAACTTTATCATTACACACAATTAAAACTTAAATCACATTATATACTCGTAGATAGTAACTATACAATTTCACATAAGCGCAACATTTTCATTGTGTATGTGTATCCAGTATGTTGTTTAAACAATAAGTCATTTGTAATCTTGATGTAATCTCCTTATTTGTGATATTCATTAATATAAAATGAAAGCATTTTGTACTTTTTACCACATAAATTTTAATTTTTCATATACTTGTTTCGCAACAGCATCATCGGTATAAATTATGATTTATCATCTCTTGTGCTTTTATACCGAAGTATTATTTAAACATGACCTGGCCAAGTGAAGCGCTCGGCTATTTGCTAATCCATTATATTCTGAACTGGTTTAGCCTCCTTTGATCCATGTAACTGATTACGTAACTACCCTCATCAGTCTTGTATTTAGGTAAGTAATCTACGAGGTCATGGCCTTGCCTAACTGACTGAATTTACTGAATGACAACAAGAGGTAGAGTTTTACGGAAGTGCAACATAATACCGTGTTCAAGCTCAGCAGCAAAATAAGACATTTTCTTCCACCCGTCAAGGACAAGATTCTTCTGAGTAAACGAATTGTCGAGTAGATGTGGATATTTCTACATTGGCGATACGAATTGGTTGATTTCTACCAGTATTGAGGAACACATCAACATACGAAACAACGAAGGTTCTAAGTCGGTGGTAGCTGAACACAACTTAGCAACAAGACATGGAATCATGTTCTACAAAGCTTAAGTGCTCACCAAAATGCCACACTGTTTTCTGAGGATAGTAAGAAGCCAAAAGGAGTCTACGAGAAAAAAGAATACAACTTCAACTTTAAATATATTTCCAAATTCCCCAGAGCCTGGCAACCAGTTATAAACCAGATCAAATATGTGCGTAATTAGAGAGCAGTTGAGTGCAGAGACACATTGGCGATCGACTAATGAAGTACGTCAGGTCTATTGGCTTATAGTTTGGCTCAAAATAATTGTTTTCTCTTTCAGTGTTGGTCGAAATAAAAAATCCAATGGTTATAAAGCGTAGAGACCTTATTGTCAAAGAGCTCGGATACGTTCTTGGCTGTCTTCCAAACCCATTGATGTAGCCTGGCTAGGAATAAACCTATAACGTTGGTGAAATATACTCCATTAGTTTAGTAGTCAGATTGTATTTACCACATCGAAAATATTACTCTTAATTCCTACAAAGGGAATATATTCACACCTTTATCTTATACTATGCTTTATTCATTGAAAATAAATTTTCTTTTTTGTTGTGTTCTGTAATGTCACGTAGGAAACAGAAACTGTCGAAGCTGCAAAGTTCCACTGGGAACTGTTGTGTTTCAGATCATGTGACAAAGTACGTCAAGCTGGACAAAACATTACCTTGAAACTTCCTGTGACTTCCAACTCTCTCAGTGCCAGCACAAAACGAAAGGTAAGAAACAAGTTTCTTGAATGTTACTGTCCGTTTCCTACCAACGTTGAAATCCGAACCATTACTTTATACGTGCTATCAAACGTCATCTTTACACCTAATTCTTATTAATATTTCTGTAAAAGATTCTTAGCACAAAGAACTCCATAACATAAGGGGCTTGAAACTTGTTGAAAAGGGATTGTCATAAAGCCTTATCGTATGGCTTGAAAATTAACCCTATTTGTTTTTAAAGTATCATATTTATATGTGTAATAAAGCTACCCAGTGAATTATAATTTTAAATGTATAATACATCATGTACGGTGCAATAATTTCATAAATGATGTATGAAGTATCATGTATGATGTAGGGACTCCTTATGTGACATAGAGTCGAAAACCTTATTATGTATTTGAGTATTAGTAAATAAGCAAAGTGCATGTTAATGAACTTAAAATGAGTGTTATCTAAAGTGGGCAATCTCTTCCATATTAACGCTTATAAATTCAGTTATAATCGTATAATCACAAAGCCTGTATCAACAAAACTACTAAACGAGGATTCGGGATCTCATAACAATACATGTACACAAAGTATACATAAAAAAACAACCCAACGTAACCCATTTGTATAGTCCTATAAAAAGATTAAACGAAAAATCCTGAATTCATTCGTATGATTAAAATAAATAAATAAAAAGTAATAATAAAAAAAAATAAAAACGATTGTTTTAGAATTACTTCTTTAACTTATCAAAGATACTAACAAATATACAACAAACCGTTCTTATGATTAAATTGCGTCTGGAATAAAAGGAATAAAGGACCACTGTTATTTTAAAATAATGTTTCCTACCCTAATAGGGCATCTCATATTTATTATTGTGGATTTTACTAGTGAAGAACGTGTTGGAAAGGTATAAATACAAAGAGAAACCCAACAAAGCCCTACATTTCCGTAATGATTTTATAAAGTATATTTGTACGAATGTAACCTTCACCCGGTGTCAGGTATATGCTGTGTTGTGGTGTAGGTTCAGTGTTGGTTACAGTACAAAGCCCAGAGGCTCAAGGTTTGCATAGTCTGTTTGTCAACTTGTGTTTGCAAGGACTCTCTAATGATGTCCTGCCCAACCTTCAAAGGGCTAACTTGTAGATATCAAGTCAAATGGATAGTTAAGACTAATTATGTATTACAAATATACCAGTTAGTCACTTATGTATAAACCATCGATGTAACTTGGTTGCACCTTTTATGTTCGAGATACTATAGCCATGAGAGTTTAATTTTTATAACTCTAACAAAATAAGATCTAAGGCTTCTGGTTTACACTGCGTCACAGTTGAAATATAAATACTGCAAAACGTTTCGACCTCGCTGTGGAGAGTCATCCTCAGTAGCTGGTTAGTGATGACACCGGCCGCGAAAGCTTAAGAGTTAAGATTCTTACAAAGTTAAAGTCTTAATCAAACTCTGCTACTCGTATCTTCTAGGAAAATTACAATGAGTATAACAGTTTCAAATATTTACTACCCACCTAGTGTACGTATTTTTATTTAATACATCTGACATCGTTTGAAAGAAATTGTCTTGAAAATTCTATAACTTTATTTACGTACCAATTTTTACTTTAAATCGAGTTCAGAGTCTATTAAAACTGCATTTTTGATAATTTAACTTTTTATAACATAGAGTAGAAAATTAGCTTAAAGTGTAATGCAAACTAATACGTAATTAAACTCTTCAACATTATTTAGTTGAACAACAAACAAGAGCTTTAATAACCGAATGAATTGTTTGCTTAGCTAACAAGGCAAAACGAAAACTTACAGCAACGAAGTCTCCTGTTCTTCTCTTTTCACTCGAACCGTAAACTGCTTTTGTAAGGTTTTCCTAACTAATTTACTAGTTTTTATGTAAATGTTATTCAATTGACTTTTGCCAGGCTAAATTTCAGTTTTGTTTAAGAGATTGAACTATGATAGATAGGAGAGGTAATGTTAACAGCAAGATAACATTTCCGCAGATAGACCCGATAAGCAAGAGTAATACCGGCTGTAACTGGTTATTACTGGCTTTCAGTGGCTTATCTCTACTGGGGTATTGCCGGCATGAATGACGTAAGACTGGAATAACGCTTTCGGTGATCCTAATTTCAAAACGTAAGAGGTGTCAGATAGGTGTTAAGTAGGAAAGGTATATACAAAAGTAGACTTTGAAAGGTTATGCACGAAAGAGATGAAACATATTTACATCGAAGCTTAAGCTGTTCAACAGACGGCACTTTTAATCTAGCTTTGATCTGTATAGTTTAGTTTTAGATTTTAATTTACATTGTTAAACTGTGTGTTTTAACTTTATATTTGAAAATTCAATGTCAGTGCTTAGGGCCAAGGCAAAGTTCAAGCATCAACTAACAAGTCAAAGACCTATTATTACGACCCTCCGACGTGTCCTAGTGTGTGTATTTCCTCTTAATACGAGCATATATAACTGGATTAACTTATTCGCAACTTTTATACTGGCTATGTTTATTGCATTAACTTCATTTCACGTCCAACATCCTATTTGTATTTTGTATGTGATTATTATTACTTGTAGTTTAAAATTGCAGTAGCCTATTACAGTTGGACGTATATTTAGGTATGGAGAAATAACAATTAACTATTGAATAATAAACAAACTATGAAATTGTGTATGAACATGGGTATACTTAGTGTGGAATCTGTTTGGAAGCGCTGACAAACGTGAAATCAGCAAGTAAGATATGTGAAGGGCAGTCGTGAGATTTATGTTCATCTTGGGTCAAGGGACCAACAAACCACGCCGTTGTCAGTAGTTATATGATATGACATACATATCTTACATCATTCTAGTCAAGTTTGGAGTATAACAAACACGTGCTTCAGTGGGCAGAACGCCACACCACACGTACGGTCACAGGTTCGATTCTCGGCTGAGGCACATTAGTTTTGTCAACCTTTTTTGCGACTCACGCCAACCTGGGTTGATGAAAAGTTCTGTTCTTAAACTTTAATAATGAAGTCAACTTCGAATCAACATTGTTTGACCTTCACACGCTGAACATTGGTTAAGTAAGCTCATCAGTGGGAAGTGACAAGAGCAGTTAAACACTGAGAAGTTTGTAACAAGATCACTCACACCTCGAGCCTCATGCGAATACTTTCACTGGTCTATATTTTCTCATGATAATTAGATCCTAGATCCTATAACTTAGTGTTCAGAAAATTCACATGTTTAAACTCATATCCTGTAACTTCTAGAGTATGTTACTGCAGATGAATGGAACAGGATTAATGTCAGTACAAATAGAAATAATGCCATTGTAGCCTACAAAGAAAAGGTTATCTTTTTCTTACCTTTAAATTAAGATTATATTTAAAACTAAACAAAGCACATTGACATTAACTTATCTTAAGATGCATTTCAACCTTCTAAATAAATAAGTTTAAGAGTTTAGGAAATAGGATTATTACAATTAAAACAACCGACTGCGTCTGTGGCTCAGTGGGTAGAGTCACGGCCTGCAACGCGCTAAAAGCGTTTTATTTATTTCTACATATACGGTAAACCATTATACATTTGCAGTTTGAATACATTATGCTTGCAAGACGAAAGATAACAAATATCTAGGTGATACAACACTGATAACTAGAATTGAGTAAAAATAACTTGTGATACATGCAATAATACTTTTGTGACTATAAATTATGGACTAGTGTGACTAGTACAAAACAACATGCAGTGCTTTCGGTGACGCCCACAAACCTTAGGTTAAAACTCATTAAAATATGCCAAAACAGTAAAAAAAGAGCTCAAGGTCGTGCGTTCGATTCCTGGCACTGGCACTTGGGTTTGGACCGATTCCCTAAAAGCGTTTTGTGATGCCTACAAACCATAGGCTAAGTGACAAACTAAAATGCCGTTGGCTCAGACAGTAAGAAAACAAATGCGTTATGTTACTGTTTACCCAAGCACATAGAAAGAAACAACAAGCTTCCTCGTGTATAAGACCACTCACGGTCTAGCCAAGTATGCTTTCACTACATTTACCTCAACTCACCGACACACCGCATTGCACAATCTTACCAAGGTATCGTGAAGCTTTCACAATAGAAAACATGACAAGGCCTTAACTGAGCAATTGTAGTTTCAATAGAATTCGTTGTTTAACTGTAATAATTTGACTTAGTATTGAAAATGCATAATGTTAATGTGATAATTTTGTTTGCTTATCAACGTTTAAAATAGTATTAGTTCAACACAAAATTCAAGTTGGCATTACTTTTAACTAATGCTTTATCGCCCATAAAAATGGCAGAATCAATGGACAGGGAGTTCTTAATTGCCTGGAATAATTCCATTCAATTCCACTAATGGACAAGGTGTGAGTTTGGTTTATGGATTCGCTACCAATATTGAGTTTTCAATAACTTTTCAAACAAGACTAAATTAGTGCATAATTAGAGCACAGTTGAGCAAATGGGAGTGCGGAGACCCTTGAGGATCGTGTAATGAAGTAGTAAAGTACTCGGCATGTATTGGTTGATAGTGGCAGCTTCGCCCAATCGTGTTCACTGTGCCTCACACAAACCCACACATTACGTATGTTAATCTGGTAAGTAAAGAGAACAACGACGGTTGGTATACCTGACGCAAGAAGGAAACATTTTAAAACTAATTTAATCGCTGGCAGCTTAAATAAAATTAACTGTGATTAACAATACCTGCGTTAGAAGCCAGTGTTGTAGTTATTTTCTCAGTAAGTTTTTATTTATTGAACTACTTAAGATGCTCGATTGCAAATGAAACCTTTGGAATTGTAAATAGTTTATCGACGCGTTCTGTAACGGAAGCCTTAGAGAGTCGTGACTATGGCCGCTTAACCATTCGTTATCAACAGATTTAAGTAGGCCTAAACCCCTTTTCCACAAAATAAAAGTGCCTTTAAAGGCAGGACGGTTTTTTAACCACTTCAGTCCTAGGCTCAATATACACAGAGAAAGTAATTTACACTGAAAATGACACGGGGTCTGAACAAGTTAAAAACGATATACAAACGCACCCCTTAATTAATATTCTTTATAACAGTACCTTATTTATTTGTTCACATACACGACAAACACCATTTTACAAAAATATGTTTTGATTAATGTTACTGAGTGTACGATATATTTAAACAGTATAGAAACTACACATATTGTTTTTATCTTTAATTTCAAAATACTGAATATTCGAACCACGTGTTTGTATGGAATGCAATAGTGCTTACAAATTATTATGAAAAAAAAAAAAAAGAAAAAAAGTACAAATAACATTCGTGATAGCTGAGGACATGAAAACAACAGGTAGAAGCTTTCTTGCAGAAATTACAATAACAAACCATTTAGAAATTAAAATTAATAGATATCTTATCAATATTTTTCAGTTTTCAGGTGATTTTTTTCAGGGTTGTTATTTCCTATTTGACACTACTTTCTTCATTGATGTATTAGTTGTTTGACCGTTGGAAGAGTAAAATAAAATGTTTAAAATATGCAAATTTCCAGAAGAAATGTTAAAATTGTTCAATACTTGTCTCACGAAACTACAACAAGCAACAGTGTTCTCACATGAAAGCAGTTTCACGGGTATGTGACAATCGTCATATCTAACAGCTTCAGGTTACTTCCATTAGTTGTGAAACATTCAAGACTTGACTTTGATCTCGACTCCAACCACACTTCACACACACAACACACAAAAGTTATAAATCTTCACATTGTCAGATGCCGCAGGTCTTGTTCTGGTAAGTAAAGAGAACATATTTCATACTCGGTGTGAGTTTTGTGTAGAATGTTGAACCCCTCAAGACACGAAGAGCTGAATATCCAGAGACATTTCGTCACCGAAACATCTTTTATTAACTAATTTAACCTTTTAACTTTCCTAAAAAATTTAATAAAATTAATAAACGTTTTTAAACCTTAAAACCTCTTGGTAAACAAATAGTTGAGAAGCACGATGGGTGTAATAGTTATTTTTTCTCATGACTTTGACAACATTTTATTAAACTACGCCTTATAACGTACACTATATAATATTAGTAATAACACGACACAATTATAAAATGTTATGATGTTTATTGTGTGTTGTTCTGTACAAATAAGTATACAACTTGAGCGAGGGTATTTTAAGGCCTAAATTATTATTAGATCTAGGTCAAAATATTATGGAACCGATAACCTTTATGTTAATGGTTTTTCAGGAAGCAAAATTAACCGGCACATTTATACTTGATTTGGCATTCATATAATATTAGTAATAACAAAACATTGTGTGTTGTTCTCAATTTTATCCTGATGTGTCGAGATTGTACGTGTAAACAAACAATGTTGAGACGCAACAGTGGGAAACGTTGATAAGACAATATTGACTTGAGTGTCTTCACATCCTCAACAAACAGACACCGTTGTTGCAAACCACATAAATATACTCGTACTCTGGATAGCAATTTATTGAACGTGTTTTTAGAGTGTGTCTCTAAATAGTATATCGTAAACTAAGTAAAAGAAGAAGTGGTTGATAAAAACCTGCTAAAGCATTTTGACATTTAAGTATTAACGTAACAATAATTACTACCATTTATTTGTACATTAGCGTTGAACCTAATACAACAGCAAGTATGAATTACGAGTAAAACACCAAAGCAAGTGTGCTTCAGCTAGTGGTTTTTGTCCTCAATTTCTCGTATATCTCGTACACTGCAACTATAATTGACAAAAAAAATCACTCAAACGATTTTAAGGTACTTCAGAGATAAATGCAACATACCTTTGAACCTAAATAAAAAACTATAATAAGGGGTTAGAACTAATTGCTAAACATTTACGTTGATTGAAGTGGAACTAAATTATCTTCAAGAGAATTTGTTTTGTGAAATATAAGGAAATGTCGCCAGCAAAGGCATTCAGCAAACACTTAAACTTATCACCACATTCAACGAAAATGACGTTACTTATGTGATTTAAACATATTTATTGTCATATTACAAAATGTTTTTGTGTTGACAAACAATAACAATTAACAAAACAAAGTTAATAACACAAACAAAAAACAACTAATATATTTAGGTAAAGCCACTGTTGACAATTAAGGGCTTAATCTTACTATTGTAGTAGGCGGGAAATTAGTCGAAGGCGCCAGAAGAATTAAAGAACTCGTCTATGGTATAATATGCTTGTTTGACTAAAAGATGTTTTAACGCATTTTTAAAATTTGAAGTATTTTTTAGTTTTAAACTTTGTGGAAGATTGTTAAACATTGTGATTCTTTGAGCATCATGATCTTTACAAAAATACTGTTTAACGTGTAGTGAATATTCCAGCCGTTCTTATAACATCTGTCTTACAATACGATTATACGGTTATATTAACGTTTAATATCAAAACACTATGTATAAAAGGACCTTCAAAAGCAAAGTACCTACCTTCTTGGTTGGCAATGTTTTAAAACAATGTAAAAATACCTTTTAAACTTCTAGGCTAAAATAGCCTATTATGAAAAAATTTTAAATATGTTATGCCTAAAACTTGGATAAAGTACACAGTTTGAATGGATGATGTTGTTAAACCATTGCTAATATTTAATTCATTCCACGCGGGCTTAATTCAAACACTAGCTGATTTGTTTCACTAGTTCTGGCTTGCCTACCAGCAAAAGTTATCTCGTTCCAAGTAACTCTGGCCATGCAATAAATAATCAACATGGGTATGCAACATGGTTTGGATAAAAACAGCTGTTTTCATAGATTTTTACTCTAAAAAAATGGCAGTAGTCAAAGATTTAGTATAGGCCTAGAGAGTATTTGAATTTTACAAAGGTTTGTAACAAATGGTTTCTACTTATAATTGAGCAATAATTATTCATAGCAATACTAAAATTGTGAGCTAGATCATCAGTGAGGTCTTATATTAAAAATAAACTGCCAGCATAGTTGAAGGTAAAAATATATGTTGTTGCAACTTTAAACAATATAGTGCGATCAATATAAACTGAAGATTAACGTAAATATTCAAACAAACAACCAAGTTGAAGGAAAGGGTAAATTACTTTCGGCCACTTTGAGCATTTCTATCATAGTTTCACTCAAGGCTGTGTGTTCTATTTAGTTCAGTACCACTAGTTAATAGTTGAACGCTAATACTGGTTGTTGTAACACAACATCCATTTAAAATGCTTGTTAAATCAATCCTTTTGTTAAAGCCGAGCCGCTAATGTATGAAAGTAATGAATATTTTTTAAACTAGTTATTAAATAAAATAAGGTAAGTTTATGAAGCAAAACAAGTAAGTAGTACAGATCATGATTGTAATCTTTACTAAAGAGAAACAATGCACGAAAAGCGAAAGCTGCAGTAAATTAACTTTAATTACAAGCACGCTTTCCTTGTTGTAGTTGTTTTACTTTGATCAAAGGTAACTAATGCTAACTAGCCTACCTTAAGTAAATGTATGTTGTGACACCGTTAATTGGCCCCTATGCGTTTACCTGTTCAGCATATTGCCTACTTTCGTGTGCAAACAAATTAACATCTATGATGACCATTTAATACAACAATAATTCAATAAATTGATAACGTGTCTACATCGATAGCCATAACAGATGTATTGGCAGCACAACTTTAAGGTTAAAGTACGAGTATGTTTAGTTGACAAGACCTTGAAACTATTTAAAAATAGCTATCTAAAGATGGGGAAAGATTTAATATAGACGTAGAACTCGCGTTCCTAAAATGTTTTAATATACAGAGTGTCCACAAATGATTAGTACAACTTTGGATATTCACACACCTGTTATTATTGAACATATAGCTGTCAAAGACGGTTCATTTTGTGAGCCATATGATCAAGTTTTTTTACGATATCATTGTTGTCATGTTTGTTTACTTTTACTATTTGTAGACCTAAAGGCAAAAATGTTTAAGTGATCAAGAAAAGGCTAAACGTGTTCTGTGGTTTGTGGAGACCCATTCTTTAACACAAGTGTGTCGAAATTTTCATACTTTTTTCAACAGACAACCTCCATCAAGAATCAACATTTTACAATGGGTAAAAAAGTTCAATGAGACTGGTAGTGTGAAAAAAGGCAAGACTACAGGAAGACCATGCGTCCTTCAAGATAGGGTTCAACATATTGAAGCTTCTTTTGAAAGGAGTCCTAAAAAGTCCATACGTAGTGCTAGCCGTGAGTTACATATTCCAAAATCAACAGTTCATAAGATCACGGGAAAGCGGCTGAAGTACTATCCTAATAAATTACAACTTTTGCAACATTTAAAACCCAATGACAAACCGCACCACCTCGAGTTTGCATCAGACATGCTGGCTCGCCAAGATGAAGAGTTTCTAAAACGCATTTGCTTTAGCGATGAAGCCACTGTTCATGAATGTGGGAAAGTGAATAGACATAACTGTAGAATATGGGGAAGACAAAATCCTCGTGAAGTGATTGAAAATGAGCGGGATTCACCGAAACTAAACGTTTGGTGTGGAATCATGATTGACAAAATTGTTGGCCCTTTTTTCTTCGCTGAAAAAACTGTCACAGGAGCTGTTTACGAAGATGTGTTGGAACTGTTTGTCATTCCACAGTTACAAGATATTCCAAACATCATATTCCAGCTCGATGGCGCACCTCCTCACTGGTCTTTAGATGTGCGGGATTGTTTGGATGAAAATTTTCCTGAACGTTGGATTAGACGAGATGGACCGATTGGATGGCCAGCTCGTTCTCTAGATCTGACACCCTGCGATTTCTTCCTGTGGGGCTTTATAGAGAATAAGGTTTATCATACTAAAATACGCTCCTTGAATGAGCTGAAAGAAAAAATTATACATGCATTTCAACAGGTGTCACGAGAAATGTTGGAAAACACTTGGATGAATCTTGATCATCGCCTTGATATCGTCTGAGCATCTCGTGGAAGGCATGTAGAGATATACTAACCACATTAAAACAAACTTTGCTAATTCTTTTATAGGTATATAATGTCAAGTTAACATTATTCTTAATAATAAACATGCTATTATCTATCAAAGTTGTACTAATCATTTGTGGACACTCTGTATATTTCGCCGACTTAAAATTCAACTTAAAAAGCGTAATATGTCTTTTGAAATAAGTGAATTGTACAAACAATTTAATTTTAATACGTTTTATTTTAGGAACAACAACTACTTACAGCTAATTTCTGCAAACAGTACCACCAATATACACCGTTGATTGGAAGTGTTTTCTTGTTATGATCTTATGTTGGCTATCATTTAAACAAAATATGTTTAAAGTTACGTTTGGCTTGAGTTTTTTATTTTAACTCCTTGAATACAACTTACGTCGAATAGTTGTTCAGATTTATTTTATCAAGCTACGTAAATAATGATATGAATGAGTTATAAATATAATCCAGTATAGGGAGTGTTATGAAGTTGACACTGAACAGTTTGCCATTAATGATGATATTAAAAATACTACCTTTAGAAATACGTCAATCCAGCTCAACGTGTAGTGAGGTTTTAAATCCTAGCTGATAATTTCTCACGTTCTAGCTTAAAAGTTCAATAAGAGACGATGTAATTAAAAACAAGAAGGCAGGTAGAGGCGTTCAAGCTGGCCATCATGTGTTTTTATAATTCATACTTTTATTAACAGTTTCAACTTGAATACACAATAATTAAAACTCTGAGGTAAATGCTTGGTTTGAAACAACATTTCCACTAAATGTGCAACTGCCTGAATATCCGGCGTGGATAAGCCACTGAGTACATTTTATTCCCTCGCTGTGGACTGAATACACACAAGAGAACATTCATTTCACAGAACGATATTTTTGTAACGCTAGAAGCAAAGTGGTTTTTTAAATCTGTAACAATGAGTCAGCTGGTAAAATAGGACAATGTATGATTTTTTAATGACATACATTTGAAGTATGGGCCATGTTTTCTCACAACAGAACATAACCTAATTTATCATAAGCTTATTTAATTTAGTAATAAATCTCTGTACTCGAAAATTGACACGTAAAAATCTTCGTAACTATTGAAGAAGAAAGATTTTGAGTTAAAATTCTGACTCAATAATGTTTCAAAATATTTAACTTTTACGAATAATGAAGACACGTCCTTATGTTGATGGAATTCCAACGTGGAAACGGAGTTTTGGTGGTCTAGTAGTTGGTTGCTGGTTAAACATCCGCTCTATATATTTGGGTTTTGCACCTCAAGCTATACCCTTGCAGCCCACTCAGCTGCGTGAGCCATATTAGTAGTCAACCTGGTAGCACTCCCTGGCAATAAAAACTAGAAATGGAACGGTATCAGGTTTATAGCGAACTTACTCGATTCAAAATTGTCCAGTTAATTGTTTAACCGGGCCCAACCGCGGGTTATTAGGTTATGAGCTAGCAGTACGCAAGTGCGACTGTACAAAAGTAGGTCAACACTTTGAAATGCACCGACCACTGTGATATATTCCCACTGTTAGAGTAGGAGGTATGATTCTACGTTGCTAGGAAGAATGTTTAGGTCAAACTAATGCAGAGGTTTTGTTATAATTCACAATTCAGTAAATTATTGTTTTACCATGTAAAGGGCGATTTCTTACAGTATCACTGTTGGTTTGAAATCTGGGGTTAATCCACTTCTTGATGTGGTTTTACCTCCAGACCCACACACACACAGATCAAACAAGTGACAGTGGTCAGTCCTTAATTAACCTCTACAAGCTAAACACACCTACGTTACTCTCATTGGTTTATGTTAAGAAAATCTTCAGATCATCTTTCTTTGTTTGAAGTTTGTTATTGGCGATGGGAGGATTTCAGAATTTACACTATTATTGCGAAAATATTCCATAGTTAATAAACAAAAATACCACGACGTTTCAGGATCTACAATCTGATCCCGTCTTCGGGTGAGATAAACCTAAAACATAACACAGAACATTAGAAAATTAGCTACCCTAGTAATCAGCGTAGGTTGACCAGTCAAACGAAACCAAACAATATGTAGCTGTTAAAATGAAAAATATAAAGTTAAATCTTAAATAATGTAGCTTAGAAAAAGATACTAAAACTCAAGGCAAACTAAAAAAGTAAACAGCAACCAAAATAAATATAAAAAATTAATTAAAAAAAACACGTCCACAATCGGTCCGATCTAACGATGGACATAGATCATCTTTACTCAAAGATTTACATTAACATATGTTGTAGAGTATGATATTTAATGCTAAAATATAATATAATATTTCCCACAAGGAGTATATGTCTGTGTATAACAAAGAAACACATCTACCTATTTACTTAGCAAATATGTTACAAGTGTGATATGTTTAGTTATAAAATGCATTGGAGATTGAAATCTAGATATCCTAACATGTCAATATGTACAGGGTTTTGATTTTACCTCAATTTGTCTAGGGTGGTCACTTTATATTATGCTTTTGACGTAACCAAGATTAAAAAAATCATTAGACACAAAAATCTTTGAAACTAAAGCCATTTTGAATAAGATTCAAAATTAATTTTAAAATTTTCAAGTCGTGTTGGTCATGATTGTGGTCCTTACTGCAGAGAATCAAGGTACGCAAGAAATCCTGCGGTAATTTAGATTTAATTACAGGCAGGCTTCCTTTGTTGTTGAAGTTATACTTCAATCAAAAGCAACTAAATACTGTGTCTTCTTCCTGTGGGGGTATTTGAAAGAACGTGTCTACTCTCACAAACCCCGAAAGTAGCAGACCTCAAACAAGCAATCAGGGAAGAGATACAGTCGATTCAATCAAACATGTTGACCCGAGTGGCGGATATTTTACCAAAACACTAGATAAACGTATGCGGGGGCGTGAGCACCGTATTAGTGTCGTAATTGTTAAAAAACGAGTAATTTATAAAATTTTAAGTCCTAGTCTTTATATCTGTACAAATAAAATTGGTTTATCTTTTGAAATAGCTTTGTACTATTCATTTTAAAAACGTCCGTTTCCCGTGTGTCACCCTGTATAACTAATTAAGTTTCAGTAACTGTAGGACGTGATATTTCTTATTAGTCATAAAACATTAACTAATTAAAGTCGTTTATTTCATGCAAGGAAAGTATACAAAGAGTATAAGAAATATCACTACGAAACAAAAATACTTTACAGCAAATCTTTAGTGCTTAAAACGTTAAGTTTATAGTATATTAGGTCGACAAGGACTTAGAGCCATTTTAAATACTGCTCTGAAGAACCAGGAACGCATTTAATCTAGACATTAGAGTCTCGTTTATGAAAATGCTAATTTGTCCATTCTCTTCGCTGATTTAGCAAAATACTGAACACTTCTGAAACTTTTCTCATAACTTGAGTCTTGTGATACTTTAAACGGCGACTATCTTTCTCCCAGGTAGTGTGTTTATTAACATTTTGGTTGAGTTTCATATTATATTTTAATTTAGAAGGAACAAGAATAATATTTCTCCCACACGAGTCTGTATTATTCACCCATGTGTATATAGACTTCCCTCATAGAGACGCTAATATGAAGATACTTGTTTGGTTGGATATTAAAACCGTTAATTTAAGGTGTTCCTGTTATATTCCAATGTTATCAACTGAAATCTCATCAGTATAGAACAGGCGTGAAACTAAGCGTATAGTAGCCGTAAAATTCTTGCATGTTTCATTTGTCAATTATCGGAATGAAAGCTGTCAGGTTATTTAGGAGTGATCCACACTTTATTATATTAAGTTTCAAATAAATGTGAGAGCATGAATACTTTCCTTTAAGTTTTGTGAGAAATCCCATGAGTATTTATTTTTCTACCAACGTCTTGTCCACTCATCTACATGTATTCCAGATGTACCTGTAACTTTTTCAATAGCTGTTAGATGTTGCAATTACCTTACATATCCACATACTGACAACGAGTGCAACTATTTTAGAAACAGTGAAATAGTCCTTTCATTAATTACACCAACCAAGAGGAATCTATCTAAAATGTCTATTGTTAAATCAAACAATTAAGTTTTCCTTAGCCTTTCCTATAAGTACGAACCGTGGTTGTACAGTTGTCAGCCTAATTTGCTCGTGGAAAGCTCGGAACATCCTTCTGTTCTACTTGGTTATAAACTAACGACTTTTTGACAGTGACTCACTTCGAATAACTTAAAGAGTTTCAGGCAAACCTTCGATTAAGTTCAAAGTTCAAACTCGTGAGCGGAATCTTCGAGAACCTAACGCGTTGTGAAGAATACTTAAAGATGTTCAGCGTTGAAAATAAAATATATATAACAATGTTGCTTAAACTGTAGCTTTTTGGAACAAAATATTTGAATTACTATCTAGAAACAATAAGGTTGGTATAAAGCCCAACGTGTTATATACTCAACGTTTCACGATATATATGCATCCATGCGTTAATGGAACTAAATTGGCTTACTAGTATTTACCGTCTGTTCAATAAATTCCGCAACACTCTGAAAAATATATTTTTATTTTTTTTTACTGACAAACTTTCACTAATTAATTATTTTCAGTATAACACAATTGAGCTAATTATTGGAAATTATAATTCTAAACATTCTGTATTTGATTTGAGTTATACATAATTTTGAGCTAACAAAAAGGGGGCATTAGTAACATCACTATAGTCATAGATCTAATACGCTAATTTTACCAGGAACCATCTATAAATTCCTCCAAGCTATAAAAAACTTTGAAAGAGAATTTTGTTAATTTATATTTAAAGATGTTAGAATTTCGTAATTTTGGATTTCAATTGGGAGTTTATTAAGTAGCATGGCACCCATATATGAAGGTGAATATAATTAATATCCGTGTTGGTTTATGTGAAAGAAGTTTGCGAATCATACATGATGAATGATTTGCGAACCTTCAACCATTTGACATAAATGTAGACAATAAATTTATGGTAAGGTCAAAATTTTAAGGGTTTCAGAGGCATTTTTAAATAATCTCTTTTAACTAGATTACAAGCTATTCTTATCGCAGACCTTTGTTAAAGTTGAAAATCCATATCGAACACTCTAAAAATGTGTTTTGGAAATTGGTTTTCAGATTAAGTGATTCAAAATAATGAACACAAATATTGTCGGATGTACATGTGGTTTCTTTTAACAATCTGATCTGAGCTAACCTAGTCACAGTCAAGCTTTTCAAAATAGTCTTGCAGCATTGTACTCTGTACTTAGTAAGAGTACTGAACTTAAAACGCCAATTGACCTGATTCGGTTATTATTAAATCTATCAGAAATTCCTAAAAACGAAATTTTAAGTTGAAACCAAGAAAGTTCAATTACTACAGCATAAGTCGTACTGTTGAGATTCAGTCCAAGACGTTTGGTTTTAAAGAAAAGTTCAAGGCATAACAACCCCTCTTGGACAACTCGTATATACAATACAATTAAGATTTAGGCCGACAGCGTAGCCTACCATATACAATGTATTTTGGATCAACTAGAGATATAACAAGTATATTGACTATCGTCCCGTCTTTCAGTGTATTTTATATTAATACGTACGTAAAAACCTTATCCTAATTAATGCAGTGTAAACCGAGATGCTACTAATATTTTAGGTTTGCCGAGATAAACGTACAGTTGTACAAAAAGCTCAAACATTCACATTTAATTTAGCTGTGAAAAGAGCAGTATTCCGACTCAAAGGCTGGAAATGATATCCTTTTCAACCCTTTGAGTAACAAACTAACGTTGACCTTTCCTAAGGCGTCATTGTTTAGGTATTTTCTGATAAGTAAAATGTATGAAGTGCATTAACTCATTGTTAGTGTTAAGCTAGTGAACATTTAATACTAACTCGGATCTACAAGTAGACTATATCCAACGATAGGAAAAGTATTTTTAAGGAAAAGTAGATCCATCAAAAAACTCATCATTAGTAAGGTTGTAATTTATGTTTTCTTTTCAGAGACATGTGTATTTTCATTGAGTAACTTAATCTCTAATTGTAAGAGGAATTCGTGTTTTGGACATGTGTATAATCTATTTAGGTGACAGAAAAATTAACCCTTGACCTTTCATAACCCAAGACTGGGTCCACCTTCAGACAAAAGTGAAAAATGTTACAAATTCGATTTTTTTTCTAAAATGTGAATAAATGAATTTATTTCTCTTAGTATACAGATTGAAAATAAGATTCGATGATAAGAAGTTAGCTGATGGTGGTTTCAAGTATTCTAAGCAGGTCAAAGAGAAATACTTAAGTCAAGTATTTGAACAAACCCAGTATTATTATAATTTCTTAAAACAAAAGCTCTCTGCAGTACCGTCCTATTTTAGCTATTACATAAGCGGCTTAACCTAGCTCATAACTTAAATAACAGTGGAAACTAAAAGAGCTTGTCTAATATTGTTATAAACTTAACACATAATTTAAAACAATTACTCCTCAAACTAATCCTAGTTTCGTGCTTCACAGCATTTCATAAAACTATCACAGTTAAATTTGTTTATGATTTTTTTATTAATGTCTATCTAAAACCCTTATTTTGAATTGCGCATCTGCAAACCAATATCATCATGTTATATAGGGTCAAATTTCAACCTAAATTCACTCAATTTCACCAATTATGTAGTTTGTGCTGCAACTTATATGTATTTAAACGAACGTATAGGTAACAAACTAAATTTGAAAATGTATGCAACAGAAGCGTTAAAAACAATAATCCTTAGAAATCATTGATAAACATAATTAAACTAAGGCAGCAAATTATCGTAAGTAATATATTCGTCAATATATTCGATCAAGATTTCGTATATAATTGAACCTATTCGTATACAACCTTTCTTGATTAATATACCTATTGAATAATAAATTACGTCTGCAATTATAAACACAGTATTTCCAAGAAAGTGAACTATATTTCATTACTATGATGACGAAGAGCAGCTCAATATCTCAGGAATGTCATTAACCTACCATCAATCAAACAGACTCCAGAGACGCCATCGCTGTAATATTGGCTCTACAGTATAATCCAATCGGTATTTGTATTTTCTACATCTTAACTGTTTAACCTTTGATTTGAAGACTTAAATAACTGAACAGAACGTACGTAGCAGTACAATTAAAATGTGTCAACTACAAAAGTGAAAAGGAGGTGTTGGTTTTTGCAGCCAGAAATATTTAATATTCAAACTACAAGGGATCGTTTAACACATTACTACACTCTTAACTCTTAGGCTTTCGCGGCCAGTGTCATCACTAAGATCTAAGGCTTCCGGTTTACACCGCGTCACAGTTGAAATATAATTACTGCTAAACGTTTCGACCTCGCTGTGGAGAGTCATCCTCAGTAGCTTGTGGACTGGCTGAGACAAGCCGGAAGCCTTAGATCTTAGACATGAGTACACTGTTGAATGATTTTTAATTATATCGAATGTTCGATCTGTATCTAGATGGTGGTTTAATTAGCTGAGTTGCAGTAATGATGATAGTAAAGTGTTTAATCGTCTAATTCAGCTGGACGAAGACTCACTTATTTTAGACAGAAACTAAGTTGGATGTAATCTTTAATTCTTATGTGGTTGTACTGAAGAGGGTGCATTCAACTATTCGTACTATTATAATGAATCACCCTATAAACCCCATCTTAGTTGAAAACTACGATCAAAGAGTGAATGATTATAAGACCTCAGTATAATAGATTTTTCCTATAGTTACAAAGGAAAGCAAAATTATTTTCCAAAGCTATTACAAAACCAGCTATAGAAACAATATTTAAACTAACTGTTTTTTTAAACAATAAACGTTCACAACTTAAGCCCTAACCTTCAATTAAGGTCCCTATACTAAAAAGAGAGAGCATCCGATTGCAATAAAGCAATCCTTAGTTGACGCACGAGCCATTCATATAGATTAATTTCACTGAAATAAGGTTTGACAAGCAAAGGTTTGATACGATTCATGAATCAAAATTTCCAGGAAAAGCTGCTTATCTACTTACTTTACAAATTAATAAACACAATGAATTATTCATTGCGGAATCCGCTTACATCGTGAATGAATGTGATGAGAAGTGTCTTATGTGCGGTGTCAAAGTTGGTCATTAGCTGTAATGATTTACCCCAAAATCTACGTAATTCTAACTTAAGTGACAACTTACTATATGAATAGAACTTTTAACTCCTCTCAGGTAACTTGATAAAAGTGGGTTGAATGTGTATTAAGAGTATAAGTATAAGTTTTCTATTGTATATTATAACAGGGAGTGAGTAACGTTAGTAAAATTAACTAATTTGTAAATTTAGATTAGCCAATGTTTAAAAGCTCTTGGGACAAGACTTTCAATATCAAAGATTTTATCACCGGGTCCTCACAAAATAAAACCCCTTTTGTATTTATGTTGAGAACCTAAAGATAATACCTTTGATATTGAAAGGCCTTGTATTAAAGTTATTTAATACTGGTTTATCTGAATTTCCAAATTGGTTTATTTTAATACCGAATCCAATATTATGCTCTTTTCTACTATTTAAAGTAACGTTAAACATAAATGTGTAGCAACTATAATCTACCAGTTAAAACACCTAGTTACATCACAACAATTAATATTAACGTTTCGGTCTTGCTGCACAGTACCTAACATATTCAGCCAATGATTGGCTGAATTAAATTACCTGCTGTCTGCTATTTGATTGGTAAGAAGTGGCAGGGCTGCCAACCGTCCAATGGAAGTCATATGGAATGCCAACCACCAATGTTCCTATTAGATGTATTACTATCTAGAAAAACTTTCAGGACTGATTGCCAGCTTCTGGAAAGTTTAATGATTTTATATTTGTTGAAGTTAATGTATTTTTAATGATTTCAATGGTTTCTCGGATTGCTTGCAAATAGTATGCAATTTGTAATACGCAATTTTATAAAACCTTAGTGTACCTTATGAAAGTTATTTGGTGATTACATTTGACAAGATGGCGGCAATCATGATTGTGTAAACATGTGTTGTCTCAATGTCGAGAAACAGCTGACGCCAGACTTACGTGACGTCATCAACGTCGACATCAAATTACACATGTCTCTCTCTCTTTCTCTCTCTCATGTATGGTTTCTGTTTGTTAGCTGTCATCTAATTACATTACACTCCACGACAATTCGCTGTAAGCAGCAGTACCAGCTCAATTAAAGGATTTATTTAAAGTTTGAAATTATAAAATCAATTACTAATCGAAAAACCAAGCAAGCTAGCAGTTATTAAGCATTTAATACCTTTCTGAAGCTACTAACGTGAACTTTAAACATTACTTTTGAAAGAGGTTTAAGCCAATCGGTGACTGATGAAGGTACTTCACAGCGAAACCGAAATACCACACGCAAATTGTTATAATGTGTTGACGCGGTGTGTAGTTGTGACACCAGTCGCAAAAGCCTAAGAGCCCTTCAGACAAAGTAAGAGCCTAAGTTAGGCTTGGATTTAAAAAGTTACGGCTTCCTTCAGAGACCCCTTTTAATAAGAAACATAAACATAGTGTTGCAAAATGTCGTTTTAATGTACTCCTTCTCAATACTTCTGGAAGATAATAAAAATACTTTCCATTTGTTGCCATTCCAGCAGGATGATAGTTAAATTTAACTTAGTGTAATCGAAAATAATGTTGTTATGAACAAGTTGTTATTAAGTGCTATTGTTTGTCAAAAATATACTAAACTAACTTGTTATAACATTTTCCATAAATAAACGTAATCGAAAAAGGTTCAGGAAAAATATTCTCGTATTTTACGTAGAGATGATTTTGTCCATTGCTTTCTCACAGCAAGGAGCCTATTGATTATTCAGAACACGTCAAAATCAACAGCGACTCCTTTCACATAATCCCACTCTAAACTTGACCACTGATAAATTTACTTTAAAATGTGTGTATTAGGTTATGTGTAATTAAATAATACATCAAGCGTTTTTAGCAGTTGCTAAAATTACGTAACCATTTATATTTTTGGTAATTTCAGAACTTTTTAAATTATATATAATGGGTTAAATGTTTTCAAAATCTCAGATTGTTATTAAATATATGTATGAGGACAGACAAGACGGACAAGCCCATTTTTGTTGAGGTAGCAGTTTTAGTGCTGCTTTAACTTGTACCTTCGAAACATTCTTCGTAAATGAAAAATATTGAGTAAAGATAGACGTTTATCAAATGGATGGACTTCGATGGATGGATTGGAAACGTCTTTCGATTGGTTAAAACAAAATATAAATGACAATATTGAGTAATAAATCATAAGGTTACGGTGTTTCATTCAACAGTGTTACTCTGATTGGAGCGTAGTCTAATCCCTTCAGCAGCAAGCTTGTGGTGGGCCTATCGATGTCTTCATCAGTTAGGATCACATTTACTTTGTCAGGACCCAACTGATAATTCGGTGGAGAACTTTGATACAAATGTATTGATCAACCTTCTTCTTTTGAATGTCACTTGTACAACGGTATCTCTCGCCAGCGGTAAGTAAGTATCAAGTAAGTAAGTATTTCTTCAGGTCCTCCTGATTACGTGGCTGCAATGTTTTCACAAAAAGACTCCTCCTGTGAGCCGAGCGTTAACGATGTGCAGGTTATGACGTGTCTTAGTAATTCACTGCGAAGATTGAAACCTTTTGCTTTCTAAAATATCCTGAACCCCGATCTTTACTACCTGTTGTGATGATTCAACTTCACACAGTGAGGCGTATTTTTCTGATATCTGCCTCTTCAAAACGTCAGTCGAACTATAATATTACTGCGTTTAGCCCGTAGATTCCTAAACAGTCTTGTTTTCATAACGGTATCCTCCCCGTAGCGGTGAACTCGATGAGAACGAAGGCTTAAGTGACCGATCGACCATTCTGGGGCAAAATTTAGTAATATTAAAACTTACCCTGTATATCGTTTTAAAAAATTAGTAATATTTACGAACATACTACACCGTATTAGTCCTTATGTATAATGAACAGCCTCTATTCTTAGTTGATAAAACTAGACAACATGTATAATTATTATGCAAATACTGTACTTCGCCCAATCGTGTTCGCTGTGCTTTATTACTAATACCGATCTCACAACTGCGGTTGCTACACCTGACGCAAGAAGAAAGCAGTTGGCAGCACTGCGACTGATAGTATATAAAGAAGCTTTACAGTCACCTGAACCAGTCTCAGTAAGTCAATTGAGAATGTTTGATTTCAAAATAAACGAAACGTTTTGCACTGTATTCGGATCTTAACCAATCGTACTAGGGCGTTTTTTAAATGTATTCAAAGCAAATTTGTACTGTGTAGCTTAGATTTTCGAATTTTGTATTAATCCAAACGAAAAATAACCTAAACATATGTGCACAGACCAAAATCTAAATGTGCTGTTAAACGAAATAGTTATTTTAACAAACCAAATAAATATGTTTGTATAAGTGGATCCTATGTGGAACATATAAGGTTTCCATTTTACGGTTTTGTTTACAGCAAGCGGAAGACTTTATCTCGTCGTGATGTTTGCTTTTACTCTGCTTTTGACTTTCTTTCTGTTTTACGACATTTTTGTTACTGTTCTGGAGTGTACAGGTTTTATTTCCCAGATTTTGAGCTGTTTCCATCCTATCAACGTTTTTTTGTCATTAAACGTTTTCTTGAGGTCACTAACTATCAGATTAAATACAATTTACTGAGAGGATTATTATTGTTTAATGTTAATCAAAACAAGACTGAACTGTTTTTACAACAGACAATTCAATAATAATGGTTTAACATATGATTTAAGACAGTAAATCATTGACACTAACTTACTTTATAAAATAACTGCATTCAGTGGAATTAAATTACTTTTTTTTGCTGGTTAAACTCACCTCAATTGATAAAAACAACTGGAATAATTAGTTGGATTAAAGTCGTGTATTGCAATATTTCAAGTCATTAATAATGGAAGCTAAATTGTCTAATTATTTTAGTAATAGATAATGGTGCTTTATTATTTAGCTATCAAACCACTTGAACGTATAAAACCCTAAAACCCGCTATTGCTTAATTGATTTCTTTATTTAATGGTTTAACATACAGTCTTAGTGGAAATATTAGAATATGGTGTTTTTCTTAAGTTTGTAAAGTGTGACAACATGAAAAGGGAAAATCAGAACGTGGAGTTGCTTGTTTATATTCATTGCTGTTGGGATTGAAACAAAATTCAATTTGTTTTGACTTTATTGAGAAAGAAATGGCGTTGTTCTTATTTAGAATTGAAAATAGCTACTAAAGGAAACAAAAACTAATAAGAGCTAATACTATTTGGAGTGTTTGTAATTTTTCCCATTTTCACTTCAAAACTTTCTGAGCTAGCTAATAATCTTATGGAAATGAGGAACTTAGTTAATGATTACAAAATACATATACGTGAATACACGAATTTCTGTAGAGACAAGCTAATACACAATCTTACAAACTAAAGTTTGGTTTTTCAAATTATCTTTAACTAAAAATATGGGGTTCGTAATAGGATGATTATTGGTTTTAATTGTCTAAGTTTCATATTACTCGTGATTAAAATTACCATTATATATCGACAAAATATATAACATAATAACAATTGTAAAATTTTGAAGACTTTCACGCATCAGTTTCATCTGACTGACCTTTTCACAACAGCAATCTTTGATCATCATAGACTAAATTTTGGACAACTTTAAGGAACTATTTTAGGCTGCTTGTTATAACACACGTTAATGCCGCCATTTTGAAAATATGCTATTTTTGAAAGAAGTTTTTCCTACACTTGTTTGTAAAAAGATTATGTTCATTATGTTAAGTTTTAATTTTTGAACTGCCGCCATTCTGAAAATATGCTTTTGAAATGTTAATGAAGTTTCCTACAAAACAGCTTGATTATGTTCACAACAAAATTAAAAAAAATTCAATTGTTATTTAGTTTAGAAGTTAAAAAGTATTGACTGAACAACACAAAATGGCGGCTGGCGCCCAAACGAAAAAACATAAACTCAAATAATTCACTTGTTTTCATTTGTTTTGACTCAAAGACAATAGCCTGAAGTTTGGACTAGTAATTTAGGGACACCCTGTATATTGTATAGGTAGTCAACGGGTTTTACGTGCGTGTAATGTTATAACAACTACCTATTTCTTGTTATTAGTTGATACATTTCACTGACACATAGTATGTACGTGAAGCTAAACCTGTTCCAAACAGCTTTAGTCAAAAACAACTTTTCTTTGTGTAGCAACGTGTACTCTTCGGCTTTGCCTGTTCTTGAACAAAGCGCACACGACTCGATTGGACATGAGGGTTTTGTCAAAAGGTATGTTTCTGTCAAATACATGAAACCAGAACAAAACACAAACATAGCAACACAAAAACCTTTTGGATGACAGTGCATCCTGAAAACTGTATTTGATTTCAAAAGGTCCTTTTTGCTTTTGAAACATCCAAAGCTTTTGGTAACAGGAGTACTTGCATTTGCAAAAAGCTACCCTCTTATTTGAATATTTTAGAACTTTCACCATTTATTTCGTTAACATTTAGTGGTTTCCAAGATAAGTAGTATTTGACGTCGCTTTGACTATTATAACTATTTGTAAGAAATTCATGTAATTGAGAATGCATAATAGAAATAATAAAAATCACGAAGATTTATTAATCAGTTTCAATTCTAAATATTGACAACTGACATGTTCATACGATAAAACAGTTATTTATTTATTTTGAATAAGAAATAACCAATTAACCATCCAACTACAGTTGAACACACATTTTCGACCAAAGTACATGTTTTTTTTTCAATAACTAATGAAGTATATGGTAAGCAAAGTGTGTTGTATATATACACCCTATTAAAAACTAAAGAAATTTTTTTTTACTCCATGTACTTTCACAGCTATCCTAAATTATTTTGTGTTACTGTTGAAATACCGGGTGGTTTAATAAAAAGGTACTCATAATTTTAAAGTAAGTATTCTTTTTATTAGCTATACAAAACTTACTCTATTTAAAGCATGGTCGACATGTTTTCCTTCATTGAGTATGACATATTCCATACGTCTTAATATGTTTGCTACCATTCCTGAACATTCTCCAGGAGTTATAACCATTAAACCAGCTGATGTTATGTTTTGCTTCAGATTTCGACTACTTTGAGTTGGTGGTCCGAAACACTTTTGATTTAATGTTTCCACAAAAACGCATCACACAGTAAAAGATCAGACTTCTTGCTGGGTACGAGAAGTCAGTTGAAGGAGACAGTAGTTTCTGAGAAATAAGTCCATAAGAAGTTCATTTGTGTAAACCGTTTAGATGAGTACCTTTTTTGGGCACCCTGTAGCAATAAACGACAACCAAAGAGAATCTTAAAAACACAATATGTAACTATAAAAAGGTTAGTACAAGAAAATTAAAGGGATAGTATGTAAAAACGTCCGATTGGCAAACGTTTTCAAGCAAAAGAAAATATGATGAACGTTTAAATTAAAATCCAATAGCTGTAGGCACAATGTTAAATTTCATTATATGATACCTGATCCTTTGCTGTTATTAGTAGTTTTTAGTTTTACTATCGCCATACAAAGTCAAGGAACTTGTTTGGTCTTAAAGTAAACATCTTATGAAAACACGCAATGGTAAATCACATCGTTAGTCAATAAATGTTTGTAAATTTTAAAAATACTGACTTTCTCCCTGATTGAATAGTTTGTAATAAAACTATAACTTTAACACGACAGTAAATCAATAAGAACTCTGATAACAATGAAGATACAAGTATGCGTTACAAGCCACTAATACTACCTTCTACGTAGCACATAATATACTAAACAGTTAACGATAATGTAAAGCTACAATTTACAGCTCTAGATATAGGATACTGTGTCCAGAATTTCAATATCTACAGAAACAATAAAAGCTGCACGTGCAACGCTTACTGAATCCTTAGTCTAGATGAAGGTATCACACTACGTTTCGTTGTAGGAAGTATTTATCTCACAGCTTTAGTTTTCAGCAGAAAAGGACAATTGCAACTAACATCACTAAACTTTAAGCGTATATGCATTTTAAAGGGTCCTATAAGAAAGTTATAACTATAATATACTGATAAAACATAAAATGAGAAAAAACTTTTAATAAGTCAAAGTTTTATCTTTCATAAACATAAATTATTTTCTATTAAACTATGACAGTGGCTTCAGTAGCCGTAATTAAGCGTTTGTACTAAAACGTTTATTCTATACCCAAGAATAATGATCCGTTTATTTGCCATAATTAGGCACGACGATTCCTAAATATGCAATCAAATAACTTGAAAGTCTTCTTTTATTTAGTCCTAGCTTTTGTATTATGTTATCATTAAATGAATAGAACACGAATGTATTATTTTAATATTTTATAAACAATAGATTGAATGAATGCGTATTTTCCTTACGCAAAAAAAAAGTAATTCGTAAGTTAATCAATAACAAACTTGACTTAACAGCGGAACATTTCATATTTGGTAACATTCATTAGCTTTTGATAGTAAAAAATACATATTACTCGTATAATGCAATAAAACAACTATCAAACACAAAATTAATTTTAATTTTAATATGTAAAATTTAAGTAACAAAAAAAGGTTCATTGAAAATTAAAGGTAAACTACCTATTATTACTACCTTTTGGTAGTAATAAGAAATAAACTAATGAAGATAGAAAATAAGAAGGAAGAGTGAAACACCTTTGATAATATGTCGAGGGAAATTCAGCATCAAATTCTCATAACGTCTTTAATATACGAAACTGCATTTTGCTTATCACAAGTTATGAGAAATCTTTTAAAAGAGTAATGGTGTTTTCGATATAAGTGAGAAGAACGTTTGCATTTTGACACGGCGGGTTTGTTGAGTTAAACTGTTCAGTATATACGTTATAGAATTTCAATTTAGTGTTACCTGTTTGTAACCAAATGTCTTTTTAACGTGGGAGCGCTATTTACTTGTTTAATGCATCTAGTCATTATAATACAGTATAACGTGAACTACATTTACCAAATCATCAAATTCTTTGGGGTTTGTCGTGACAGAGATGTGACTAAAACTGCGCAAACAAAATTGCAAATTGATTTTATATTGCATGTTTTGGTTATGGTTAAATGTTGCAAATTAAATTTAAATCACTTGAGTAAATGGTAATTCCAGGTGCTTGTAGTACAACCTGTACTTAAATACAGTTGCTGATCAAATATTCCGAGTAAACCATTGAACTATTGATTTAATCGATAGGAAACACTTTACACTTAAAACATCAACGTAAGTAATATAGGTTTTGATCATGATAGTGATTACAACAATGAGTAACAAGCGATGTGATATTTATACTGAAGAGAAATTTCACTAAACACCGTAACTTTGTACTTTGAATAAACGTAATAAGTTTAATTTAGATAAGTTTTGCTAAAGTAGAGTTTCACTGTTAGAGGAGCACTTGTTTGTAATTACTGCAGTATTTAAATCTATTTACCTATTTCTCGGTAAACAGTACTATCGTGATTGGTTCCCTTCTTGTAAGGTTCATTATAAAACAGTATTTATTATGAAAACATTGCCTATCAATCTAGGACTTTGTTATTCCGTATTTCTTTAAAACAACTGAGGTGGAAAAACAACAATACTTAGGAGAGAGTGAATTATAAATTTTCAAAACAATATTATACAAGCTGAAAAGTATTTTGCAGATATTTGGCTGTTAAAGATTTAACAGAGTCAATCAACCAGTTTTCTTATCGGAGCCTACTTCACCAAATAGGTTTGTATGTGTTTCAATCAGTCTTAAAAAACCAATTGAAAATAATACTGATGAAGTGATAAATGACAATACTTGGGAGAGGTTGGATTCCAAGATGTACGAGAAAACTATTACTCGTACAAGTGCTTTAAAGCATAACTAAAACATCTTAAACAATATTAACAAACCTCTCAATTCGATTTTGATTTATTTCAATTTAATGTGGAAGTTCAATCAACCTGTTCCAACTTAGCAAATAAGCTCCTATGAGGTTCAATCAGTGTTAAGAAAACAACTTTAAAAATATTTACTGTACTTGAACATCTTTAATTACAGTGCCAGTGGTGTTCCCAAACTAGTGTGTGTATGTGTTGTTCTATGAACACGCCATGGAATCACAACAATACACGAAGCAGGAGAGGATTATCTGGGGTTTGTTGTTATGCAAATTGCCACGAGTAAAATGTCAACTCTGGTGCGAATTCAACTCTCAGTGTGGAAATAATGTACGCTGTAGATAACAACACTGCGTACACATTTCCAACGTTCATATATGTTTACATAACACAATTTTATTGTATTTTTTAATATGCATATTTAAATTTCCAGAATTGTACGTTTGACCCAAATGCATTTAATTATTACAATATTTACAGTCTTTATTACCAAACACTATAAAATTGTATAGGTACATTAACTATAACAAGACTATAAACTATAAAATAAACTATAAACTATGAAATTCATAACTATAAAATCTAATAATATAGATATATAAAGTAAAATATTGATAATAAATAAAAACTCAATTTAAAATAATTTAGCTTTAATAACTAATCTAATAATTATTCTTAGATTTGACGAACGCATTAATTAATCACAACTCGAATTTTTCAACGTGCCTTCTTTAATCTTTACTTTTAACCATTTCGAACATTTCTAGGCCAATCACTCCTATATATTTACTAAATGTTGGCTACTAAGCACCAGTTTATTTGAGCGACGTACTAAAAGGTGTTGAATTGTAATTAAAACAATCATCTTATAAATCGTTAGGGTCGAAAAATTACAGCCATTGTGCTGAAACCCAATGGGGCACGTTTCGTAATAAAATACTATTCATTACCTATGTGTAATAATATAGCTTTTAAATAGATGAGTTGATTACTAATATTAATAATATTTTATTATGAGCCGAACTCAAGGTGGTGAAATCTTACATCAACTGGCAAAATGATGTCTTAAACTAAATGGAATTATACACTTTATAGAAGTCTTAAAAATGAATAGAACTTTATCTTACGAGTAGATTTCGTGACTGATTGATTCAACCTGTGTAAAAGATTTAGTACTTCTAATTCGTTCGAGTTAATACAGTTGTGTACTCAACCACTAGCAGCAACAGTCAGTGTTCTATTGTGATATAAGTTCTACTAAACGTTGTAAAAAAATATCTTTCTTATTTACGTTGTTAATTGCATTGCTCTTGGGAATTCAATAACTAGGGTACGCCACTTATTGTAAATTCCTGTCCTTCGATGAAATATATTAGTTGAATATTTCCTCAAGTTCACAACAAAATAAATAATTTTAGTCAAGCCATTTGCATTTTACAAAGCTACCTCAAACCTATTTAAGACAACACAAATAGTTTAGTCCAAAAATGTTAAGTAACACAAATAAACGTGCACAAAACACTGTTTGGACGCAAAGGAAGTTCGAAAGGTATGTAGTGTTGAATTGCCAAAATAACTAAAAAACGAACCCTCTCAAATACCCACAAAGTTGAACCCATCGCTTAAAAAGGTAGAGTGTTTTATTTTGTTAAATTGGCCAACCTTGTTATTGACACTGCACACGCGTAAATTCGTCTGTAAGTGCTGTGTTTGTTTAATTACATCACTCGAAAGTGAGGTTTGTTTTTAACCACTAAACCACTCTCTATATTCCCTGACTTGATATATTCAACATGATGAGTATGATTCATTTTTGCTTTCTAAATATTGTATAAGGCCATCACTCAATTATTAATAGTGTATTTTACAAGACGATAATACGAACTTGTGAGCCAATACAGGAGAAAACTACTCCCAACGTGTCTAGGGGTTGGGAAGCTCCACCCGTATTCAAGGGCCTAACCTGATTAATCTACATTATTCTAACTTAACGAAGCCTAAGAATCTACACTAAAAACCAAACTGTGCTAATCTTTTTAATCGTATAACAAACAAAACAGAAACTTAAATTTAAAACCTATAAAGAAGTTGTTAAGAAATTGGATTGATCTCAAGTCCTTGTCCTAGGCCCTTGACAACGAGTGAGTTTCCCAACCACCCGAAACGTAGGAGGTGGGCTTTTCTCCTGAATTGGCTGAAAAGTTCGCATTATTGTCTTGTAAATTAAACACTGCCACTATTATGAACTTTTACTCTACTATCCATGGTGAAATATTAAAACTTTTAAAGCAAAAGAGGTTTTAGATTGTGAAACCCTTAAAGTTGTTTAGAGGTTTTTACAAAATATTTTATAATTTTGATGGCATGACTACTTAAGTGTAAAGTCTATAATGAAGAAATACTCCATTTCATTTTAATCATTAAAACAATCAGGTTGTATAAAAATAGGCAGGTTCCTGTCGTGTCAGCTTCACATGACTCAATTATTTTGTCAGGAATAACAAAAAACCTTATGTTTTCTTTCAGGTACTAAATATTTCTATATCACATGTAATTGTTTGTTCTAGTATGGCCTAGTTTTTAATTTAATAAGTAAATAAAGGTAGGAAGAAGTAAAATGAAAAAGGGTTAGTTCTAGATGGATTAAAGGGACCTTTTAAAATAAAATGTTAGATACGTTTGATTTATAATCGATACTACGAGTACTATGTTTTTGGACCGCAAAAGCCTGAGACAAATTTTGTCTGTTAACGGAAAAATGAACGTCCATTTCATAGAGAGTTTAAAACAGGAACATTTTATATTTCGTGACACTTTCTATAAGGTTAAACATGTTCATTAAGTTAATATACTGTATCGTAGGCGTTATTTAATCTTGTCACAACAGCTGCCTCACAGTGACATTCGAGCTTCTAATGAAAACTGTCGCCCTGATATTTGTATTACAATAGAATGGAAACTTCTTATTTCAAAACACGAGATTTATTAGCGCTTTTATGTTGTTTTATTTTTCTTTAGTATACAAAGGATAAAATATAGTAACATGTGGACTGTTAGTTTCGTGACTGGTACACGGTGGTTTATGGAAACTGGAAATATTGATATAAAATTATATGAATGAAAAGTCAAGTGACAGAACTTTTAACAACACTCTACGTTGTGTGGGATCACATATGAGAGGTCGGTTCTTTGCACTTCGAGAGGTTCATTATAACTGAAAGAACCGTAAGTTTCTATGAGTCCGTTTTAACTAAAAATATACGTATCAAATGAAAAGCTCTTTGCAATTCCCAACCAAATGACAGATTTATAGGTGTATAGGATTGGCTTAGAGCGTAATTATTATGTCGAAAATGAAAACAACTCTTATTTATTGTTCATTATTTGCCTCTTAGATATCAATTTAACATAAAATGTGCTTTTAGTTACCTCCGTGGGATGTAACAACACTCAACACATCTTTTTGGATATTGACGGTGGTAACTAAAAACCCATTGATGTCAAACCGTACTTAACGTGTACTACCATAATAACCCAGAATAAACTAACTAAAAAGTTCTGTTTAATTTTTCTTATCGGCTAATAAACTAAGAACCAAATTATCTAAGCACTTCTATTTTTGATGCAAAGGTTAAGTTGATTATCAACTGTATAAAGGAATGACGCAAATGAAACACCCACTCTAAAGCTTTCCTGCTGTAACTTATTAATATTCTCATAGATGACTCCTCCACCTGATTCTATCGCTCTCTTATTTAAGTAATACAAACTCAAATGCAATTTTTACTTCATGTACAGAACTAATTATTTAGTGAACAGGTGTTTTTTATGTACTCTACCAGAATTGAATCAATGTCTAGATGAAATTAAACACGTGCAATACATTTTCTTGCTTTAATTTAATGTTTTTAATAAATTATGGAAAATTAAATTTGTACTATAATGCCATGTTACTGTTGTTAGATTTGAATAATAGTTTAATGGTCAAGTTCTTGACAACCATCATTTACAGAAATATTTTACATTACTTGTAAAGTAGTTTTTGTATTTTACATACTTCAAAAGTGTTTAAATCATAGTTGCGTTTATTTTACAATGACATTAAATTAAGAAGTCAAAACCACTATACTACTGCAACAATACATATCAACTTATAGATATTTAAAGGAACAAACCTATGATACAATTTATGACCAAATAGCGCTCGTAAAGAATGACTTACTACAGTTTGAAAATTGGGTTGCGTTTAAACGAAACACCCTGTATAAGAAAGCTAGGCCTACCTGCAACAACGCTGTTAGTTTATGTATTCATTTGTTCAATTAAAGTTTAAATTATTAAATTTATACTCATAATTTACAGCAGTTTCTTTAATAATATTGACTTTTATGAAAAGTTCTGTTTCTAAAATAATACTGATAAAAACTATCTATAACACATACACAACATTTTACTGTTACTGCCAAATGTAATCAGTACAACTAAACAGCTTTAAAAGCAACGGAGATACACAATAATGGAGGAACAAGCAGAACCTTGCCATAGAAAGAGGATTATTGCAAGTCTTTGTTATGCAAATGTTATGAGCTTAACATGTGTTCTAGTAACCTGTCAACCTTTCTTTGTAGAAAGCACGTGACATTAAATTCTTCTTCCGTTCCAATTCGCTAAATTCATCCTTTTAATTTTTATGTCAAATGTGATTTTGTTCAAACCAAACACAGACTAGGCTATGGCAAGTTGCACTCCGAAGCCAATGCCACGAACTGAGTTTAAAAGTATTTCATCACAATCTAACACGATTTAAGGCTTAAAAGCAGTCACAATCGTCAGTTTACAACTACTTACAACTGGCAAGATTACTTAACTACTTCGGGTAAAAACCTCCTTAATAGGTTGATTCATGTTCACAGACAGATTACCCAGTAGATTACTAATGCATCATGGATAAGCCACATGAATGGCATATCTTATCAGTGATAGTGAACGACAAACGGCCAGTCAAAATACTCAAGTTTTTGTTTGTTCTGTTAACTTTTTATGTTCTGATGGCCATGAAACAGCCATTTATTTCCAAATATTGTAGTATCAGCTTGTTGTATATTGGAAATAAACTTCAATTTTATGTTGTAATGTCAGCAACAAATAAAAAGTTTCCTTGACCGTTTTGCACAAACAGCATGCATGCACACGTGTGGTGATCGGCAAAACAGCCAGGGTTAAGGCAGCTTATCACTACAAAGGCAGGAGTTTTATTACAACAGCTTCAACCACTGTTCTTTCGATACTGTATTAGAAGTGGAAGAAAAACAATTTTTATTTCGCAAACCAGTTCATTATGAAATGTAACTATATATCTACTTTAGTCTGCAACTGATCTACTTTGGACACTCCCACCTCCCTGAGGTATCTAGTGATGATATCTAAGTTCAAACTGGTTTAGTTAACTTACTTACAACTCTAATTGCATTGTTTGGGTTCTCCGAATAACTTGCCTCAGCTTCTCTGATGAGGATTCAGGTTGATAACTTAGTTACCCAAGTTTGTGAATTCTTGGTATATAAATCAATTTAACTTTAAATAATTCTTAAATGACTTGGTGTTGTTGAAAAAGTGTTCTTTACAATCATTAAATAGTATTTCTATTTGAATTATAAACCATGCAATTCGTTCAACAGTTCTTGCATTAAGAATAGCAGAAATCAAGTTTATCCTTATCCATATTTGTTTAAAACAATAAACATATAATCACGATATCTGGATTAGCTTAGTTTGCTTGGTTTCAATATCATTATGGACATAGTGTTGATTTGTTAAAGAAAGTGCAAAACGTAGATACCGTGTGCAAATAATAAAATAGATTTCGTAACGTCAAATATAAAACAGTTATTCCAACAAAAATGAAACCTTGTTAACTAAATCGCCCGGGACTCCTTTACCTGTCAACTTTCCCTCAGTTATTGTCTACAGTAACATGACCAACAGCTTACAGAAAAAATAAGCAGTAAATATATAGCTATATACACCTTTTCAAAAAGGTGTTCTATGAAAAACATCTTAACATTCAATTTACAAGTTTATAATGTAACAGAACTAAAATGTGTTATTATGTCCCTAATTATCCGAACTGAACTTCATGAAACAAACAGAAAATGTACGTGTTTAGTTTTCATTTCTTTATATCATAAGCTCTGATTATTAACAATCATTATACACACTGTACGTACAGTACAACTGATGTAACTAAGCTGATTTATATAATAGGATTGCGATGTAGTTATACATTTAGTGACGGTTGTTATGCGTTATATCAAAGCTTGAATGGAACATTGTAATGCAGCTGCATACAGCATATTACGTCTCTTGTCATGTTCAGTTTCATTGTTGTTGAAATATTCAGCGTACCATCCAACGTTGTTTAAATAATAATGATTAAATATCATATAACCGTTTCGAGCATTATGCATTATTGTATAAACGGAAAGCCAATAAGGTTTTAATAAATTCAATGTTTGAATTTTAATGTGTTAGCTTTGAAAATTTTAATTTTGTATAATGTTGGCTAACAACTTTGAAACTTACAGCGTAAAACATTTCTAATATCAACAAATTATTTTAATGGAAGCGGTTCAGTTTGATTTGTGATTGGTGCAGGATAACACTAAAGATTTCCATTATTTAACTAATTTGAGATGCTTTCATTCAAGAAAATGTATGTCTCGTAAACCAGCGTAGCAGACGGGGGTTTGTAGAGTGTTGATATTCAAGAAGGTCTCTAAGGACGGTATGTCCTCGTTAACCACTAACTACCTCTCTCGTACTATAATATTACAGTGTTATAAAGGAAAATGTTTTCTAAATAACATGCATTTAATGTAGTTTACTCCAGGCGAACATTTACAAAAAGGGTAAAGTTGTTAAATCTGCAGCATCTACGTTTTGACCGAATACTTATTAGGACTACATCATTTAAAGAAAAACGTAATTTGTACTAAAAGCTCTATTTTGTTTGTAAATCAAAAGTACTATATATAGTCCTATAGTCCTTGCACAATGTACCTATATTAACGAAAATGTTTTTTTCTTGACATTCAGAGTACTGAGAAATTAGGCCAGAGACGGTACTATTAATCTCAGATTAAAGAGAAGGAAACGTCGTAGAACGGTGCTATTAACTATGATTTAAAGTTTTGAGCATTTTGATTACTCAGCGCTTCGGCCGAAATTTGGTAAAATGCTCCTTTTGCAAATTTCAGGATAATCTCGCTAACCGCTAGAATTCGCGATTCAGTTTTTCAAAATAGTGGCCATTCAAAGCGTGTTATCTATAAAATTTGAGCAATTATACCGGCATAGCCGTAAAACACACAGTAAAGCTGTGTACATATGTGTAAAAAATCTGGATTTCGCTTCGAGTAATTTTCAACAGGTAGAACGTTAGACCGAAAATTACCTTTCAGTTTAGTTATAGCCAGAATGTCTTGTTTTGACATTCAGAGCACTGTTTTCAGCAGAAATTAGGTTGGGGACAGAGTTGGTACTGAAACAACTTTTCTTTCTTTAAAAATAAACCTATGTCGAGTTTCGTATAAAAATTGAGTTCTATTTCAGTGGAATCTAAAGAATTTTACAAATTTGACTTCAAAGGTATGACGGTGTCCAAAGTGTAATGGATGTTACATTATTAATATCTGAATTTTTCTGTTTTATGAAATTCAATTGCAGCGTAGCCACAAGCTACGTGTCGGCTGTTTTATAACTTGCAGAGCTTTGCTGGATTTACAACTAATAAGTTCCCATTTAAATTTTAATAATACACCTGCTGTTCAGAAAATAAAGGTGTTTCACATTGCAAAACATCTAGAGTACGTAGTAAGGTACAACTAGTCATTTAAATACCAATAATAATTATTATGTTTGTGTACTAAAATTGCGATAGAATAGCAAGTAGTGGACTGTATTCTTTAATTGTTTTGAGTTTTTTTATCAGATTATAGTCACAGCAACACTCCTTCTTCAACTTGTTTGTCCTTTGTTAAACTATACTCTTATTCTTGCTGTTTATTTAGATTTTTACAAATCTTACTACTCAGGCATTTTTAGTTCTTGTATACGAATCAACTAATGAGTAAAAAGAAATGAAAACTTATAACCAGGTGTTAAAATTGTTCTGAAATCCTACTTTATTAACAATGTGTAAATTGTTACATGATTTATTTCATATGTTTAAAAGATAAAACGTCCATAACTTTGGACAGGGTCAACCTTTTGATGTAAAATTTGAGGCATTCAATTAGTTATAGTGTATCATAAAAACAGTTTATGTACACTTTCTATAAAATCATACAAGTTACCGTATGAGTACAAGATAAGTACTCATAAGCTTTAAGCATAAACTTAGGTCTCTGAAGACTGTTACTGAATTGCGTTGGGCTTTTAGTCTCGTAAACTGGTTTAGATAGATTTATCCCTTAAGTTAAACGTCGCACTGGGAATTGTGTTTTATACAGTTACTTGAACGTGTTTCCTCTAAAATTGAATTTACAAAAAGAGCTGTACGGCTTTAACAATATTCGTTTTGAATAGAGATATTTTTAATAGTTGGATTTTTCCTCAATTATGAAACACGCCATATATTGCAATTTTGTAATTTACTGATGTACTGACAGAATAAGTTAATAACGTTTATAATCGCTGTGGTTTTGAATATTTATACCTTTGGAACCTATAAGACAAAGAAAGTTAGTTTTTAGCGGTTAAATGGACAACATAATTAGAATATAAAGTCATGTCAATCATTTAAAGCTTCCGGTATAGACAGCGTCAATGATTTAGAGTATTTTAACTATTTCCAATTCCAAACGTTTCATTTTGCAAACAAGCATCCTCAGTGGATTTAATGAGACTGGTTTGGGTGACTAGTTCTCATTTAAATTCTTTACTCGCTGTGTTGCCAACTACTGCCTCCTTGCTTCAGGGTACCAACCGTAGTTGTGAGATCCGGATACGCAATGAAGCACAGCGAGCACGATTGGACGAAGCTGCCACTCTCAGCCAATAACGTCGACGTACTTCTTTGGACAATCCCCAAGGTGTCTCTGGCTCAACTGCACTCTAGTTATGCACACACTTAATCTTGCTTAAAACTCGCAGGCTGCTTAGTTGTAAAATGAGCGAAGCGTTTAGTACTGTAAATAATTTATTGACGCGTTCTATACTGGAATCCTTAGATGATGAACAAAAAGGTAGTCTTGATTAACCACACAATATTTTAAAACTCAGACGATTCTGAATTAGCTTTGTTAAAGAATAAAAATGTTTACCTATTCATCAAGATAAAACATGTCTCATGAAAATAACATAACGGTATAAATACTTACGTAGAACCTTATACTATTGGATTTAAACAAACCTCACTGAAACTCCTAAAGTTAAAAGGACCAGGTTGACAAAGAATCGCAGAGAATAACTTAAACTCTTTCAGGTTACCTTCGATTAGGTTCACAGTTCGAAGATGTGGGCTGAATCTTTAAGATTCTTACCTGTGCAAAGAATACTCAACTGAACCTTACATTGTGTGAAGACATCATACAATATGAAACCATTGCATGAAACAATATTCTAAAACTTAAATCATTGTGATTAGCAACTAATATACATGTACAAACTCTTACGATTCTACGTGTCTTTTTATGTTAAATCTTCTTTGTTAACCAGGGGTTTCTAGCTAAGTTTATAAGGCTCTCTAAACTTTATAAATATTTTTGTAAATTGAAAACTAATCTGAATCCACCATCAAATAACCAAACCATTTACCTAGTGCACAAGTAAACCGTAACCATCACCAATATCAGAATCTCAAACATTAATTCATAGTTTTCCATTTTAAAATCGTGCAAGTTGCTCACTGTCTGAGTGATTTTTGTGGTCTTGACGGTTGAGGCTTTGTTCATGAAATTCAAATTGGAATCCTTTCTCCAGCACTTCCCTCAGATTTGCATACATACATGAGTTCTCCGTATTTATTGAAGACAGTCAATAATTAATACTCTCAAACATAGGATAAAGCTAAAGATAATACGAGTATGTCAAATACAAATTTAAAATAACACACCGTAATGTTTTATAGACGAGTAGTTTGAATTGGGTTTATACTTCTTCATATTACTTCAATTCTGCTTTCTTTTGCTGCTTTATCGTTATTATGAAAGTTAAAAGCACACGTAATTTTATGTTAATCATCTGAAAAGTAAAATATTAATGGTTTATATCAGTAATAAAAATATTCCATATAGTTTGTTGGGTACAATTATATTGAGTTATAAGTAAAAAATATAGATGCATAATTGTCACTAAGAAAAGGTTGCATGATCACTTATAAGTTTGGGGAAATGTGTACTGGTGTTATAAATTGTATTTTGGAATTTTGACAAGTATTTTATGTTGTTGACTTTATGGAAAATAAATGGTCTTGGTTATAATATTCTTGATACATTTTACTAATACTAAGTAAAATAATGCTATAACAATATTCAACAATGTAGAAACGTGTCAAATAAAATATAACCAAATGTAAACGCAGAAAAGCAGCAAGTGAATGTGTATACAACGTAATATTATTGTTAAAAAGGTTATATATTTCATCATTAAGAATGTGAAGAGCGCTTCGGTATCTTATGAATGTAATTATCCTGTCATCAATCAATGTTAAGGGACAGTATGGCATCAAATATCTAATTAGATAGTAGACAGGTACTGTAAAAATATATTTTTCAAAAATAAAACAGACTTACTTCTTTAGTGCATTTAAGTACTTAACGTTTAGGATATCGTATTTATTTGCTGTAATTTTAATTTGCTTTTACTAAAAATAAAACCTGATGTTCAATAGACACTAAACATATTCAAATAAAGAAAGCTGTGTTCACAAATCCATAATACTATTACTCACACCTACAATATATTAATGTAGACAACTGTATATACGGGTCTGATGTCAACTAACACCATCACACGTCCGGGAACTCAAATAGTTTTGTTTGGATGTATTGCAAAATAGATGTGCTCATTGTTAACCTCATTGTTTTGAAAACACTTTAATGTTGTGTTTTCAATTTTGAGAATGCTTCCAGATACAAAAGGTGTGTAGTATGCACAGTGAATTAAAGTCAGTAACTTTAGTGCGAAGATTTAAGGCGGCCTTGAACAAAGCTACACTCATAAAAGAAAAATTATTCGTTAGTGTTAGTAGTTTTTCCATACTGAATCTGCAAATAAGCGTCATAGTACGGGTAGACCACTAATCTCAGATGGAGCTGTTGACAACGTCAGACAATCTTGCCTTAGAAACTCTAAAAAGTCTATCCTGCATAAAGCAATGAAATTTATTTTCTATTAGCTTTGTTCAAAGTCTAAAGTTCTAAATCTTAGCTGCACTAAAGTCGCTGAACTTAATTCACCACACACTTTGCTTTTTCTTGATCTGAAATCATGTTAATGCAGAAAACATAAAATTCAAGTTTCTTCAAAACAATGAGGTTAACAATAATCACTGCTGTCTTGTAATACATGTAAACAAAACTCTTTAAATTCCCGGATGCAATGATACCGTTCTGGGTTATTCTAGGTTCGACGCATTAAATTTACATGTAGTCGAAACTGCACCATTCTTTTATGAACACCCTGTAATTTACGTTAAATACTCACAAAAGTATCTCAAAAACAACAAAGGTACATTGTCAACTTTTAAAAAAAGGTTGTCATTGTTTAGCTCGTTGACATACAGTGTGTTTACTATTTGGTTTGAATCGGTTAACACTCTCAAAACTCAATGTTTTTACTAAAACCTCTGTGGAACCTAAACCCAAACACAGTTGATGCTTCACACAAATCCCTGCCTGAGGATTTAGTCAAGTGTTTTATTTGTTAGAGTTGAAACTCTCGCCTCAACACAGTTTCAAGTTGAGCTCTGAATTCAAAACTGTTGACACAAAAGCAAAGGGAAAAGCTCGACAGAGCGTGATACTTCACTCAATACAAATACCAATATTGAATATTGAATTCGATTGCTCTCTTGATCATAATAGCAAACAATATTAATATTGCTCATTTTTCATTGATGAAAGAATACAGATACAACAAATAACATTTACAAGGTAATATACATGTATATCATTACATATAGACACAGTTACCAATTTTACACAGAAACCACTGTTTTAATTGAAATAAAATAAAAGTGGTTTCTGGTGTAAATATGTATTAGCTTAAACTATATAATTCTCAAGAATACTGTAAGGTTGTTGTAGGTCTCTGGATAAATAATTTAAAAATAATGTGAATACCGGTGGAGGGAACAAATATAACCTGATGTTTTGCTAACAGTTCTTATTCTTATTCAGTCCTAATATGATCAAATAATGGTAATGCAAATTAATAGTGTTGAAATGATGTGACGTTAAGTTTCAAATTCAGTGTCTAAATGAATTGAATTAATTGACTAACTAACCTAAAAGAACCACAACAAAATTGTGTAGTTTTACGTGGAAGGTGAAAGTATAATCTGAATATAAAACCTGCTGTTTTGCTAACAGTTCTTGTATTAGGTCAAATGCTTTCCTTCATCAATCTTATCCACTTTTTCCCTGAGTCCCATTCATTCTTCTTTGCTGACCTGGTATCTTAATGTTAGTATCTTAAGCCTTTGTATTTTAATCTTAGAAAACATCAATGTCAGTAGTCTTGTTTTTAAAGTGAGGAGTTTTCTTAAGTAAAATGGTTTTCTTTGAAAAGATTACCAACGTCATTACTGTAGGTCAACATAAGAGGTCTCTGATATTAAGACTGTAGGTTAGGTATTGATCTAAGATGTTCTTAACTAACAACATTACGTACATATAATAATAACTTTAATATGCGTAATTTAAGGCGTTAAAAATACTTAGAATCAATGATATTTTCCTCTAGCGTAAAGTCGACACGACTAACATAAGAGCGAATTATTATTATTTTCACATTTTCTTAGGTGAATAAAGAAATTTTTTCATGAACTGGTGCACAGAATATGTTTGATCGTGATTTGCAAGCAAATAAGGAATTGTCCAAAACAGTAAACATTTAAATTGTTTAAAATTAGAAAATATGGAGAAAACAAATTTAAAAAGGTCTACAACATTTAAATTTTGCCTTAGCCATCAATGTAGTACACAGGCGTAAATACATTATTTTGAAACTTCAATTTATTTATTAATATTTTAAATATTTCAAATTTTACTGGCTTAGACCTTTTTTGATAACTAGACTATTACTCGAAATTACATTTTTCTTATGCATTCCGAAAATACCTGTTGCTAAGGTAGACTTTAAGCTTTAGAGTAAGTATATATATAATATTTCAATGATTTGCATTAGTAACGTGAAGGAAAAGACATTACTCTTTTTTCCCGACGCATATAAAATGAAGACGTCACTGTGAAGAAAGAAATTCTCAAAGTTTCTAAAAGTTACTAAGAGATCTTCAGACTCCATATTCTTCACATAGATATGTGGTTACGCTGGGAATTTCGTTGCCAAGGAGAATTTATATAATATGTCCTTACATTAAAAGAAAACTAACAAAACGCTGATGCCTGCGAAAGAAAAAGATAAATGCGTGGCTTATTATGTAATTATTGCTGCTGACTGCCATTTTTACAATACAATTAATTTTGTTGTTTTAAATTTAAACAACAACAGTCCAGAGAAAAGGAAATAGTGTTAACAGAATCACCTCGGAATATTCAAAAACGCTTCAGCATCAGACAGTTACTTGTTCCATTGTTTTAAGTGCTGTAACGATGTAAGTAGTAAATATGAAGCTCAATATGTTCAGACAATTTGTTCAGCAACATAACTAAGCTGGTGTAATAGGATCGCGATGTTATTATACATTTAGTGACAGTTGTAATACGTTACGTCGAAGCTTGAATAGAATACGAGTAATTATTGCAATACAGCTGCATGCAGCATATTGTGTGTATTGTCATGTTTGGTTTCATTGTGGATTTAATATTCACCAAACTCTGTTTGAATAATAGATATGCTATCAACCGTTTAATATTGACGAATTATACCGAATTAAAATTGACTGACTGGTGACTGAACAAGTAAATGTTTACACTTTTTAAAGCTCTTGGTGTAATGGGAAAAATCCTTCGGGAAAAATCTGAAAACTTTATTTTTAAGGCTCTGACAAGTTGCAAGCCTGAAGGGCGAGTCCCAACTGTATTTATGAAGGAAAATTTCGTTTTACTTAAGGGTTGTTAAGAGTGATACCGTTTCGAGTATGTTTTGAGCCACAATTTCTTTGTGTCATGTAAATAAGAATGTTTCAATTTAGTAAAATATATTGATACATCATCGTAATAGGGTTATTCATTATTTTCCAAAAACATAATCAACGATCAAATTATTTTCGTCTTGACATTGTATACAAGCTAGAAACCAGTGAAGCAGACGAGGGTTTGTAGAGTGTTGTTATTCAAGATGGTCTCTATGGACGGTATGTCCTCATTTACCACTAACTACCCTCTCCCCGTACTATGATGTTACAGTGTAACAAGGGGAAAAAGTAAGCGTACTTTACTCTTTTTCTTACGCGAAGCTCTGTGAAAGCTAGAGCTTCTAAACGTATAAAAATGTTCATACTCAAGTCTAAAGAGAATTCTTAAACGTGAGAAAACGTGTATTAAATAAGAACATTTTTGAAACTATTTGCAAAAGTTGAATTATTACGATCTAATAATTTCTGTTCAATCCATACTTAAGTATTTGGTCAAAGCTTTTAACTCTTAAAGCCGTTGGAGAATGAATTATATACTATATTAAAACCCTCATTGGCCAAAGAACGATAGACGATTAAGGTACGTTTACTTTAAGGGCAACCATCACAACAAATTGTCCAGACAAAAGATTAAAGAGATTCGGCTCTGACAAAAACGTCCAATTACAGCCTCGTTTACAAAGGAATGGTTCGAAGCTTCTCAGGCTGAAAATGATCGCCTTTGAACCTTTTGACTCAGTAATAATGCTTGCAATTAACCAAGGATAAAACATTCCTTTACACCTTTTCTGTTTGGTCTGTTCCCAGAACAATATGTTGTTTAGTGCAACCCAGATTCTTTCATGGAAGTGTTTTGTTAAACTTATTATTGGGGTCTGTGGACATCGTCTAACGTTTTGTGATTAACAAAAACCCGATCTGTGGTTTGATTCCAATTAAAGTAAAAGAAAACTGAAATATACGAGTGAAAAGTTAGTAATTGAGCTACCCTTAATTATTTAGCGTATCTGACCACCACACAATTGAAACTGAATAAACTTAAGTTAAACTCAGCAGCGCTATGATTTTCACATATTAATTCCTATTTATAACTGGCTACCAAAGCTCTAAAGGACTTTGTAGCTATCATCGCCGGCTATAAACAAAATTGAAACTGTGCATAATTAGAGCGCAGTTGAGCCAATAGGAGTGCAGAGACAACTTGAGGACCATCCAATGAAGTACGTAGACGTGTATTGGTTGATCGCGGCAGCTCCGCCCAATCGGGTTCGCTGTACCTCAAACGTATGTCGATCTTGCATCTACGGTTGGTACACCTGACGCAAGAAGGAAGCAGTTGTCTGCACCGCAAACGAAAGTTTGTAAACAGAGCTACAGTCACCTGAACCAGTCTCAGCAAGTCCACTAAAGATGTTTGATTGCAAAATCAACGTTTGCCACTGTAAATAGTGTAAATAGTTTTTGACGCGGTCTCTACCGGGAGCCTTAGAATGGTAGTCATGGCTCCGGCCGCTGCACCCTTCGTTCTCACTTAAAAAAGAACGTTTTCCCTATTCAAACGAAACTATTTCTTCGCTGTACTTTTTTTTTAACATTATTAAAACCTAAAATGTTAATGTTTTTACCAACCTAAGCTACTTCATAGACGCGATTTGGTAATTTTATCGTATGGTACAAATACTATTTCAATAACACTCTGTTATTTAGATAGATGTCGAATGCAACCACAACGTCTCTTGGTATAGTTTGATCGATGGTGAGTTAATGACATTCCTGAGATTCCTTACTACTCTTCTCAGCCAAAATATTGAGCAATATTTCCCCAACTTAATGATATCGCGTTTTAACTTGTGGTTGTTGTTGTATGGAAAATAACAAATAGCTTTAACATTTCGTACCGTTTGAATGAAAAATCGAATAAAAAACTATTTTTGTTGGTGAGTTTAAGGTTTAAAAGATTTTTTTCTTACATTTAACCACAGTACAAAGATAATACAATAAAAATATATACAGAAAACTTAATCATATACTATACTTAGGACTCAAATTTAAATACTACAACACAACAAGTACAATTTTTAATAACTTCACAGTTTAGAAGAACATCACTACGTAATGTATAAATATATAGTTAAACATTTAAAAGAAATTTTACTTGATGGGATTTAGATGCAAGAATTAACAGACGAGTTTTAGAACTTATACAATAGACGATTGCGATACATTTGTTGTAAATTTCTATACGCCATAAAATATTTATTTACTGTATATTGTTGAAGGGAATTTGTTACGTTTCTATTCCTAGGCATGAATCGTTCGTTAATATTATTTGTTTACCGGATAAAACCAACTGATAAGTGAGTGAAACTTGGAAGCATGGTTAAACGGGGTTTAAAGGCTCCAACAGACCTTTTCTTAGTGATTAGTTTAGAGGAAAAGTATAAAAAGCCCAATAACAAGCCGTTTCAAATATACTGAAACGTAAATATTTACGACATTTTCAACTGAGTAAATAAGGTTATTCCAACAATAAAATAATATTACAATATTTGACACAGTATATGCTTGGAACAAAGCTGACCACTTTTACAAGTAGTGTGGCCAGGTTATTACTGCACAAACATAGTTGATTTCAAGTCCAGTATTTATTTACTTGTCACTATTGTTGAGCTGCTCCCTGTGGCGTCCTTTGTCCAACTACAAAACAAACCTTTTAAATAGATTGAATATTAGTATAAATGTACGGTTAAATTTATTTCACATCGAAAGACTCTTCTCAAAACGGCTAACACAAACCCCGTAGAAGAAAATATGACCACGTACCTAACTACAACCATAACACCACAAAACTGGATTTGTTCCTTGTAATGTTGTCATTTGATCCAGTGACTCTTGCGTTGTATATTTGAACCTTTCTTTTGTGCTACAGTTGAAAGTAAATCAAATTAAAATCAAACTTATTTGCGTGACGTAAGGCCTGTGTTTTCTTATGACTGAAACTGAGTTATATTCTTTGTTGTTATTCTTTCTTTGTTCTTGTTGTTAAGTTCGTGGCAATGATAATTATTCTCAATATACACGGAGAATGTATTCATGTATGTATGCAAATCTGCGGGAAGTGCTGGAGAGGGATTTCAATTTGAATTTCATGAACAGAGAGCCTCAACTGTCAAGTTCACAAAAACCAATCCGATTAGAGAAAAGTTTAAGGACACAAAGTGCTTTAGATTTGTTTGTGTTAAATATAACAATTATAATAAACGATTTGGGAGAACGAAGATTTAACTCTTTTTCCGTGTTGAACTACGAGTATTAATAGCGGTTATAACACATAAACAATCATTTGCAATACTAAAAGTGTTTTTATTGTTATAACTTGTAGAAATGCACTTCGGTTGTTTTTTTAGCTTAGGTATATTTAAAAACAAAATTGATGTTTTCTTGTTTTATTTATAAATTGTTATTTACATTGAATAGGTTGGTTAATATATAAAATAAAAACGCTAGTGAGTATTTTTTGCACACATAACAAATCCTAAAAATTCTGCTCGCATCATTAAGTTTTGAACTATATGGAAGGTTCGTCTGAAAAAATTATTTATTAAGTATTTAAAAATCTAGTTATTTGCAATGTAATGTCAGTATTTCGAGTTTCTTAGTGCTGTAACTGTAAAAACACTAGTTACTAGAATATTCTAGTCGTTAAGGACTTTACAGGAATCAAGATAACGAAATAACCACAATGTGCTCGGTTTGCAGATTACGTTAAATCAGGTGTTGAATAAACTTCAGACCAGAAGGACTACATAGTTAAAAGTTTAAATTGAATCACGTGACTCTGTGGCGTGACTTATAAAAGTTCTTTTATACCTAAGAACTGCTAAATTCAAGTAGAATGAATCTTGCACCTATTTATGTAGCTAAATTAATCGGAAATGTTATACTTGTTACATTCTTAGGTTAAGCGAGTTTTAAGTTAATACGAGTATATCCGTCAATTTTCGTATTCCAGTTCTTTCTAAACGTATTATTGTAAATAACCATAATTTTTTGTTGCTCTTCACTTAAAATGTTTGTTATGTTCAGTATATCTCAATACAAAATTTACCGAGATTAACTAGGTCTTACAACACTTTTTACCATAATAATGAAGAAGTATCAATGAGAATGTTATGAGCACTTCACTAGCTATAGTATACAGTAGGAGCAGTGATGAGTCAGCGAGATGTGAAATATGAAGGACGTGAGGGAAGATTTATGGGTATCTTGGCTTTGAGGACTAGATTTATTATAAATATCAATTATGCTAATGCAACAATATTGTTTCCGTGAGTTCAAATAACTAATAGGCAAATATTACATGTGAATTGATTCTCAAAACAGCTCATTATGTACTTTAATTCACTTTCAAAGTAACGATATATATTTTTGTAACATGTATGAAAAAAGCAATAATGAAGTGTTGAAATTAGGTATTATAATTGTACTACAGTAGTGAAACTTTACGTTCAAATCCCTCTTGAACACTAACTGAACAAACTGCCCATAAAGACCTAATCTTTCAGTACATACTTTGGATTAAAACCCACCAGATGGTCAGGAGTTTCCTAAGGGCATTAACGGGAATGTTTAAGTACAGTTTTGCTAACACATTTTGTTTCCTCAAATGCTGCAAACTGTTTTGAAATCAGACTGTTTCGTCTATATCTACAAGTGAAGACAAATTGGTCAATCTATCTTCCTTAACCCATCAGCCTGGAATCTCCCTTCGAACCTTCGATCTTGTTAACACCATTGAAGATTTATTGATAACGCAAAGATTCACGCATGATTCGGCGATAAATATCATTTACCAACATTTTACAGGACCTATCTTTACAAGATGTATGTATTTTTTTTCATCTGAAACTGTTTAGTGTACACTGTTTAGGACTCTACACTACAAGTCAAAACTAATAATCCAATGTCATGACCTTTTTGCTTAAGTTTCTTTAATTTAATTATAATCATAAGACAAAAGTCAGTCCTTTGTGCAGGCGGTTTTCACCTATCTAACGCTCAGAACCAAGACCAGATTTAAGCTGTTTAAAAGAGATTTTCAGGGTATTTTATGTTCTTTGCACCATAATTCTTATTAATCTGAGTTTATAAGATAAAACAAGTTACTGTATTCACAAAAAGCCCATCTCCAACTTAAAACATCGATTTTTAGTAAAAGCTGTACTTTTAAACCAAGAACTGGTTTTAGACTTTTAATTTAGCTAACATCGTGTTTACCGTCGAGTTTGAACCGGTAAACACATTAAAAGAATGTTTCACCAAAAGCACTGTTGATCCTCATTCCAAACACAGTTGATGCTTCACACAAAGCCCTGTCTGTGGATTTAGTCAAGTGTTTTATTTGTTGGAGCTCAAACTCTCGCCTCAACACAGTTTCAAGTTGGGTTCTGAGTTTGAAACTCTCGACACAAAAGCAAAGGGAGAAGCTCAATAGACCGTATATAAAATGCTCGTATTTCACTGGGTGTCATCATAGTAACTCTACGAGTATATCGGTTGTATTTTAGCTTTAAACCTACAAAACTTTACTTAAAAAAGTAAAATATTATTGGAACTGTATTGATTAAAATAGTGGCTCGTATGAAAGTCATGATCAGTAGGGGCTGGCGAAAAGCCGGCTGCCTTTAAAGGCAGCGTCTGTGTTGGCGTCCAGCCTAGGGGTGTTTGGGTGTCTTGGTCCGGAGGGTGAGGTCGGAATTTCCTTGACGTGAAAATAGTTTTTCAGTTATAAATAAAGAATAATTGTATATGATTTTTAGATAAAGATGTAAATATAGCTATTAGTAAGTAACCTTTGATATCTGACAATGTTAAGGTAGCTTGTAGTGATAAGCAGACGTCGCAGAGTCGGGCTCAACAGTCAGTACAAGATAAGACTGGACTCTACAAGTTAAATAGTTTATTTTTGTTTTGTTAAGGCTGGTTTACATTAGTCGAGCTAGAAGGCGAGTTGACAGGCGAGCTAGCTAGGCCGAGTTTGCGGTCAAGTTCTACTCGCTCGGTTTTAGAACAGATAGTTCACACAGCAGATTAAAATCAACCGCTTTTTGGGCGAGTACCCAGTTGTAAAATGGCCCGTGTTGATCACAGAGAAGCTCTTAGAAAATGTATAAAAAGAGTGTATGACTTGTTGTTAGAAGAGGTTGATGATGCCCTGGAAGAAAAATAATAGAAAGCAACGTATTTGAGTGAGAGTTGATTCAGAGAAGAAATATTCGTGGGGCATCTGTTTTCTTACTATTAGAGCTGGTAGTTGAAGATACAAAGGAGTACATGTCTTTTCTTAGATTAACTCCAGAGAATTTCGAATATCTATTAGATTATTACTAAATAAATTTGAAGACAAAAATATTTGGACCGAACCGGGATTTGAACCCGGGTATCCCGCTTGCCGGGCGGTTATGCTCACCACTACACCATCCGGCCAAACTATTTCTGCCTTCAAATAAGTACTTAAATCTGAATTTTTATCCGAAACATGTGACTATCAAATATTGACTTTAAATAAAAATCTGGTAATATTACAAACAAAATTTAAATACTGTGTCAAATGACTTATTATAGATCTTAATTTGTATAACCACTAAATATCTAATTTATTACTGAATAAATTAGAAAACAAAAATATTTGGACCGAACCGGGATTTAAAACCTGGGTCTCCCGCTTGCCGGGCAGTTATGCTCACCACTACACCAGAACCAGGTTCAAATCCCGGTTCGGTCCAAATATTTTTGTCTTCAAATTTATTTAGTAATAAATTAGCTATTTAGCATAGATCTACAATAAGTAATTTGACACAGTATTTAAATTCTGTTTGTAATGTTTCCAGCTTGTTGATTTAAAGTCACTATTCGACAGTCACATGTTTCGGATAAACATTCTGATTTAAGTACTTATTTGAAGGCAGAAATAGTTGGGCCGGATGGTGTAGTGGTGAGCATAACCACCCGGCAAGCGGAGACCTGGAATCTCTATTAGAATTAGTCCTAAAAATTCTAAACATGACACCCAGATGAGAGACTCTTTAACTGCGAAATTAAAATTAGAAATAACTTTGTCTTTCATGGCTACAGGAAACAGCTTTAGATCGCTTCAACATATGTTCAGATTTTCAAATGGAGCAATAACAAAGTTCATCCCAAAAGTGTGTGACGTTACATCTTATTTCATGTCATCAACTATACCTTCGATAGCTTTTTGGCGCAAGTTTTTAACTTTGTACAACGGACTAGCAACGTTCCCCAAACACTCACTTGCCCTATACAATTCCACAAATTTAACAGTTTCTTTCTTTGACCACTTCATTCATAAACAATTAAAACTCTATAAAAATATGCAAAGTCCGCAGTGGGGCAACACAAGTTACACGGTCACTGTAACTTGCTCGACATATTGACTGTTCACACAGGGTGAATAGCTGGGCGAGTCGAGTAGCAGGGAGTGGTGGGGGAAACCAAGCACTGGAGCTCGGCCTAGTGGCTGTCTCCTCGGGACAGCCCTCCAGCTGACCTGACAGTTGCTACTCGCCCATCACTCGACTCGCTCATTTGTCTACACTGGTCATGTAGACGACCGAGTACTAACTCGCCTCTTCCACTCGCCTTCTACCTCGACTACTGTAAACCAGGCTTTATCGCTGGCCGCAATACTTGATAAGCAATTAGTGTAATTCCAAAGTGTTTTTCATTTATTTTAAAATTGTGTACATATTGCTGGAATAAATCATTTATTCATTAAGTATTAGGCTAAAATTAAGAATCCAATGTGTTTATTTATACAAATTAAGCTTTTAATGGAACTCAATGGAATTCAATGAAATATTGGTGAAGGCTTTCCTTGAAAACAAAGTTGAAATAAGAAAGAAAGTATAAAAACAATTTAATTTTTAACATCGTTCTAACTAATAAAAAGCTTTAAACGAATTCTTAGAGTTTTTTACGTACTCTCATCCACCACTCTTAACAAAAGGCTATATATATCCAAGATAAATATCCAAGATAGTTCATGGAGTACGTATAAACTTACAGTTCAGACATTTATATAAGCATTCAGTTGAACCTTTTTCTGTACATTCATTGATTGAACTCAACACAAAACCCTGCAAACACTGAACAAGTATCGCACTATTTGCCCTCCACTTAAATTCCTGTATTCTGAGTTTGTTTCCATATTTACCGTCATCTCTTGCCCTCATCTATCACCAATTGTGAAACGAGAGTAAAATAAACTATATATTAAAGATTTAAATAATTATTTACTCCCCTTTCATGGAGCCATGGACCCGTAGATGTGCCAAGGTTTTATTGGAATTTATTTTTTAAAATGGAATATGTTATCGTGTGTCAAATCTCCGGAGTTGTCTAGGATTAATGACAGTGAATAAGTGAAAATGAATAGTGCTGATTTCTTTTAACATTTAGCTCAACAAGTTTGTCGTATCTTCTTTGTTATTTAACATCAAAAATAATCTTTAAAACCTGTAACCAAGCGTATCCAATCTTCCGGAAGCCATCTTATTGGTGAAATATGACAAACAGAGGTAAATTATCGTCAGAAGGAAAATAAGTATATATTTTCGTTCAAGTCTATTCGTAGAATTGTGGATCATCCTTAAAATATAATGTAAAAACATTGCATTTCCATAACTGAATGTAAAAATTTGATAAATGTTGTGTTTTTATTTTAGTATTTACGTTATGGAAATGAAACAAACATTTAATAATACTCGTAATAATGGCCTGAGTTCGTGGATCAATGGTTGGAATCACGTTTTGTTAGGGTTGGTGGAAGGGGATGCGATAAGGGTGGAAGGGGGGTTGTGAGGTCACGGGTTCGACTCCCGGCGCAGGCAAATGGGTTTGGACAACTTCTCCAAAAATCGTGTTGTAATGTTCCACACACTCTACGGTTGATAACTAACTAAAAGTGCCTTTAGCGTTAACATAAATGGAAAGAAAATTTGAACTACAATCATCTCTTACTGCTGACGTTGAGGCTACTTGGAAAACAAGACATTAGTGTTCTTTCAAGTTTACTCTAAAACAACGTTCTGGTTTAAACTTGTACTTTAACATTTTAATCCAAATTGTCTGTTTTAACGAGAGGATTCCTTTTTAAAAGTTTCAATTTTAAACCTGTTTTGTGGTGTCCGAAGTGATCGAGGAAGTTATACATCAGCCATCTTGAGCACAGTGATGACATTGTTGTCAAGAGTGTTGATGTTAGGTTTGGCAAGAAACATGAGCACGCCAAGTGAGATCACATCGTTGGAAGTAGGAATTTCACTATTAAAGTTGGAAGTTCATCAGGTGGAAGTTGATACTTTTAACTTAACGACTATGGGATATACTTGTGGAAACCCCAGTATTAAGATAAAAATGAATATCTCATTTGGTCATTTGGATCAGATTTGTCATATATCATATTTATTAAGGTGCATGATAAATATTGCGTCACTTCACCTTTTTGGACAGGACGATAAATAATACTCAGCTTTTATTCAGTGTATTGATACCCGAAACAACACAACGCTCTACTGAGCTTTTCCCTTTGATTGCGTGTCGAGAGTTTCGAATTCAGAGCTCAACTTGAAACTGGGTCGAGGCGAGAGTTTGAGCTCAAATAAATAAAACACTTGACTAAATCCACAGAGAAACTTTGTGTGAAGCATCAACTGTGTTTGGATTGAGGTTGCACAATGGTTTTTAGTGAAACATTGTGTTCAGTATTTGTACTGATTCAAATGATATTTAAATAATGTACGATATCCTTCCTATGCTTTGTATCTGAAACGTCTTGTTCATTAATATATAGAATACTTAAATATCATCAATTTAAAATGTATCTGGGAAATGAGATTTGTGTGATCATTGAAGTGATAAGTGCAGATCATTGATATCTATGTACAACTCTAAAGCTTAAATCAATAGAAACAGCGAAATACTTGTTCATCCCGTTTTTTCCTGATGATATCTTAATCACCTGGAAATAGTAATGTTAACTAGTTATGTACATAATATTGATATTCGTAAAAAGAATAACTTACGTGAAGATTGCACATAATGACTTTACAGTTCTTAACTTAACCAAATTCTATATTAACTCTAGAGATTCCTATATTAAATTTCCTAATTTTCATGAAAGGATACATCTTATCCATGGCTAAGATACATAAGAGTTGGGTTTACGTAGTATCTTGATGTTAGGTTTAAGATATTAACATTAAGATACCAGGTCAGCAAAAGAAGAATGAACGAGTTAAGCGAAAAAGTGGATAAGATTGATGAAGGCGAGAGTCTGACCTAATACAAGAACTGTTAGCAAAACATCAGATTCTTTTCTTGCCTTCCACCGGTAACTACATCATCTTCCTGTGTTACCGATTACCATTGAGGAAGACTCGTAACCTAATATTACAGTAAAACCCATAATATTCTTAGATTAGAATTTTACAACGAATATAATACCCCTTATTGCATTCAATAGCTACTATTAAGTATAGTTCGAACAACAACAACAAGAAACATTTCATCTCCTTGATATCGAAATGTATGCATCTAAACACTAAATCACTATTTGAGATGCCGACCACTCGCATGAGGGTATTTTAAGGCAAATATGGGGTGAAGGATGAGTGTGATAAGTGGTAGTAATGAGTTATGATGTGTAGTTTTGTTACAAACTAAGGCCGACTCTTCCTTAGAATGGGTTATTAATTAATAGCCCAATGACCAATGGAAATACAAGGTCCAACGGCTTAACGTGACTTCCGAACCACGCAGGTGATGGTCTGATATGTCTAAACGATGGTGGGAGTTGATGCGGGTATCATCACATGATCACTGAGACTATCTGAGCCGCTTTAAACCTATATCATCCTCAAAACCTGACCTCCATGAAGCTGGATTACAGGACAACGCCACGAGTCCCACTCGTATTATTTCACAGTGAGTCGAAGGCAAATATTTCAAACGACATTACAATACACTTGACAGTGACAGTAAAACGTACAATAAAAATAAAAGTATTAATAACCTGCACATTCAAGTTTAGTTTTATCTTTTATTTTGTTTTGTGTTGTGGATATTCAAGTATAAATCTAGCAGAACAAAGAAAAGTTATCGATAAATCTAGACGTAACCGTTGAAATGTTTTTGTGTCAAGACTTTCCTCGTCCTTTCAGAATTAGCTCTTTTGTCATCGGTCAAGGCTACTCCTCTACTATTAGTCTCACTTATTTGACCAGCTTTTTAATTAAACAATTTTATTCTCTAAGTTGTTTTCTCAATTTTCCTAACACATGTTACTTTAAAAATAAATCTTCTTTGAATGCCGGCAGCCATTTCTTCTACCTAAAGACATTTCATCCTATAAATTACAATGATTAACGGCGATCAGGTGTGAAAAATTGTACTAATAAATTTATTTACCGGTTCTGTAACATTTCATCAGCAAAATATGTGAGAAATCAATTACATTTGCCTTTATGGTGGGTAGAGTAATCAAAGTCAGTTTTCATTAGAGGTATTGATAGTCAGTGAAGTATGACTCTTTCTACTTTGCTTACCTGTCGAGAGCATTTCAAATTCAAAGCCCTCCTTGAAACTCTATTGATGCGAATGATATTTGGGAAACATTCCCTTTGAAATATTATTCATGTGATTTGAAAACGTCATGTGGAAGATTTGGAAAAAATAGAATAATATTCCTACGTGCATACGTTTGATTAATTTTGAATTATTAAACTTATAATATTATTTATTGATTATTGATGCAAATATACGTATTAATTAAGAATTAAAGAACCAGGCAGACACGCAGCTTGTTACTCTAATTTGCTACGCTCACAGCCTCCCTTCGGCTTTAGGCCCCAGGTTTAGGGGTTTTATAGGGCATTATAATAGCTGATATCATGAAAGGATATCGAATTTGAAATTTCAGTAAAGTCGGACTGTTCAATCCGCTGTTAAAGCGAAAGAATGACTTTTGGTATATTGATGTAAAACATAAATTACATATTAATTTAAAATTGTATGAAAATCGGACAAAACTTACTATTTTAAGATCCTTAAACCCTCTTTTACATATGTATATAAAGTTCTAAAAAATGCTCAAATCGTGTTCTAGGGTCAGGATTGGTGCTCATTTTATGGTCCCAGGCCTGGGTTTTACCATGCTGACTTACGGCTTGAATATCTAATATTTCAAAAAGAATTCCGATAAAAGCACTGTTGTAATACATGCCAACAATGCCGTTTACGCTGAAAAATATATTTACAATTTTGACCACGTCGTGTTCTTATTTCAATAATAGAAATAATTAAATAGTAGCAAGAATCTGGCTGGTATTTTAAAGCGCATGTCATATTGTAAATGGTATTTATTGTAACTGTATCGCTACAATAATATAAAAAGCAATATCAATATCGTTTGACTTTTAGTCAAGAGTGAAGTATCACGCTGTGACGAGCTTTTCCCTTTGTTTGTGTGTCGAAAGTTTTGAATTCAGAACCAAAACTGAAACTGTGTTGAGGCGAGAGTTTCAACTCTAACAAATGAAACACTTGACTAAATCCACAGGCAGGGATTTGTGTGAAGCATCAACTGTGATTGGATTAAAAAGTAAGTAAGTAAAGTAAAAGCAAACCAAATTCCAACTACTCGTCCAAAGAATATTTGGAATTGTTATTTTCTTTTTATTTAACATTTACACTTAAATCTTATCCTTTGTATAGCAGTGCTGATTATTGCCTGTCTACAATATATATGGAGAACTCATGTATGTATGCAAATCTGCGGGAAGTGCTGGAGAGGGATTTCAATTTGAATTTCATGAACAGAGCCTCAAGTGTCAAGTTCACAAAAACCACTCTGCGATTGGAAAATTTGCACGAGTTTTAATAGAAAATGTTTATTTATGATACATTGATATCGACGCGGTGATAACTAAAAGGTTCACACTAGGTTGAAAGTTTAGTAATTTCATGGTGAATTTTCGTTTATACACGTTTTTGGTTTATCAAATACTTTTTGGATAAAGTTTAGAAGTCTAAAAAATTTATTTACCAAAACCTCAAACCTATGATTTGAAAACATGTTATTTAAATGATACCTGGTAGATAAATATGTATACGTATAAATACACCAAAAGGTTTGAAACATCATACATTGAAACAACGTTGGATGTTACGCTGAAGATTTCAACAACAATGAAACCTAACACAACAATAGTCGCAATATGCTGCATGCAGCTGCATAACAATGTTCCATTCAAGCTTTGATATAAATCATAACAACCGACATTAAATGTATGACTATTATAACATCGCAATCCTATTATATCAAATTCAGCTTAGCTAAATCAGTTGTACTGTAGTGAGTATAATGATTGTTAATAACCAAAGCTATTGATATAGGGAAAGTAAAAGTAAACACGTGTATTTGCTGGGTGTCTTTATTTCATAAAGTCGAGTAGACCTACTGCTTGCAAATATTTACTAGGTAAAATTTTTCTTTTTGTTATTGAATGGATTTGTCTGTATTTCTATTTTGAATAAACAAATTATAAATTGTCGGGCCGGGTGGTGTAATGGTCAGCATACTCAACCGCAAAATGAGCCATCCGGGTGCAAGTCTGGGATTAGCTCTCAAACTTGGTCTTCAAAATTAATGTCTTTTGTAAATTATTAGTCTTCCTGCGTTTATACGAATTCGTAGTTGAGCTAAATCTTTAATTACTATTCTTCATCGTTAGCCGATAAAAAACTATTTTTTACGTAATGTTTCGGTTATTAGAGATACAATTATATAAATGATTTATCTTGTCCTACACTTACGCATAAAACGTAAAATTATTTCATACAAACGGCTATTGGGACATCTGTATGGATTTAAAAAAAAAACCTTTTTACCTTACCTTATCAATCATGTTACTGGAGACAATAACTGTAGAAAATAATCGGGTAAAGGAGTCTCAGATGATTCAGTTAAGGACGTTTTTAACGTCGCAAAACCTGTTAAGTTTATCATTTAAAATGAATAAAATACAAATATAAATTAGGTTTTAATTTACATTTTCTTTACTTACAACATTATCTCAATGGTTATTCTCTAATCTAAAATATTGAGCAAACCATATAATCCTAGTACAGTAGTAAATAAAGTAAGTTTATAAAACAATGAAAAAGAAAACTACAATTTTGCAATACTTAATATGGTAACTATCAGACGAAGTGTATGGACTATATTTAAAATACTCTCTAATAGTAATGTAAAACATGCTTAGTAACGCGTATGTTAGGATTACTTAAAGTTAAACCTATTTCAATACCAAGGAATGATCTGTCTAAAGCTAGTGTCTGCCGGCAGGATCACAAACTCAGATAATGAAGTTGTCAACCTGAATCCGCATCAGACAAACTGAGCAAAGTTGTTCTGAGAACCAAAACAATACAATTAGAGTTGTAAGTAACTTTAGCAAGTTTGTTGAGCTTAGATATCATCACGAGATAATCAGAAAGGCGAGAGTGTCCAAAGGAGATTAGTTTGAGTCGATTAGTTGAAATAGTTCGACTCCATAGTAGACTGGGTTTAAAGGTAGACTGTTTTTCTTTAAAACCTAGTTCTTCCGGTTCACACCGCTTCCAAACTTTCTAAAATTAGGTTGAGATATTCCAGCCTCGCTGTGGAGTACTTATTTTCAGTCAGTGATTGCTGAAAACTATAAACAAACAATAGCCTTCAATTTAAATTTATTTACATGATTAATAAAACAAATTTAACAATGTCATTGCATGTGTATACATTCATGCAAAGTTTTGAAACAAATAAGTGCTGAATTGATATTTTTATTATGATGGATATGAAATGACACGATAATGGAATAAATACAGCTGTTCATGAATAATGGATTAATTATATTAATAAAGATTATGGATGAATAGTGAGCATGGATGGTATGATACAAATTTAAAAAAGTAATCAAATAAAAACTTAATGTGACATCAGAACTTAAGACATGTTTATATTGTGAAATATGTTTATAAATTTTATTAATTGTAGGCTCCTACACATACTCTTCTATCTGTACCAATTTAATGTATCTTACTGTAACAAGCTATTGGCCTAAATATTATTCTTCCAAACAGCCTGATCAGAAGAACGTATCCTCAATCATACGTTCAAACAAACATATTCTACATTGTGTAAATTTTAAAAACCATCGAGAATGCTTTTGATCGACTAATAACACAACAACATGTGTTATTAATTAGCATTGCGCTTATTGAGAACAAATCCAAGATGGCGCGGCTAGGTACTGACAAAGGTTGACAGTAGACATTCTCTTTCGGTTAAGCAACGTTATTTTAAACCGTATATCTCCGAAGAGAAGATTACGTCTTGGGATTTCTCAGAAACTTTTAGAAACTTGAAGACTTTCTTCCGCCGCTGCGACTTCCGTATTTGATATGCATTGGAAGTAGTATTTCACTTTAAATACCCAAAAGAGCCACAGAGTTACTTACTTTCAAAACCCAATGTTGGTATTACAGAAAACAAAAATATTGTCTTGATTGTAATGTGTTGGTCTAATTATGTAACAACGGGTGAAGAACTAAAAGCATATTTAGCAAGGGCACACTTTTAAACTGATCTACTAGGGGCCTCAGACGTGCTTTTTAAGATTGTGAGATATTTTCATTAATTCTGCATTAATTGTATCAAAGAAACATACTGCCAATACCTTTAGACATGTCAAAACGTGGATTGTACACTTGGTTTCTGATTGCTTTGAGGTTTTGTTAAATAGAACGGTTGAGTTTTCATAAAACAACCTGCTTGGAAAATAAAAGACAATAGTACCCATACACATTATTTTGTAATTCGATTTTAATATATTGAAATTGAAAACGTTGTTATTTAATGTTTATAAGCGCATGAACACAAAGATGAAAAGGTGTTATTCATATGTATAAATCCCGTTTTTGAAACGCTATAAATACCATTAGGAGGATTAAAGTCAGCGAATTGAAACCAAAGAAAAATTTAATGTCATGCTTTTGTGCTTTTACAAAGAAGAGATGACAGTTAACTAGAACACATGTTAAGCTCATAACATTTGCATAACAAAGACTTGCAATAATCCTCTTTCTATAGCAAGGTTCTGCTTGTTCCTCCATTATAGTATAGTATCTCCGTTGCTTCTATTGCTCTTATTATACTGTTTACTATTTAGTAACAATAACTCCGAAGACAACACATTTAGGTGTAATATCTTTGATTTCACGCTTAATATTTGTAATGAAGCATTTCTATTTGTAGGTTTATAGAATCAAAAACTTGAGTGAAGGTGAATAGCATTAAAGATAGTTTTGCAGTAGTGCGTTCCAAACGACGGCAATGAACTAAAATTGTAGGTTGTATTTAAATAATACAAAGGAAACGTTAAAATCGAACAACTTATTTCATGAACCTAATGACAGAGTTATAAGTACGTTTACCTACCTCATATCTAGCTGCCTATAAACTTCAGATCTGGCCCAACAAAAAGATAAATATTTAAAAACTGTCTTATACGTTCAGAAAGGCATTTGAGAATGGTATGAATAGTTTTATTATCATATTTTGACAATCGAGGCTTACTTTTCAATATTTTCTCACAAATGCGTAAAAACTAATATAGACAAAGCTTATAAAGGAAGGGGTCCGAGAATATAGGAACAGTTAGAAAATTATGCAACCATGTTAAAAAACGATACGTAAAATATGTTTCGTTTGGCATACGTGTTTTTAAATATGTGTTTACTTGTTTATGAACTCCGTCTACGTTTAAAGAAGAAGCATAGTAACCATATATCCTTCTAGAATAAAAATTATTCATTAATTCCACCTAAGTAGCTTTAACGTCTATTTTGTTACTTCGTAACATTATAGGAGGCTGCTTATTGATGTTGAATTGTTTGCGAGAACTTATTGAACGTGTTCAATTCACTCTTAAATATTATGTCAAAATACTTCATTGAAAAACTGTAAGGTAAACATAATGTGTTCTGTTAATTGCAGATAAAATTTAATACAGTTCCTGTTACTTGAGCTAAGAATAGAGAACAAAAGAAGCAGATGCAAGAGATATCGCTGTGAGAATATTAATTAGTTACAGATGAAAAGCTAAAACGTGGGTGAATTCATTCATTAGTCTCATTCATAAGAAGTAATTTCAACTGTTGCGTTAATATAAAAACTATGTGATGGATTTATTTTTAGTTTATTAGCTGATGAGGAAAACTGCATAGCACAATTTTTAAGCGTGTATCCTTTGCTAATAAAGGAATGGATAAGTGCCATCGAAGTATTTGTGCTGTGAATTAATCCCAAAAATATGATGACATTATAAAACAAGAAGTCGTAAAGTAATGCACATATAGTAGGCTAACACTTATATTCACTTCTATCATTTACTCTATAATGTTTTGTCAGAATACATTACAAAGGCAGCTGTAGGGTAAGCTTAACTACGATCAATTTATAATATCAAGATATATTCATGATAGCAAGATTTTTTATAATTCTTATTACTTAGATTGGGAATAAATAAGAATGAGAGCAGGCGGCTGAGTTATCGTTCTGAGAATATTAACTAATTACAGAAGGAAAGCGTAAGCGTGGGTGTTTCATTAGCTCTAGTCCTTGATGAGATGATAATCTTTTCAACTTCTGCCTCATTAATAGACGTACTTGAGGGATTTTATTCTTATTTACTAGCCGATGAGAAAAAAAACTCGTTGCCATTTGTGTTAATGTATTTATACTAGTCTTGTTCTAATGAAGGAATTAATACGATTCTTTCAAAAAAATTGACAAAGTAGTTATTCCCTAAACAAATTATGAAAATATACTCATGCAACTGTTATCTGCGAGGTTAAAATATTACTACGGACATTTTCCATCGTTTTTAAGCGAACAAAAGTATGATGTTTTGCGGTCTAAAATGTGCCTTTTCTTCAGGGAAAAGTAACTTAAAACATAGCAGAAAGCGTTGGAAAATGAGCTATTCTAAAAGTATTCAGCGTAAGCTGACCAGTCACCCCCCACCAAATGATCCTAATTTTAAATTTTTATCATTAAACGTACTAGCCTAGAAAACTATACACATGTACATACACTTTACAAAATAAAAAAATATATTTATAGAAAATCAAGCACGTCCAGTCGTCCACGGCCAGTGACAGTTGCACACTGACTGACTGCCTGGCCAGTCACCAAACAGCCCTATTGGCTTGTTCGGACGGCCAATCACAGTCGTTAATCAGACTTATCAACAGTAACAAAAACACAAATATATAGGTGATTCGTGCACAGCCAATAGAAGTTTAGTTCTTTAAAGTGTTGATGAATGAGTCAGATTTTCCTATTAAAGGAGTTAAAGTGACTCATTTGGAAGGTGTCCTCCTAAGGGAGAGTCACTTTAGCTCATTTGTTAGGTTAACTGCTATGTCAGATTCATTAAAACTATAAATAATTCCCTTTATTTTGGCTGTGCATAAATAGGTATTTTGTGTTCTCTGTCAGTCACGGCCGTGATTGGTCGTCCGCTGCTCCGAGCCAGCCAATGGACTGTCTGGTGGTTGGCCAGGCAGTCACTCAATGAGCAGCTGTCATTGGCCATAGACGTGCTTGATTTCTCTATTTATGTTTTTTTTTATTTAGTAAAGTGTTTGTACATGTTATATTGTTTACCAGGCTAACAATACAACTTACGTTAATACAGTTTGTAATACAGTTTATGGTTAAAGTTAAGATTATTTAGTCGTGTTTGACTGCTCAGATTACGCTGATTACCTTTAGGCTAGCTCATTTTCTAACAGATTTCGCTAAGTTTATGTTACTTTTTACCTGAAGACGGGGTCAGATTTCTGATCACAGCTCGTCGTATACTTTTTCTTCACTTGAAAACTATGGTAAACGTCCGTAAAAATATTTTAACCTCTTAAACTGTACTATCGTCAACAACAAACTTCAAACGAAGAATTGAAAATTTTTTTACACGTAACACGTATTTATAACAACATCGGAGGATTTAAACTTTCGATACTTTCAATTATAATACATCCAGGAAGTGTAAAGAACCAACTTCTGGAATGTGATCTCACACAACGTCGAGTCTTGTTAAAAGTTCTGTCACTAGACTTTTCTGTCATATAAGTTCCTTGTTACCTTCGGTTTCCATAAATATAGCTTTTTTTCATTATGTGTTGCAATTCTGTAAAGTTTAGTAACTGATCCGCTGTAAAAGAAATTTTGGTTATTAATATTACAAACCGATTGTGTTTTTATCATGTTTAATTTTTCGTTACTTATAGCCTCGTCACGCGTATGCAACCATTTTTTAAAGCACTGCATTTATATTAATAATTATGGAAACGGATATGTTACAGGTTGTTATAAAATAGTTGTCGTCTCCTTAAACCAACCAGTGGCTAAACGTAGTTAATAAAATACTACACTTTAGACAGTTTCATGCAAAATGTAAACTTTCAGTTATCGTAAAGGCAGTAGGAAATTTTTGGCGACCCACAAAGAATTTTAAATTATTGTAATACACTTGATTCCAACAATTTTGACGTAATTTGCATAGTTCAAGTGTAATAAATTCCATTTTGAATGTTCGCCTCGAACCAGATTTCAAAGTTGTGAAAAGGTAAAATGCAACGATTAGTTGTTTGATATGAAAATAGATTAAGAATCCAATATTAACAGTTAAAAAGCGTTAAGCTTCAAACGAACAATTTATTTATAACAACACAAAGTAAACTTTAGAGATTGTTTGTACAGACGTAATCTGGCGGACAATAAATAAAACAAAAGAGAGCTAATTGCATTTCAACAGAATATTAGAATTAGTTGTAAAACAACAACCACTAAGCTGTTCAATCTATTACTGAGAACAATTCTAATAATTTAGAATATGAGTAATTTTTGTAAACCGTGTGTCTCTTCTAAACAAACAGGTCACGTACTGATAAGGATCTGTTACTACTTTACTCTCCAGTCACGTAACTAACAGTCCACACCTGTCTACGTTTTCAATCTTCTGTAATCCAACCAAGTGTGTATGGCGTCAGCCTCTTCTAGACAAACAGGTCACGTAGTCATAAGGATCTGTTACTAGTTTTCAGTCACGTAACTAACAGTCCACACCTGTCTACGTTTTCAATCTTCTGTAATCCAACCAAGTGTGTGTATGGCGTCAGCCTCTTCTAGACAAACAGGTCACGTAGTCATAAGGATCTGTTACTAGTTTTCAGTCACGTAACTAACAGTCCACACCTGTCTACGTTTTCAATCTTCTGTAATCCAACCAAGTTTGTGTATGGCGTCAGCCTCTTCTAGACAAACAGGTCACGTAGTCATAAGGATCTGTTACTAGTTTTCAGTCACGTAACTAACAGTCCACACCTGTCTAGGTTTTCAATCTTCTGTAATCCAACCAAGTTGTGTATGGCGTCAGCCTCTTCTAGACAAACAGGTCACGTAGTCATAAGGATCTGTTACTAGTTTTCAGTCACGTAACTAACAGTCCACACCTGTCTACGTTTTCAATCTTCTGTAATCCAACCAAGTGTGTGTATGGCGTCAACCTCTTCTAGACAAACAGGTCACGTAGTCATAAGGATCTGTTACTAGTTTTCAGTCACGTAACTAACAGTCCACACCTGTCTACGTTTTCAATCTTCTGTAATCCAACCAAGTGTGTGTATGGCGTCAACCTCTTCTAGACAAACAGGTCACGTAGTCATAAGGATCTGTTACTAGTTTTCAGTCACGTACCTAACAGTCCACACATGTCTACGTTTTCAATCTTCTGTAATCTAACCAAGTTTGTGTACGAGGTTTGTCTCTTCTACACAAACAGGTCACGTAGTGATAAGGATCTGTTACTACTTTATTCTCCAGTCACGTAACTAACAGTCCACACCTGTCTACGTTTTCAATATTCTGTAATCTAACCAAGTTTGTGTACGAGGTTTGTCTTTTCTACACAAACAGGTCACGTAGTGATAAGGATCTGTTACTACTTTACTCTCCAGTCACGTAACTAACAGTCCACCCATGTCTACGTTTTCAATCTCTTGTGATCTAACACACTTTGTGACGGCGTCTCCTCTACTAACAGGTCACTTAGTGATTAGATTAAATATAATGCAACCTTTTGCTTTTTAATCGAAATTTTACAAAATTCTTATACTCTCGTTTAATGTAAAAATATTTAAGCCCCATTAATGAACTAATAATGCTTGAGAGAAAGGTTTGAACTGTTATAAACAAATAGTTAATTGTTGTTTGTCGAGTTTAAACTTACTGTTCGAACACAGATATCAAGACTACAGTTTTCATTAGAATCCCCGAATGTCACTGACAAGTAAGATGTTGTTGTGAAACAGCTGTTGTCACAAGATTTAATAACGCCTGGGAAGCAGTATATTAATTTCAAAGAACACGGTTATGAAGACTTTTGAATGTGAATGTCTTTTAACATGTCTTGGGTATGAAGTTCTGGAATGTCTATAAAATGAACAAGCAACGTTTGGACTGACAAAATAATTTTATTTTATTTGCTGAAATTTATATTGATTTACGATCTAAGGCCAAAGCGGTATATTAACGCGGCTACATAAAATATATAAAAACTATAACTTCAATTGTCAAGATTTAAAACTGTCTCCGAACTCTAATCTTCATTCAGTACACCTAACGATTTGCTTACTCATAAAAACAAGTTAATACAGTACCAACAAATTTTTCCACTTCTCACGACATCTTTTACCTCGGTCCTTTTCGGCCACTTTAAGAAAAGAAAATACTCCCTACGTTTCTGACAGTAGAGAAATTCACCCGTGGTCAAGCACCTACCCTAACCTTACACCACATTACAGTAACCACTTCACCTGTAGGTTCTAGCCTAAAAAACGTGGTAATCATGTATGGCATAGCTATACATTTGCACAGCCTCAAAATCAAATAATAACTCTTAAAGTTTAATGAATAAAAAGTCCTAGATACTAAGCATGATTTCCCCCAGGATAAATTACCAAATATCAAAGAACAAAACGTAAAAGCGTTAACATTATTTTTGAAAAAAAAAAACGATTGAGTTATAAGAACATGACGCAATGGAATCCTACCTGTTTTAACTGGCTCTATTGTGAAATAGATTACAACCTAGTATGTATTAAAGTCGTTTTAAACTTAAACCGTTATAAAATCAAAATAATAAAAACTTCTAGGAATACGGAAAACTACTACTTATGTATTTATACTCTAAGATAAATATCTTTTAATGTGAGATATATTATGCAAAACATTATTGATAGTTGTGTGAACGACTCAATAAACATGTTAAGTAATTGATATTAAAGCACACTTATCATGTCGAAGACTTCAAGTCAGGGAACATACAGAGAGTGATGTAGAGTGGTAGAAAACAAAACTCACTCTCGAGTGATGTAATTGAACAAACACTCACAGACTCATATCCGTGTGTGCGTCAATAACGAGGTTTGCCAACCTAACAAAATAACAACACTCAACCTTTTTCCGTGATGGGATGAACTTTGTGAATTTTTTAGAGAGGTTATCGTGTTATGTTAGTTTTGTTACTGAAAATCTCACACCTTTTATATTGTCCTATACTTTCAAACACTATTTTGTGCACGCCCATCTGTGATACTTAAAAATATTCCAATTGAACAATTTGCTAATGTTTACTCTGTTGCTCAGATAAGCTGTTTTTACAGAATGAGCAATTGTGCATAGCTTTGAAAAGTGAAAAGCTTTGTATCATAAGCCTGAGAAAATGTTCAACCAGCTTATTGTATCGTGGGTCAGAAATTCACAGCTAGTGACGTGCCTATGTTATTGAATTCCCGAGTACATTGCAATTAACAAAGTAGATAGAGTTTTTCCTTAGTATGAACGCAAAATAGTACTTAGATTTTTAAATGTCTGTTGTTACCAGTGGCTAGGTCCAAAAACAGTATTGAATTAAGTCATCCTCACGCACAGGAATCTTCCTATGTGGGGATTATTTTATGTGCATACTTTATTGTACAAATTTATATTTATTTTAAACGTGTGCAAACAAATTTACTATACGATCAATGTATTTTACTGAAATAAAGATATTTTGAATTGAAAATTGAATTGAAGTAAATTGGAAATTCTGAATTGGTCAAACAAACTAATTTAATGTTCCATTCATCTAGGTAAATAAGTGCTTTCAATAAGTGTTCGATACATCATACATATATTTCAAAAAGTATTGCGTTATGTAAACATAAATTAGCCTAGGAAATGTGTACGCAGTGTTGTTATCTACAGCGTACATTATTTCCACACTGAGAGTTGAATTCGCACCAGAGTTGACATTTTACTCGTGGCAATTTGCATAACAACAAACCCCAGATAATCCTCTCCTGCGTCGTGTATTGTTGTGATTCCATGGCGTGTTCATAGAACAACACATACACTATTTCCAGGATCATTATTGCACTAGCTGATGTTTAAGTACGGTGCACCGGGTGTCCAAAAACCGAACCCCCCTTCTCTTAACTGTTGAATGAATGGACATTTTTGAAAGTGCTTTGGCATATGTTTTAAGGGTCAACTGAAGTACTTTTTTGGCATATTTTGGGGTGCCCACTACCCAAAAATACAGGTAGCGGAGGGTGACCCTTTCAAATATGTATTTCACTCCAATAAATAAATATTTTGCCAAAACGTGCTTAATTCTTAAAGCTGATAAATTGATGTGCTCGCCATCATTTTCTGAATTTTAGAAAAATAAATACGAATTCAGTTTTGGGTAATCACAGTTTTAAAACGATATGCTAAAAGACAAATTTTGCAAACCTTTATAAACTGCCCTTTTTCACACATCTCTGTTGGAGCTAACCTTATAAGTTTTTTGAATATGGTATATTAGGATCAGTAATCAGTATTACGTCGGCCAGCTGTCAAAAATAAACAAGCGGCGCTCCTACATTAAAAATAATTACAGTCTGTTGTGAACACATGATAACGTTAAGTTATAGTTCTAAAAAAGGCAAAGTTTGTCTTGTTTAACGAGGCGAAGTTAGGACTACAAAGTCCTCTGTACCACTCAACCTCGACCTTTACCTAGCGTCACCGTATTAGTCACATTACAAATGTAAGTGGTGACTGCGGGGATCGAACCCGCGCCACCGGAGTGATGAGCTCCGGAGTCACGTGCGATACCAATCCGCCACGGATCCGCTTAACTTAGTTCTATAACGTACATATTCAACAGTTTATTTCAACAAAGCCAGCTCGTCAAAATGCAAACGTTTTCATTCTTCTCAGTCATTCCGCGAAAACTGAAACTCTTCTAAAAGTTTGCTCATAACTTGTGATAAGCCGAACGCTTTGCCAGAGTTTCATATATTAAAGACGTTATGAGGATTTGATACATTCTTGAAGGTTTCTTTCCTCGTTAAAACATCAATGACTGTTCCTTGTTACCGCTTATGTTCCAACTCCATTAGTTTCGTACTTTACCAGTACCAATCACTTACTTTTTAAATAATATTTTGCCTAACTAAAGTTTTACAACAAATTTAGTACATTTGTAGTAGTTAGTTGCCACATTATGAGTATTACATGTTAAAAACCAATCAATTCTACTAAATAAAAATACTAAATCCTTTGTGGAAAATGTGTTTGAAGTCAGGTTTGCTGGTGTGAGTATTTCAAATAAATCTGCTATACACAGACGTGATAACATTTTCAGAGAAACAAGTTCTGTAGGAACAGAATACATGTACTGAATGAAAAATGTTAGGTTAATTTAAAAATGTTCTTGACAATTTTGAAATTACTGTACTCACACCTGCAAATTTGTCCTCAAACGTTTCTTGGCAAAAGAAATTATCTTGTTCTTAAGTATACTCTTTCACAATAAACACACTTTGTCTCTGCTAAAACCACGATTGCGTTTGTTTAACAATAACATAAAATTAGAAAAACAAAACTACTATACAGGGTGTCTCAGACCACCCGTATCATATGTATAAATGCAACAATACAGACTATTTAATAAATATCAAAGTGAACAAACTAGGCATGTAATCTTATAAAGATATATTGCTTGTAAAGGATGACTTACTAAGGTTTTAAAGCTGGGTTGCGTTAAAAAACACCATGTATAAATTAAAGCTACACAAGTCCGGAGAAAATTAATGTCAAGTTCGCCGTCTAATTGAAAATAATACAACAGAACACACAACAACTAAACGACATAATGGCGTATAAGATTACGGTAGGATTCTATTAAATAAACATAATAATTATGAGATTTTAAGTGTAATAGAAGTGTTTATAAATTATAAATAAATAAGTGTTGATAAAGTGTAATAAATTTACTGAAAGTTAAAGATGTAAATACTTAACAATAAAATCTTCTGCCGAATAACACATAGTAGATCAGGCCAAAACGTTTACATTTTCTTGTTGTTATTGTTTTGTCTTTCTTAAAAACTCAAAGAGCCAATCGGTTTTATTTCAGATGTGTAAATTACTAATAAACATTCAAGCTGAAATGTACAACTGTAAGATAAACACTTCTTATAACTAGATGTATAATATTACCTTACCTTATTGTACAATCTAGACTAAAGCTTCAGTAAGCGTTGCACGTGCAGCTTTTATTGTGTCTCAAGATATTGAAATTCTAGACACATTATCTTTCCAAATATACAGCTGTAAATTGTCGCTTGACAATATCACGGACTATTTCGTATTATTGTGGATGTAACAATGGTCCCAATTAAAGCACTTTGTTTAATTTACTTTAGTTCTGAACTCTACAATAATTTATGAATTTCCGAGCAACTCGCTAAGACATGTAAAGGTCTAATTAAAATAAGAAAAATCAGGAAATTGACTTTTAATTACATGACAAATAAAATAAATTTACATTTGAACATAGACAGATAGTTACAGATTGGTATTTTTGTGATAAAACAAATGTGCAACTAAGTCTTTATGCTTTGATAAACAGAAGGTTATATAAATGGTGTATTATGATAATTTACATTGACATTAATGTGTAATAAATTTCAAGTTTAAAGTGAATTTTAAGTTTTATAAATTGAAATAAGTCTGCCCCAAAAGACTTTTAAGTTACTAACAATGATACATGACGTTATGCTTGTAGCGAAGAAGCACATTTATCATTATCATATGTGAAGACAGTTTCCGGTTTTGTGAGCTCTACTCTAACACTTCCGGCTGTTTCCCCTTTTCCTCAGCTGGATGTTAAGTAGGATTTAACACGCTTAATTTGTATCTCTATCTTATTTAGTGATACGATTTATACCAAAGGTTAATGCTCACATACTAATTGATGTAGTGTCCATAGGAGGTTTAGGAAGGGTAAATCTTTATATTACTTCTTATATTCTATAACATCAATAATTTTTAATATAGCAAGCAGCTTATATCCATTTGTTAATGTTTATCTAAGTTCTATTGTACCATAAAAACCTTGTAGTTGTGAATGTTCTTTTAGGTGGAATAAAAAAATTCTATTTCTCCAAATAACTAACCACTGATACAGAATTATTCAAAATTTGATGAAGACTAAACAAATATTTTGTTAAACAACGACTAAACCATTGTAAATCATCTAACATCATATTGACAACACCGTGTATGGTTAAAATAGTGTGAAACCCAAAATTTAGTTTCAAACTTGTGTAATTTTGTATATTTCTCCCCTTTACATAATTTATTTCTTTAATTTAGTATTTTGCATTTTATTGAAAAGGGAGAAATAATGAAAAATATAATTACTAAACCCATGACACAAAGTTGTTAAAAACCTTAGAACGGTTTTATAAGAAAATTAAAAAGAAAACCTAAACGGTTTGTTCGAAAGACGCTACCATATATAATCTATCCGTTCATAATGAAAAATACGGTTTTATAATATTTTTGTTTTATAGCTTTGAATTTTAAAACAGACTTATAGTAAATCAGTGTTACAGATGTTTCTTCAAAAAATTATAGTTCAGACTGCTGAGTTCAAAACAGTATTTACTTTATTGTTTCTTTATAATACTAAAACATTTATTGACATTTTTTTAATAACTTGTTGCATCATGACAAAAGGTATTGTTCCTCACATGACCCGAAAGTTTCTTTTTGACCCTCGGTCATTAAACGCCCTCGGCTGCGCTAAGGCGATGAGTGGTAACTTGACCCCGTGTCAAAAAGTAACTTTAGGACCCAGTGACGAAATATACTATTTGTCGTTAGCTTACCATATTTGTGACACACTAAGTACATTTATTTGTAGCAGATTAGTGGGTTGCTTTAAAATTATGTTTAATTATTACAAAATTATAATTTTTCGAACGAAAAATGGCCATATAACCTGGTTACTAAGAAGAGCTCAGCAAATAACTAGTTAGACAAATAACAGGTTCGGTTAATTGGTGAAGTTTATGTATAAACCTTTTTAAAAATCGCATAGTTCTTACCATTATTAGCGTGTTTAAAAGTAGTTCTGTTTGACTTGTAGCAAGAACACCACCATCTCTTTTCCAATGAAGTAAAAACAAATTGAATTTTCTTTCAATCCCAGCAGCAATGAATATAAACAAGCTACTCTACTGCTTGTTTGTTCCCTTTTCATGTTGTCACATTTTACTTTACAAACTAAAAAATATATATAAAGAATCATTTTAAAAATATCAAATATATCAAACTGAAATATCTAATATGTTGTACAATTTCAAATACTAAAGTCCAAACAGAAAAGCTGATCTTAAAATGTTCCAGTAATTTAATACATAAATATTAAAGCCCCAACACCCAGATTATCAGACTTTTCATTGTCAAACTACGTTAACTAAACTAGAAACCTTAACCAACGTACTTAACTTAACTCTCTAGCTTCCAAAAATATCATGTTTATTAACATAACAAGTATTTTGAATGGTGAAAATGGGCCTCAGTAAACTCTTGCAAAACCTATTTCGACAGTTATGCCACATCAGTTTAAATAAAACCTTTTGTTTAGCCATTTGTTCTTCAATCTTTCTCTGAAGTGACCACTAAGGCGGATTATTAAGCAATAAACATCTTTAAACACAAGAACAGAACAAAAATGATGTTAAAATAGAAAGAAAGTCAAAAGCAAACGTCACGCCAAGATAAAGTCTTCCGCTTGCTGTAAACAAAATCGTAAATCGAAAACTTTATGTGTTCCATGTGGGATCGGTTTTTCAGAAAATAAATATATTAAATTACTATTAGATGCAAAATACAACTTTGAGACTCACATATAACTGTGGAATTAGATTACGTTGATTGATCTGTTGTTCAACTTCTCAGATCGTTTTATGGTTTTGAATTGCATGTGGTTTTGAACTGGCAATTTTTTAAATTTCAAAACACGTTTAATTTGACGACTCTCTAGTGTGTTTTATTTTGCTGTTTTCTAATAAAGCCGATCGAAATGTGTTTGGATGGTATTGTAAAGGTGAAAATAAAAACAAAATAAAACAATTAAATCTGCAAACTGAAAGAGGGCAGGTTGACTCGTCTGTCTTCTTTGGCGGTTTTAGCATTTGTTCTAACAACAATATGAGATTATGTAAACGCTTAACATACTAGTAATAAAAGGTTTTAAGTTTGTACTGTTAAGTAGTTTTAAAACTGCTAGAAAAATATGATTATTTCATTGAATAAAACCTAACATAACACAAACATTTTGGTATAACTCAACGGTCGAGTGTTGAATTGGTTTACGTGAAAGGAGTCGCTGTTGTTTTTGACATGTTGTGAATAATAAATAGGCTCCTTGCTGTGAGAAACAGTGGGCACAATCACCGCTATGTAAAATGCGGTAATATGGTTTCTTTATAAACTTTGTGTCAAAAGACTTGTCTACTTTATGTTATTAATTCTTAATAGCTTTAACAATTTGGCTAAATGCACTGTAAAAATGTATAGTAGCTTCCAGAAATAATTTGATTAAACACACTATTGGTTAAGACTTTTGACTAATTTTAATCCAAGTACCTTCGTATGGGTCTGGTAAAAGCAGGGAATTTTAGTATATCTAATTTATCCAGTACTAGCTGAGAGTACCCGCGCTTCGCCTCGGGGCTTTATTAGCATAGCTGTGCGTATATTTTAAGACAATTGTAAATTAAAAGTAAACACACACAAATAGTTTCCTATTTATCTCTACGGTTTTTTTAGATTTTCACCTTATAGTAATGGGATTATACATTTTCACATGTAATGAGGTCTTATCAATGACCGCCATCTTGAATATAATAAAATTACCAAACATGTTAATAGCCTATGTGTTGGCTAGGTACATCAGCCACAATCCTGTAAAATTTCAATAAAATTGGTCCAGTGGTGTTTGCGTGATTGAGGAACAGGCACACACACCATCTCATTTTTATATATTAATAAGGATTAAGGACAAGGGCATTAGAGCGATATTTAGCAATAAACTTTTAATGTCATTGTAACATAATGAACCACATAAATAAACAAGTATGCTTATTAGAAGACATTCTCAGTTGTTCAAAACACAGACTCTGTTAAAAACAAACTGTAACCTTTATTATCAGTATGACCCCTGTACATATTTGACGCTCATACATGATTGTGTGCCTACATCTGATTGTAACTTATGTAGTTTTTAAATTATTGGTTAACTCTATAGTTTTAAACATCTCATTAATCAATAAATTGACCCGTTTAAAGTTGCAAACTGTACGTACAAAGTAATATCTCGCAGCGTTAAGTAATTAGATGACGGCTAACAAACAGAAACCACACACGAGAGAGAGAGACATGTGTAATTTGATGTCGACGTTGATGACGTCACGTAAGTCTGGTGTCAGCTGTTTCTCGCCATTGAGACAACACATGTTTACACAATCATGATTGCCGCCATCTTGTCAAATGTATTAACCAAATTACTTTTGTTCTTGAAGTACACTCCTATTGATGTTATAAATATTTTAGTATATTAACAAATACTCTAATAATATTTATGTTAATTTGGTTAGACATTTCGCGAGGGAAGCTCGCATCATCAAACTTGTGGGTTGGTCTGATGATGCAAGTATTGCTCAAGAAAGCTCTAACAAAATACAACCTAAATATTATTTGACCGTTTGTTTATGTGCAATATTATTTATATTACTTTAATCAATTAGTTTATGGTTGGTTTGCTACACACTTTGAATGTATGCTTGGGGTAAGCAGTAAGAAGGAAAAAACTGACGATGTAGTATAACCGATATCTACTGAAATTAAAACAAATTACATGTAAGGGATGCTGGGAGACTACAAAGCCTCAAGTGAACTTTGAACAAGCATCATTTAGTGGTTTTACCATTTTAGGTTTGAAATCCACCATATTTGCAGTTTTCATTAATTTTGTTGAATTTCTGTACGTATCATTATGTGTTCATTATGTCAAAGGAATGGATCTACTATTTTCAAATTGACTTTTCAAATTGAGATTTCATAGTTTTACGTACACAATGTGTTAAATAGTTTAACAAATCGCCCTTAAAATATATTTACCTTTCATTGAAATATGATTCAAACTCACGGCAACCGTATATACATTGGCGTTTGTTTCACCTACGCCAATCTTTACTTTTCTTCACCTATGTTTATGAAATCACTGAGCAACGAGTTGAGTGTTATACAATTTGTAATGTAAGTAGGATATGCGCAGGTGTCAAGGTATATCATACATTAAAGCTGTAATGCATGATAACCAACTCATAATTACCAACTTTGACACCGCACATAAGAAACGGTTCAATATACTAATGCGCGATGAGTAAGAGGATTATGTGATATTTCATTTGTTCAGCGTATTAATTTGAAAATCGTGTCGATAAGCAGCTTTTCCTTGACATTTCAGTTTATGAATCGTCCCAAATATGTTGTCAAATTTATTTGAGTGGAAATAAGTAAGTAGCTTCGTGTCGGCTAAGCTTTACTTTATTGGAGTTGAAAGCCTTCTCTTTAATACAGCGACCCGGTTTGTGTTTATGATATTTAGATGTGCCTTTTCGTAATTGAAAATAAAAGGTTCGTTTTGAGTCTTTATTTTTTTGTTGGCTTAGTACAGTATGCACCAAAATAAACAGTACTGAAACTTAATCGGGTGTTGTTGCCTTGTCGATCAGCCGTGACAATTTTATTGCTGTAACGTCTTTATCATTATTGTAAATTTCATGTTTGATGTGTTTTTTTGCTGACACATAGCATTGCTACTGCTGAGAGAGCTTTTATCGTAGAGCATTATTTTCGTTTATACGGAGTTGGACGTGCGGATGGGCCAGGTTTGTCACACACTGCATTAAACTTTTAAAAGCATTGCCACAAAATCCCACCTAATAGTTTTGTAATGGTTAGTGTTGTTCACTAGTTTCATAGAAAGGGTAGTGTTTTGACCTAGCGGAAGGGCTGTTGTTCAGGTCGCCCAAAAACTGAACAAATGAAAATCACAGGAGAAAGTTGCAGTAAGTCACTGAATAGAAGCCTGATGCGAACGTCTTTGAAAATGAATAATAAAAAGAATAAGCAACAGGTCGTTGAGAACAATTTTTAGAAATATTGGAAGATTCGAAAATGTTAAGTTAGAACCCACCGTAGAGTTCTAACGTTATTTTTAACTCAAGTCAAAAATAAGATAAATAAATCAGGTACCGTACGTAAGAGGGTTGAAACAGCCCAAATTCAATGAAATGACAAAATTATGCTCAATCAGGGTATAAGTCTTGCCTCAAACTGAACGGAAGTCATATTGAACGTGTAATGAACTTATATAAATATATTTAACTTCCTTTTAGGTGTATATCTTGTTACATTACTGTAAACATAATCTTAAAATTTCAGTATTGTTTATTTTGGCGCATACTGTATAACTTGGGACTTGATCATTTTAGTTACTAGAAAATTAGTATTTCTAGAGTCTTAAAAAGGTGAAAAGTCGTTCGTTTGGACTGGGTATGAACTGCTTAAGTGTTTTGAAACACCTTGTATTAGGGGGTTTATGATTTTTTATCCGAATTCTTCAAACTTAATATGCGGACTTACTTACTTACATTTTTACATTAATACGAAAATAAATATTTCGATTTAGCTATAAAGTACCCATTGAGTTCGTATTCATTAACATTATACAGTCTAAGGTTATTCGAGAAGTCTTCCACGTAAACAAAATATACAGCGTTCCTTCAAATAAGATTTATCTTAGAAACGTGACTTCGCGGGCTCGCAATACTCTGAGTCAATCATGGTACAAACCGTGCTTTAAGTTTCTTCATACATTACTGTTTTTATTTCTAAATACCTAAAGAAATAGTTTTGTTAAATGGCGGCATATGTTACTGTCAAAGAGGGTCAGTGTTGGATCGTAGATTTAACATTCAATATTTTATTTTAACATTGAAATGAAAATTGTGCTAAATACATTTGGGATGTAATAAAGAGAAATTAGCTTGTTAAATGCCAAGGTAGTTGACAATGTTCACGGTAGGCTACATTATCGTCAAACTATTTTAGAGTCAGCCTGGTTGTTTAGTTGTGCATTATATAAATAGTTTAACAACAAAGGCAAAACTAAAAAGGTTTTTATTAAAACTTCCGATAGGATTATACTGTAGAGCCAATATTACAGCGATGGCGTCTCTAAAGTCGGGTTTGATTGATGGTAGGTTAATGACATTCCTTAGATATTGAACTGCTCTTCGTCATCATAGTGTTGAAATATAGTTCACCTTCTTTGAAGTACTGCGTTTGTGAAAGCCAATATTAATTTTATGTTTTTATAGTTACATTGCGTTTTTAAATAAGAGAGATCTTATACCGATTCGCTCCATTGTTTTACGAAACAAAACACCAACGATAAACACATACGTTTGTAAAAAAAATATTTTATTTGACCTGAGTTAATTTGTTTGTTTAACAAATATACACTTCATCTAACTTTAGTTAGGTTCGTCAGTGTCTCATAAAGTTACGGTTACAAATATTTTGTTGCTGATCGATGTTTTAAAATATATTTTATCAACTTAACATTTAGGTTACTAAAGTATCCAGTAACTGACTAATCATCATAACAGAGAACAAAAAAATACCTATTTGCAAAGCCAATGGAAAAATATCTGATCAGGTTGGTGGTTGGCTGGTCTGATACACAGCTGTGATTGGTCGTCCGCTGTTCCGAGCCTGTCAATGGAACTGTCTGGTGGCTGGCCAGTCAGTCAGTGTTCACCCGTCACTGGGCGTGTATGTTTTTTCTCTATTGTTTCTTTTAATTTCTTTAGTTGTACACGTTATATTGTTTATAAGCTGGCTGTTAAAGAGGATTTATAATTTAATAATAAGTTTAGGGGAGAAAACGAAGGTTATTTGGTGGCAAGGTTTAACTTTGATTTGGTGGTGGATGACTGTTCTACTTGCTTTAATTAGTTTTAGCCTATTTCCTAATGTTTGGTGTTATGTTTTAGGTTAGCTTTCACCTAAAGACGCGATGAATTGTCAGGTAAATTGTCACTATTAAATATTTATTGTTACTTGTATAATTAGATATTATTGAAGAATGGATAATACAGAACATAATTTATTCACCTTTCAGAAAATGAGTAAAATTCGTTACAATTAAGAAAACTGTCCATAGCTAAGTGAGCGGAGTCACACTTCCGTCATGTGAGGTCAAGGGTTCGATTCCTGGACAACAGAACTTGACACATATTCCAAACACAAACTTGTCATACACTTTAGAAATCTAGTTCGATTAAGTAAATGAAAATACCTCTGGCATTGAATCAAATCGATGTAATTACAACATTATTAATGTATCAGTTCTTAGAATTAGCTTTTCCCTAATACTACTACAGGTTTTATCGTTGAATTTTAATAGTCTGGAAAGTCTCAGTTGTTTTCTAATTCAACGATAACAAATTGTCAATGCACTTAATTCATTAACTTTTGTAGAAAGATCTGAACAATGACGTGGTAGATAAGGTCAAAGTCAGTTGTTAGTCAAAGGGTTCAGAAAGCGATCATTTCCAGCCTTTGAGTCGGAAAACTGCTCTTTTCAAAGCTCAACTTCAGTCGCTTGTTTGAGCCCTTTGGTATTTTTAACCCGGCAAATCCATTAGAATTTGTAATCTCTTAACTAACAATTATTTTGATAAACCTATTGAGTCTAAAGACATGATCACACGGGACGATAGTCAATATTGTTTAATATGTTTTACTTATCTGATTTATCCCAGATATCTCGAATATACCAAGTGTCCAAAACGTGTTACAATGCTCTGAATATCTCCTTTAAACCCCAATGCCGACACGCAGCTAACGCTAAAGCACCGATGATATGAGCGAATCGAATTTTCATTGCAATTTAATAAGGCAAAGTTAAAATTGTTTATTGTTGTTAACAAATAAATTGTAATTACAAACGTCATTATAATAAATTATCAATGATCTTCTGAGTACATTTTTCATCACGTTACAACTAAAAAAGATATAATCCTTTAATATGCTATTTACACTGTGGTTCTCTTTGTCGACTAAAATACTTTTTAAGGTTTTTCTAAATGAAATTAAGTTCAAACAATCCCTTTACACTATTAAGATATAGTTGTATATTTTAATTGAGAAAAATGCTTGTTTCTGATAAAAGGATATGTAATGTAGTGGGATTCCTAGTTGGTTGGAGTTACGTAAATGGTACAAAAAATATCTAGTTTAATGATTTTTTTATAAATAAAAATTGAAATATTTATAAGAAATTATCAAACACGTTATGGGTTTTTGTGTATTTTAGGCAAATGCCAACTCCTATACACTCCCTACGCAAAAATAAAAGACAATATGGATGTCTTGAAAACATTAACGTAATGACCCGTTGAGTTTTATATCAAACTTCATTGTTCCTAGATAGATGGTCTCAGATAAACTTTGGTCAACATTGATAGGCCTAATATTGATTGTAATTTTATGCAAAATATTTGTTCATTATTCTTCCCAACACGCTAGGTTCTGAAGGATTCCGCTCACGACTTTGAACTTTGAACTTAATCAAAGGTTCGCCTAAAATTAAGTTATTCGAAGTGTTACCAATGTTCTGACGAGTTGACGTGCGTAAACTATGAATTTACGTGAGGCCATTTTACACGCTTGCAACAGTTATTAGCAAATCTACGTATTAACTCTAATTTTGTGTACATTTTTATTGTAAGATAAAGTAAAGTAATTATATATAGGACAGATAATATTAATATTCTTGTTATTTTAATAGTTAAAACTCTAAAGTGTATTTCAGAATATGTGAAAACAATAAAACTCTACGTGCACAGCTCGCTGCTAACAACTTAGTCAATACGATGTGGCGCTATAAAGTTTCTGCTAAAAAGACAAGCTATTGAAGCAACTTCTAACACCTGATAACTATTTTAAATTTATGTTAAATCAAAAACCAGTTTGACAGTCAGTCGTTAATTAATAAATAGTAAAACAGTTGTTTTCACTGGCATAATATAAAAACTTCATTTTAGTTTGTTTCAAACAACGTTTTTAATATACAGAGGGGGCAAAAGTAGGTATAAAGTAATGAAACACTTTGTAGTAAAAGTATATTTTTTCATACAAAAACCAAACTTTTTCAATTTATTTGAAAAGTACTAAGAAACCTAAATTAACTCTTAAAATTTTGAATTTGACAAAACACTCGCTCTTTTTGTATTCAAACTGTTTGCCTTCATAGTCAACACACTGCTGTAACCTTGAAGTTACGCTTCTTGTTGGAAGTTGAATTCCTAAACATTCTACTTCTACAAAATTCAACAATTCTACTTCCAACAAGATCGAGCTCCTGCCCACTATGCCACAATCAATTTATTGCTTTTGAAAATCACATAACGGCTCAAAACTCAAATAAACATATTCAATTTCAAACCTAATAAGTATCTTTAAGTAACATGTATGAGTGCACAATTAAGGCTTGAGAAAGATAAAGATTATTTTATATCTTCTAAATTAAAATATAATTTATAAAACTGAACAGGAATGTTCATAAAGCAACCTACTTGAGAGAGATACTCGCCGTTACAAGTATCACAAGACTCAAGTTATGAGAAAAGTTTCAGAAGTGTTCGGTATTTCGCTAAATCAGCGAGGAGAATGAAAATGTTAAAATTTTCAGAGCGGGAGTTTTATATCTAGACTAAATGCGTTCCTGGTCCTTCAGAGCTGTATATAAATAGATCCAGCGCCTAGTCGACTTAATAAAGTTCTCACTAACCTAGACGTAATAAGCGCTGAAGATGTATATTTGTACTTTGGTTTTTGTTGTGGAAACGTTATTATTGTATTCTTGTATTGTCGTTTCTTATGCCCTTTGTTCATAATTTCCTCGCAACAAAAGACAACCACCTAAGGTTTATTTGTCATATTAAGTTAGTTTTGATTAAAGTAAACTACTACAATTAAGAGAGGCGTGCTTGTAATTAAAGCTAAATTACTGCAGCTCGCGTCTCGTATCTTGTTTCTCTTTAGTGAAGAGCACAATTATCACTAACACTGCTTACAAACCTTTAACTTTGTATCTTAATCTTATAATTATATAGGGTGAGTAAAATATCTCTGAGCGCTGGGGATCTTTCACTAAATGTCACCATTGTGACTTATGTCACGGGCTAAGCATAAAGCAAGAACAGCAGATAATGGTCACTTGACCAGGCTGACCAATCAGTTGGAGGCAGTCCCTCAGCCAATGAGAATGGAGAAGTGACGAGATGAATGAGGAATATGGAACGGCACTCGGCGTCGGTCCAGGAGCAGGTATCATGACATACTTTAGTTGAAGATCGGTTTAAAAGTATTAAAAACAAGAGTTTTTTGGGGACGTCCCCCCTCCTCCCAACAGGACCAGGTAGGCCTATTACCAAGACACTTCTATGTATCCATGTACCCCTTCTTTCGATTACCTTAAATTAATAAATTATTCACGCTGAAATTACGTATAATTGGTAAAATATGGACATCTCAATCATTATTAAGTTTATATTAATGAACTTTGTGTATATCAATAGCTAAACCATTACCAGGCTTTAATTTTGTGGTAGGATGTTATAATCAACTGTCAGGATTAAATGTATGTATCGACTTATTATAAGCAAAATTCAAAGCTGGCGGAGTACGTTTTTAGTCAGTTGCCATGTGGGATTCTTAAGGTATCTTGATCCTGTAAAACCAGGATACTTGGATGAGGATTTAAGTATTATAATATTATCGAATTAATAACGCTGTTCCGAGACCAATAGTGCTACTAACATGAGGAAACTATGTCTGAATGGGTTTTAAAAGGGTTGAAATGGAAACGTAGGTGTGTTCAGCTTGTAAGGTTAATTAGGGACTGGCCACTGTTGTTTGTTTGATCTGTGTGTGTGAGTCTGGAGGTAAATCCACAACAAGATCTGGTTTAACCACAGATCCTAAACAAACAATGATGCTTTAAGAGTTTTCACTTTACCTTGTTAAACAATAATGTACCAAACTGAGGTTTTGTAATAGGTTATCTATTTTACAAGACAATAATGCGAACTTTCTATCCACCTCAGGAGAAAAAAAACTACTGTCTACGTTTCGGGCGGTTGGGAATTTCCACCCATTTTCAAGGTCACCTGATTAATCTTCATTATTCTAACTTAACTTAGCCTAAGAACCTAAATTATATGTTTGTTTTTCTTTAGTTTAGGATCTTAGTTAGATTAAAGTTAGTTGGATCAATGTAGAAACTAAATTTAATCTAACTAAGAACCTAAACTAAAGAAAAACAAACATACAATTTGGGTTCTTAGGCTAAGTTTAGTTAAAATAATTTGGATTAATTAGGTTAGGCCCTTAAAGACGGGTGGAGTTTCCCAACCGCCCGAAACGTAGGGGGTAGTTTCTTCTCCTGAAGTGGCTGAAAGGTTCGCATTATTGTCTTGTAAATTATTCACTGCCATCATTTAAACTTTTTACCCTACAAGGTTATTTACAAGTATATTAGTGTGACCTAAACATTCTTCTTATCAACGTGATCTCAGGGGAAGTCAATCAGTTGATCTTCGTACTTGCGTATACTTGGCTTCAAACCAATAAGGCATGGTCCACGAATTTCGTTATTAAGGATGTAAGCATTTCATTGTCACAGTAGTTAAAAATGTAGACTTTTTCTGTCTGTTTTACAAAAATATCGTTCTATATAATGAATGTTCTCTTGTGTGTATTCAGTCCACAGAGAGGGAATGAAATGTACTCAGTGGCTTATTCCACGCCGGATATTCAGGCAGTTGCACATTTAGTGGAAATGTTGTTTCAAACCAAGCGTTTACCTCAGAGTTTCAATAACTGACAATTCAAGTCAAAACTGTAAATAAAAAGAGTAGAAAGCTTTGCCGTGTAGAAGCTATTAAAAGTGTCACAACATTAACTTAAGGTCGATTAGTTAGATTTAGTTACCTTTGATTAAAGTAGAACTACAACGACAGAGAGAGCGTGCTTGTAATTAAACTAAATTACTGCAGTTCCTCTCTCGAACCTTGTTTCTCTCTAGTCAACTGCACAATCATAATTTACTACTTAAAATTCTCAACTTTCTTCATACATTTACCCAATTTTATTTTGTGGTTGGCTGTTAAAATCGTACTTTTATACGGTAACGATTAAGTTGTAATAAATTCAGCTGTTTAACAGAAGTCTAAAACATACTTTGTTTAGAGAACTTGAGCCATAGTATTGGAATGAATTTGTGATGCCCGAAGATACTAGCATTGCTAGAGAAAGGCCTCGCAAGTTAAATCTTGAAAATATTGGCTTTTGTTTTCATTTTGTCTAAGTTTAAATACTTTGTTTAACCATAGATTTGCAACTAGCTGGCAGGGAAGTAAATGATTCAACCTAAACATGTCGTCGAGCCGGAATTCCGTTTTCTTCCGTGTATACTGAAATGTTCCAAGGCCTGTTCACGCGGAAACAAAGACATCCGCTATGCTGCAGTGTGAAACCTTTGAAATGAAAATCGTCTTTATTGATCGCGAAGTTAGGACTATAAAGTCCTCTCTTCCACTAAACCACACCCTTCAACCTTTACACCCACGGATCTCGTTTTGTTTTAGTTTCCTTTCCTTGCATCATTTTATTATTTAAGCCAAAACTAGCATCGCTAAGGTAGGAATGCTGCCATTACCTAAGAAAGCCGATGGGAACAGCCTTTAATGTCAACCGTGATGTCTATTTAAAGCTGACTGTGTTTGTAATGGTTCCAATGGTTATAGTTACTTGAAAAGAGATATAACGTTTTCTGTTTGTTGGAACGTAACATTAACTAGTCAGGCAAATCCGCTCGTGGTTGAATTAAGCCCACTGCGTGGGAATTAAATGTACTCAATGGCTCATCAACAGCAAATATTTAACCAGTTGTTTATTTGGTGACAATAGGTATTTTAACCAAATAACTCCAATTATTAGATAAAAGAAAATAAATATATTTGTTTAGGCTTCAGAAAATATCAAAATGAGTGTTCTCAGTCCAGTTTGTAAACATAGTTATTAGGACTACCTTTTCATAAAGAACTCTATTGAACTCTAAAGCATACCAGGTAGAGTGTTAAATCTGAAAGAAACACATTTCTGGCGTTGACAAATCCATTAAGATCCTCAAGATAACATCTCACGGTTTACAGTCTTGTTGTTCGAGTCTCGGTTGATGGCTTTGTCTGAAAACTTCATTAATTTTGTCTAAGTCTGGGATCTGCCGAGGTCAGACAATCCAACTTAATACTTTCATCAGTAGGAGTAGTACAACTTTCATTGCGCATCAGTAGGAAAACAGGTTTTGACTCAAATGACAAACAAATGTTCGAGTGCATTGTATTTTTAAATATCGTGTTATTTTGAAGATTCAAATTTGAGTCAATTTGAAATTATTATTATATTTTTAAATTTACCTGTGTCAGTATAAATTACTGTATTGATAAACCACATATATTAGTTGTCTTCATAAAGAGATATTGGCAGATGTGATGGATATTTTTACATTTACACATAAGGTCGATAAACAAATATTTAACCTTATTGGCCTTATTTGTAAAGGTTAAATCATCCAACATAAAGTATTGATAAAAATACAATATGATAGTATGGATGGATGTTTTATGGCAATGGCATTATCCGTATGAAACTACAACAAGTAAAATATAAATAGTGACCTTAGATCAATATTCGCAAAACCCATCGATAAAAAGATATGTTCTTAAAAATCCCATTATTACATTTTTCGGAATACAATTTAGGTACGTTCGATAACACACTTGGTTTGGTTGAGTGGCAGATGTTTGTAACGGCCGAAAACAGCATATGCCAGTCCCCTGACTGGAATACATCATGCTTACTGTAGGCATCTTTTCAAGTGAATTTAATTCACTACGCTTAAATACTCGTATACGAGTATTATATAAAATACAGGGTTATTCGAAAAGAATGTGTAACTTTCAGACAGCTATATTTCATTAGTTATTAGTTATTACCTGTCTATACATAAATTAAATACTAGTAAAAAGAGTACTTTTCAAAGTGTGTCTCTCTTGGCATACTTCTATAAATTTCAACATGTCCTCGCCTGACTGCTCAGCAAAAATCTAGCCCATAGTCAAACTTTTCCCACACATTACGAAGCAAATATTGATTTATGGAATTGACTGCAACTTTGTTAGATTCCACAGGTCAACTTTTCGCAGAGGAGGTACCGTAAGCTTTCACCAAAAAGCTAGCATAGCTAAAAAGAAATGTTCTGAACTGAAAAGAACTGAACCGACTAACCTTTTGAAAATTCAGGCACGTAAAATATCTTGTGATGAAGGGCAGCCACCTTATTGATAATTAAGAGCCAAAGTGATCCATCAATGTATGTAAACAAAACTATAGAACCTGTCCTTTAATTTCAACCGGATGTAAATTATCCATAAAGGACTCACACTGCAAAGGTTACAGAATAGTGAAAGTAGGACATTCATTTTTAACAACCCTGTAGTTACTTCTCACTTTTCACTTTTTTATATAAACATACAAATCTAAGACGCAACAGTGGGAAACGTTGATAAGACAATATTGACTTGAGTGTCTACAGATCCTTAACAAACAGACACCGTTGCTGCAAACCCATAAATTTACTCTGGATAACAGTATATTTCATCACTAATTAAATCGACGTTAAATTACCTAAGGCCAAAAAGACACTTTCAGGCCGAGTGATGAACGATACTTTTGTCATGATGGACATAATAAAATGAGAAATTAATCTCAATAAATATTTTAATATTTTAAAGAATTAATTAAGTAAATATTGTTTTGAACTCAGTAGTCTGAGTTATATTGTTTTGAAAAAAAAGCTGTTACACTGATTTACTATAAGTCAGTGTTAAAGTTCAAAACAAACTCGTTGAACCAGCTGATGCCCATGCCAACTGCCAACTTCGATGTTTTTATTCTTGTTAGGAAATACGAAAGAGTAGTACTCATAAGTTTCTACAGCCGATAGAAGATCCAATACAAAGGAAGATGTTTTGGTGATGAAATGTCTCTGGATATTCAGCTCTTCGTGTCTTGTGGGGTTGAACATTCCACACAAAACTCACACCGAGTATGAAATATGTTCTCTTTACTTACCAGACAAGACTCTGCGGCATCTGACAATGTGAGGGTGTGTGTGTGTGTGTGTGGTTGGAGTCGAGATCAAAGTCAAGTCTTGGAATGTTTCACAACACCTGAAGCTGTTAGATATGAGATTGTCACATACCCGTAGACTGCTTTCAAGTGAGAACATTGTCGTGAGACATTATTTGGCAATTTTAACTATTCTTCTGAAAACGTTTATGGATTTTTATAACAAGGTGTGTTTTTTTTAACAAAGGGACTTTATAAGTGTTTGTACGTTGTACTTTGTAAATATTTTTGACTCTTAAGACGTTTTTAATGTCTGATAAAAGTTGTAAAGATACCTTAAACATCTTGTTTCAACCGGAACAAAAGTTTGATTAAGTAGGAAAACGTACGTTTAGAGAAAGCAATACTATCCAAAGAAATGTAGGCTACTATTCAAAAGTCAGAAATATACTTCGTAAAAAGCTTACAGATTTAAACAAGAATGCACGGTTTTCATTGCGTCTTTAACTAAATGTATGATTTCAAACAAAGGGTGGCCGTGTTTTAGAATTATCCGCTGAATGATTTTGATTGTAACCGATGAGACAGTCCCAGCAGCAAAATACTGACCCCCATTTGGAAACTGCTAAAATTCAAGTAAACATGTAAATTAACTGAACACTTAGTCATGTCTTCAGAAGAAAATAATTATAGACCAGTGAAAGTATTTGCAAGAGGCGAAACATTAGGGTCTCGAGGTGTGAGTGATCTTGTTACAAACTTCTCAGTGTTTAACTGATCTTGTCACTTCCCACTGATGAGCTTACTTAGCCAATGTTCAGCGTGTGAAGGTCAAACCATGTTGATAAGAAATTGACTTTATTATTTAAAACAAGATTTGCGTTTTGAATGGTAAAACATGTTTTGGTTTGCATAACTTAAAATAGTTTTTATTATATGACAAAATGTTTGGCTTATGCCTAGCCTAAAAAAGACAGGTTAATATTAATCACAGAAACTTAAAAGGTAAAGAGATATTAAATTGTCTCGTTTAGAGGCGAAGTCAGCACTTCAAACCCTCATCCTCGATCAGCTAGCGTTACCGTAAAACACTAAACAGCATTTTAGTGGTGACTGTAGGGGCTTGAATTAAAAGAGGAAAACGAGCAAAGCTATTAAAAGACGATTTTTCACTGTTGACGCAAGACACCGTAGATTTTAGTCGTTGGAAAACAAAATTCTTTTATCCAATTTATAGTTAATCAAGCTAAATTGCGGTTTTTTGACACCCCTATGCCCTATGCCCTACGGCGCACCTTAAAGGTGTTAGAATTTATTACTAATTTAGAGTTTATGATAATTAAACGTCTAAAAATATAAAAAGCTATTAAAAGTTATGCAAACTAATAACTTAATAATTAAAAAAGTGGCACTTCATGCATAAGAAGTTAAGTATCAAATACAAATTGAAACACTACATACAGACCAAGCTAAGGATTAATTAAATCTAAGATTAACTTCTTACCTCTAAAGAGGTATTTTGTGAGGAATTTCTAGTGTTTAAACTATAAAAAATTGTACTCTATACATTTAATACGTTAGAAATTTTATAGAATGTAAAACTTGGAAAATATTGATGCACGACTACACTTTCTGAAGGATTGAAAAACCTAGTTTTTGGATTTTAATTCAAATGGTATACTTGGAGATGCCAAAAATCTATCATGAATATGAGCGCTAAATTTCTTATATCTCGTACTATCTAGGACTCTTTATTTATTCCTACAACGGCCAGAAATTAAATTTCAATATTACGTAAATTCAAATTTGAAATTACATAAAGATGATTATTGAGATGATGAATGAAATGAAACACTCGGTCAGGCTAACCACCTGGCCCTGGTATCTACCAAAGCAGAATCCCAGGACTTATTGTATTGAATAAAATATTTACAAAATAATTAAACCCCTTAAACAATAACAAAAACAATTAAATTATCAGTGTTGGAGTCGATCTCTCTAAAGGAATTATTCAAGAATCTACTCGCAGTCTTTTCCGTCTCTGTTGATGGTGATATTCCTTGCCTCATCTGTTTGCAAGGTTCTGGTCTCGGGGGCGTTGATGGTCCAGTGGTACTCTCTGAGTTGTAGTGAATTTTACGTCCGGCATGTTTCACTCACTTGTAAACTTCTCGTTAAGGGAAAGCTCAGCACTACTCAGTGGTCTTCAGACATTATCGTTGAAGTTGTTCAGAAGCCTTCCTTCTTCGACTAGAGTTAAATATTTATGAATTTGTAAAAATAAGTTGCTTGGGATCAGAATTATAAAACAGTTATAGCTTAACACTAGTAACACATGATCCAATGTCTCTGTTTTTCACTAAAAGATATTTATCATCGAAGTCGATTAATTAATCCTTTACAAATCTGTTAGTATAATCATCGTAGGTATAATGAGTTATCGTGAGAACCAAGCAACGGAAAATTCACTGCACTGTTACAGAATATTCCTTTTTTAAGAAACGCATCAGAAACAAAGATGTTATAATCACCAGTCCAATCTTCCATGTTTACTACAAATTCCTCATATGTTCAGAGACGCAACATTGGATACGAGTTCTTTCTCTCTACCCCCACCAGAATCAAAAAACTGCGCTAGTCAACACTGGCAGGATCCAATGTGTCACCCTGTATAACTTCCAGTCGCAGTGCTGCCAACTGCTTTTCTGCGTTAGGTTCTTGTGAGAACGGCGTACGTGATGAGATACAGCGGACATGATTGGGCAAAGCTGCCACTATCAGCTAATAGACACCGACGATAAGTAATCTCAATAAGTGGCTCGCTAATGCTATAAAGCAATATACAAGAATAATTATGTTTGAAAATGATATTAACACTTTGACTAACTATTGTCTACTGAAAGTAAGCCTGGCATAGAAACGCGATCTCACGTACCTTGTGCATACTATAGACTGATGATCTTCTCGTCTTTGCCAGGGGAGGGGGTTATCTGGCACCTGCGACTTTGACCAATCATATGCTTGCATCTTTGTTTCTTTACTTGTCCTGTTTGGTATAACTAAAACGTTTCTTCTTATACTAAATTATTATACATCACTTTACTACAGTACTGCATTGGATGATCCCCACATTTAATCAAGTTTATAACTGGCTGCCAGGCTAAGTAGATTCTGTACAACTTTAGTAATTGGCAAATTTTACTACGACAAAGATAATCAGCTGTGCCTTTGTTTATTTGTGTTTGATTTGTGTTTGCCTTTGAGATTTAGTGTTCAGCTGTATAATATATTAAATTATGAAAAAAGAACGGTGGTTGAGGGTTTAAACAGAGCCATTTATTTGTGAATGCACGTATGATTAACCAGCCCAAACGCACAGGTCTACTGATGACTCATGGACCGTTCAATTGGGGCAGCTGCAAGGGCTATGCCTTTGGATGTTTACTGAGCTCTATCATTATAGCACTTTAACGGATATGTAAAGCCAACAGACACATAGCTAACTAAGCTAAATAACCTTTCACAGCCTAAAACTAGACAGGAGCAAAGCAATATAATGTTGCAAATTAAACGCTCATAGTCTGTTACCTAAAGTATAATTTAGTTGTTTCGACGTATACTTGTGATTGGCATCACATTTTTTGCCATATATTACTCGACTACATCGCCTATTTTACATTTTAAATATTTGTTTATACATCAACTTTAGGAATGATTACTTTTAATTTGAATTTGTAATAACACATTAAATAAATTAACTGAGTCTAAACTATTCGTTTGACTTGGTATATATAAGTTAGCCCTTTAGAGGTGGGACGGACATCATTAGAGAGCCCTTGCAAACACAAGTTGACAAACAGACTATGCCTTAGGTTTTGTGCTGTAACCAGCACCACAACACAGCATATACCTGATGTAACAGAGGATGAATATCAGTTACTGCTACACGTAAAACTAAATTTGTTGTTAATTTTTCGTGTTATGTATACTTCCGCGACATGCCTTTCTAGTTCTTCACTATTGCTAAATATGAGTCATTACCAATTAATTGGCTGATTTCAGCACCTACAGTATAACGTTTCGCTCTTTGCTGAGACTGATTCTGGTTGCTTGAAGGTCTCATTATTACACCATTAATGAGTAAGGACTGATATTCATATACCATAAGTGCCATCCAGATTCAGTCTCAGGAGACTTTAGTACCTGTGTACTTTGTATTATAAACCTTGTATACTTAAAACAAACTAATGAAAGCAGAGTATAACGTAGTTGTTTGCCAGTTCGTAAAATGTAATCTACCTACTGCCTACATTGGTAGGAAACAGCCAGTCACATTCAGGTAACTGGCTTTTCACCTTCCGTTTCCCGCTGTCACATAGAAAGTTGGGAGGACAGGAAGTTTCAAGGTAATGTTGGACGAAACATTGACGTTTGAAGTCTTTTTGTCCCAGGATCCCTGGTAGAAGTTTCTTCGTTTCTGCTCAACAGTTCCCAGTAGAAGTTTTCAGCTGCAACAGTTGGCACAGGTTTGGGTTCCGACAAGAAAATAAAACAGAAATATCTAGTTTCATTCATACTCTTTGACAATTTATCATAGCTGTAAAACAACTCACTGCTGTGAAAAAGCTATTAACTAGGGGAAAAAGAAATGAGAACGCGTATGACATCATTTCACAACACCACTGGTTGAGATGGATTTATGACGTCATATTCAGGTATTGACAACGCGAGCATGTTGGTTGTTAACAAGGAAACCCGTGTTCACTTGTTTGCTGGTTGGAAAGCTCATCCTCGCTAATCAACTTCACAACTAGGGCAAGCTAATCATTCATGTTTACTTTATTCAGAACAGGTGAGCCATTCTTTGTTTATAGTGAACAATGTAACGTTCCTTATAAAAGCTATAGGGTCGGGGGCTAGTGTAGCCAGATGTTAGAGTAAAAACACTCGCAAACCAAATTAAAACTTGAGTTTATCTGAATAACAAACTAGCTAAGAAAGCAAATAGGCAAATCAAAATTAAGTTGTCAAACACACAACAACATTTGACAAAATTGAGACAACACATTGAGACAAAAGTACCTTTAAATTTAAGAGTAAAAGCAAAGTCATTAAAGTGCTGTTTTTGTCGCAGCTTTAGTGCATTATGTATTGTTTTCTAGACTAAAGCTGTTTTAAGATTATATACGTTTAAATTTATAAAAAGAAGACAATATATTTTGTGGTCTGATCGGCTTACGCAGATTATTTTAGATTGCAAATTTTCATGTTTTGAGTTATGTTTTGGACTGCTTTTCACCTCAAGTCAGGACTGGATTCCACAACATCGTGTTCTTCTTGTTCTCGAAAAACTATGGATAATGTCTGTAATATTCTTTTAGCCTCAGACAAATGTAAACTCAATCACTTTCGCTAGAACATAAAGTCATCTAAATGCTCAATATATACATTTGTTCGACAACTCAATTTCATATACATAGCTCTTATTTGAAATAAAAATAAAATTATACTTCACCGTATTTTCTAAAGTTTTTATTTTTTCAATATTAGGAAGTTTAATGTATACAGTTTTAATACATTACTCCTATAGTCTAGAGCAGTGAAACACTAACTTCTTCATTGTTCGAAGTAAAAGGAAAGTTAGAGGTTCAAGGAAGGTTCAAGGTTGTGTTTTGTCCAGTCTGTCGAACTTTTGTCACAGGCTCCCAAACTTAACAGTCCCCAGTGGAAGTTTAGCTTTGACAGTTCTTCTAGTTACTGTTACCTGCTTGACATGAGAGAACCCAATATAACACGAAGAAATATTTCCAAACTCTTTGGTAAATAAAACATATAGTATAAACATTACTTCCAAGTTCCAAACACTTCCAGTTTAAGATTAAATTCAGAGAAAGAGATATGTAGTGGTAAACTAAAACAGAGTGCTAAATAGGTAGAGTATATTAGGTATAGTCAGGCTGGCAAGGCTACATCAATGGGTTTGGAAAAAAGCCAAGAACTTACTCAAGCTTGTTGGTACTTACATTTATACGCTAAACCGTCCAAGGTCTTTTTATTTATAAATTCATTAGAAATTAAATCTTACAAACAAACCAAATCTTGTATTTCGGAACCAAAAACAAATATTATGGCTTGTACAGTAACTTTATGTTTGACTGATTCAATTCTAAAACAAGTCTTGACTAAAACGGTTGGTTAGTAATTTCAGCTACTGCAAGCATTATAAGCTGCAAACTACAAACGAACTGGTTGGTAATGATATGAAGTAAACAATAGCTGGAATGCCCTGAATACAGTGCAAAAGCAGCTTTTCTATCTAACGTCAAGTGTTTTCAATCACAAAACAAAAAAAACACAATCGTTGAAGTTTTAAAGAATTATTTCAGTAACGATTCCTATTTTTGTTCCATCATTTTATTTCACACACTGTTCTAATCCGTAAATATCTCCGACGTAAGTATTAGAAGCTATTCCTATCTCGAGTTTGTTTTTGTGCGTTATTATTGGGTGTCTTTTCTAAATTCAACTTTAATAAGAGCTCTCTAATGAATAAAACTAACCATCGATTAATGTATACCTTTTTTAAAAACTGGTCAATTTCTCAAGGACGATTTTCTTTGCCTTAATTAAGCTTTAATTATGCCTAAAATTGGAATAAACAGATACGCTTAACAATCAAACCTTTAAATACTACATCGTCAGCTGTTTTGCATGTCATGGTACAAACCAATAGTGGTTTACTTGTTCTGGATAAAGTGAACATGAATAATTACCTAGCTTGTGCTAGTTGTGAAGTTGATTGGCGAGGAATCAGCTTTCAAGCAGCAAACAAGTGAACAAGATTTTCCTTGTCAACATCCAACATGCTCGCGTTGTCAATACCAGGATATGACGTCATAAATCCATCCCAACCAGACGTGTAGTGAAATGCTATTATTTTACTTTTAGACAGGGACAAATTATTTCTTTTCCCAATTTAATATATGCTTTAAACAACCGTGAGTTTTATAACAGCTTTAAGATTTAGTACTGAACACTTTAGGGCCGTTTTTCAATTGAGTCTTACCGACGCTAAATATGTTTAAAGTTTTACTTTGTCTGTTGATTTTGATTTTGGTGTTACAGAATTTAGTATATTAGCAAATGTGTACTGTTAATGCAATTAAAATGAAAACTATGCATTCTCTCTAACCACCTCGAACAACTTAACCAGCGGTAACCAGCTGCTAACCAGCGTCACCGTTTAACAAACCGAGTATCTCTACCACTCAACCTCGCTACCTAACCGTACCATTATTAGAAGTTACTGTGAGGATCAAACCCGCGCCAGCCCACCACGACGCCTAAACTATTTTATAAATTTATTATGTTTCCTTCCCCTACATATTACATTTTTTTAGTTTAGCACAAGTGACCATTTCCGGCACAGATATATGCAGTTAGAGGTCTAACTGTACAGTTACAAATTAAAATAGAAAAGTCTTGATCATATACTCTGAGCTGCTTCATTTAATGTTGTTACGTTATCAGTTTGAAAGACTGGTTAAAGGAACTAGGCCTATATGTATTTTTACAAAATTGAAGTCGTATCGAATCAACTAATGTTTATGATCTCTCATACAGTGGTTTCACACACATTTTTCGTACTATTTCTGACATTGAGCTTAAACATTAGTTTTCATAATTATATGAATTCATAAGCAGTGCAACATTACTCAAATAAGGTTTTAACCTAAACGTATAAGCGTTTCTAAGAAGTAAAAAATAAAACTAATGCAACACATCATTAAACAGTTTTTATTACAAAACTGATCAACTTTTAAAACGTTACGTTAATTAAACGATTAGTCAGTGTCATGTGGGTTATGATTATTCTAGAAGTAAATAGAAATAAAACCAGTTTTAGGGTTTGTTTATGTTGAAATTCAACAAATAATAACAATATGTTGGTCATGTAGTAGAAGTAATGTATGCCCATATTTGCATGATTCAGTCATTGTGCAATGAGTCAACTCATCAAACTGTGTTTGTTGTGTTTGTGTTGTGTTGCAGTAGTTACAACAATGTGATCTTGTAACAATAGCTCAGTATAGCTTTATCAATATATACAGGGTGATTCAAAAGACTCCGTACTAAAAAAACAATAATTATTGAAATATAGTATTTTTATGGATATACACAATAAACAAATCTCGTGCTTAAACTAATCACAGACCATAGAAAATGAGAGGCCTATTCGTAGCTGACAGTCAAACGCAAAAACAATTCTCACAAACATAAGTCTCCGAAAATGCACCGGTTGGCTGGAGGTTAGCCGTAAGCCTATAATACAAGTCCAGGCACAGGTTAACTCTTTACCTTACAAACTAATTTTATTGGTGTTAAAAGCTTGAATAATGTCTTTTAAGGACCTTTTAACATAGGTACACACTGTACCACTTCTATTTGAAATTCGCATATTAAGTTAAGTTTTAGTTTATGAAACAATATGGTCATAATGGAAGAGTTCACCAAATAATTGAAACGCATACCGATTATTTGTGTAAATATCATGTAGTGGTGGAAAAGCTAAGAAAAGTTGGTAGGATGCAGACGTAAGCAGAATACCAAATGTTTTCTTAGTACGCGAACCCGTTGAAGAGCACTTATAGTAATGCGCAGGTCAACACTGAAATTGTAATTGGTACTACTAGGTTGAGTCTTAATCTTCTTTACATATTTTCATAACATTATAGTATGACAACCACAACATTTCTAGAGGAAAAAGTTTAGCAGATATACGAAACCACGTTGTAAGGAAACTCTCATACGTCGAAATACACTTGTTATAAAAACGTTATTTAAGAGAATTATGAAGAATTAATTGTCATCAAAAACAAGAAGTCAGTGTTTGGATTTAAGAAGTAAAACTCAATGTTTGCATAAAGACTAGCAACGTACATTTTGTAAAATTTACCTTCAATTTTCCCTGTACACAGTTTAGTTTTGCAAAATATTAAACTTCTGTTCATAATCTAAATTTTGAAATAATCAAATATTTTGCATGTAGTTGATGTAAACAAACTGAAATGGCAGCTTATTGATTTGAAATACTTAACTAGGTGTAGTTTATTTAAGGAGCAATATGAATATTTACATCCCCAGCTAAACCTGTAGCCAAGGTTTCATAATGAACTCAGCATGGTAGGTGAAGATGGGTTCATCATGGCAGCAATTACCTCTATCAAAGGGATTCAAGGAGCAGACCTTTTCGTCAAATGAATTATCAAACCTCAACATAATACAAACACCATCGTATACTGTTATAGTAATATAATACTTAATCAAACTTTTACACGTGAATTTTATATATTAACGATGCAATTGCAAATATAATGTCGTGGGTTACCAAGGTACGAGCAAAATGAGACGAAAGGATTATCTTTTTGTACTGAGCACAATTTGACTAAATAGCACGAGACTACAGGTAACACAAACTATATTACTGCATTGCATACTTGTTTACCAATATGACATCATTTTATTTATATTTTAATTTATGTCTTCTATTCAAAATTAAAATTTTAACACTAGAAAATAAACATAATCTGAGGGAAGACTGCATTACACGTTTCTAACTATTCAGTTGATTACAAATGTTGCAGAGTTGTTTTCATTTTTTACAAATCGTATTTTGCCCTAGTACTACAATATATAAAGCAATATTCAAGCTAAGATTAAAGATGTAAAGTGTTTAGTTATTACTTCAATTATTAATACCGAACATTATCTAACGTATCAGTATTTGTCTTAAACATGGTAAAGACACAGTGGTTTTGGAGAAGCATTCGTCAAAATTACGTGTTGTTTTATGTCCAACAATAAAACCCTTCAAATTACCACAAATAGATTTGTCATATCTTAGCTATAATTATTTTAGTCAAAATTGATAGGAGTTCAAAGGACGCTCTGTGATCAAACTGAAAGCAGTAGTTAAGCTCTTTAAGCCAGGGCTAACTCTTTGATCAACGTAGTGCTTTAGGACTAAATTGTGTAATCATTACACTTGATCTATTACATCCCAGAATACCTTTAACTACAGTACATGACATTTTGTCAACCCCACGTTATACATGTTGTTTATAACATTTGAAATATGTAGTTTTCAAGTGTTCCATGTTTAACATGCGAATTTCGGAAACATTAAGGCGGGACTGAAGGTTGTTTAGAGATGCGTCATCCATATTCATTAGCAAAATTAATAAGCTACAAGTTTGGACCTTGTGATTTATTCCTGTGCCTACCGAGATATGCTTTCTATAAACCCCCAAAACCCAATACTCATAACACATTGAAGTCAATGTAGGCTACAATAAATAAATTGTGTTGACAGTAAAATAGTAAAGAAAATTAACACAGAACACAAGATTGATATGTTTTATGCCTACCAATCAACTGACAATCTAGATCTTTTGAAGTTTCCCTTCACAGTCCGTAACTTGAATGAGATTAATAAGGTCCTCTGAATAAGGTCAAATGCAATGGAGCAAGCTCGACTTTTTACACCTGTGATTCATTAATATTCTCTGTATAATCCCTTCAGCCAGTTTCCCTCAATTCCTGGCTAGAGAATGTTCTACACATTTAACTTTTAATTATTTCCTATTAAAACCTGTGTCCGTAGCTCAGTGGGTAGAGTCAAGGCCTGCAAAGTGTGAGGTCGCGGGTTCGATTCCCGGCGCAGGCACAAGGGTTTGGACCGCTTGTCCTAAAAGCGTTTTGTGATTCCCACAAACCCTAGGTTAGGTAACAAATCGAAAATTCCATTAGCGTAAACAGTAAGTAAACAAGTCTCATTACGTTATTTCTTGCAACAAATATTAGCGACTACGTTATGTTTGTGGCAAGATATGAGTTTTAATATTGTTAAGAATCATATGTTTTTTGAAAGTAAATTATCCTTGGGTGTAGGTAGTAAAATGTGATGATAGTAAAAAATGAAAAAATTAGGTTACAACGTTGTTATTATTTACGCAAGACAACATTTACAGACAACTATAAAATTATGCTAATTGAGAAATTGATCCATAGAGTTGAAATAAATTTGAAATTGCACTTAATTTGAGTTTCCCTCGTAAGTGCTATAGCGTTGCTAGCAAAAGACCTCGCTAGTTAACTTGTTCAAAGTATTTACCTTTGTGTTGGTGATGGTTGATAGAATGTTCAACGCAAGTTCTAAGTTTCAATCTTGATAGTCAGTCAGTAAAAATACTATATTAACATTTTAACACTGTACAACTGTTCATTTGACCAGAAAAACTTATTAGATTTCAGTTAATATAATAATTAACCAAATACTTTAACGAATCGGATTAATTAATTTGGTATTTATGGTTAGTCAGTTCAAGTGCTGAGTATATCTTAAACAAAATTAATCATGTTAAAAATACACAGTACGTGTTAATGTATCACTTTTGTTTCAAAAATTACGAAATAAAAATGAAAAGAAAGTTTTTATTTACGTGTCGAAATTAGCATTGTATTGTTCTCCCTACTACTTAACTGCTAAATCTTTGAACTATTTACTAATACAATTTTAGTAGATATCTTGTGGTAATGCTATGTAAGTAGAGTAAGTTTATAAAGAAGTTATTTTTGTACTTAAAATAGAAAAGAATATTTTCACCACCAGAGCTGAAAGTAAATAACGTCGTGGTAACAACCAAGAGATAACAAATAGAGTCTGTTGTTTTCTAACAGTTCTTATATTGGATCAGACTTCAGCCTCCATCAGTCTTGTTCCTCTTTATATACTCTGACCTTTTTTGCAAAAAAATTACCAAATAATCTTTTGTTAAGTATTAACTCGTAAGTGCTTAATAAAAAGCACGTTACTAAAAGAAGGTGTCAGCAGTATTCTTACTTTCAAACTGACAACTCAAAACAATCTATATTATTCTAATAAATGCTTGTCAATCAAAATTAATGACCCAAAACATTTCATTGTATGTAATTATGTTATAATTAATATCATATAATTATAGATCCAGTTATGGGTGATAGAAAAATACATGTCTTGTTTTTCCTTTGCCACATGCCTTCTTTAGTTCATTACACCTGCAATGTTTAAATTACGTTTCTAAGCATTTTTTTTTCTAAGTAATTAAATTTGTTTACCTACATTTACATTTTTTACAGAAAACTTGCTATTTAGTAAGCATTATTCATGCACTTTATGGATTTCAAACTTTTGTGGTTTGTAATAAATTAAAATAAATAAATTAAATTATAAACTAAAATAAAACTTCTGAGTCAACCCCAATGAAACAAACGTTCAAAACGTGTTCGAGGGGTCAGGTTTGGTGCTAATTTCTCGGTCCCGGGTCCTAGTTCTCACCATGCTCACGGCATGAATATCTCATTTTTCCTTAAGAAATTCGTGCTTGAAACCTAATTAAACGGTGTTTTTCATTGTGGTTGACCAACAATTTTTTTTATAATTTACTATTTATGCACATTTTTTATTAAAGAAACAAAGTTGCAGAGAGTCTGGCCCGGGATCCCAGCGCAATATTGAAGTAGCTGCTTGGCTGGATACCAAAGCCTCTACTCACTTATTCTTCCAAACTCACTCACTTTTTCAAGTGTTCTCTAATTCACAATCCCCGGTGGTTTTCTCAATCTCAACCTTTACTTTCTCAATCTGCAACTCACAGCTTTGATGTCAGCACAATTTGCATATGAAACCTATCTATATGATTTTGTGATTGCCTAGGCCAAACACAATACATTAAGCACGATTATAATATCAATGTGTATTTAATTATTATAATCATATGAAATTAAATTGGTTCTGACCGTTGATAGTAAAAAAAATCCTGACCACGAACTTACCAACTTTTGACTTCAGGTAGAGAGCCGGTGTAGAAAATGTGCAAGCGTGAACGGAAAGTGACCATAAGGGCTGTGACCAACACTGCGCCCTCATGAATTCACAAAATACAGCCCATTCAACCAATCAAACAACACTTCACCTGACAGTAAACTACCAAAGTAAAACTTTTCGACTATCGTAGGAAAGAACACGTCATCTCTGGCACACTAAACTCTTAAATCTCACGAGTTTCCTCAAATAGTTGCCATGTTGCCTTCTCAGAAGATCTGAAAACAAATTTAATAATTTTAGTTTTCCCAAAAAAAACGACTTAAAGTCATTAAACACGTTAGATTTTCTTACAAGTTTGCAAGCTATTCTTTAGTTAGTTTTAATAAGTTGTGTAGTTTTTATGGTTTAGTTTTTTCATTTTTAGTTAAAACCACAAAATAATATTTACAGGTAAAGGGAAAATATTTGACCTATTTTGAACTCGTGTTTATAATTATGTAAAAGTTGTCCTGCCTGATACTTTAAAGCTCCAGGTTTCAACTATCAGTCCTGCTACGCCAGAGACCGCTACTCAATTGTTCTTCTATTCTCAATAGCTGTAAAGATAAACACCTAGTTAGTTTCTTGGTATCCATAATCCTGTTAAAGAAGAATGGGCAGCAAAAGTTGGCCGTCGCTAGTCATCGTTAATTACACCATGTATAGATAAAACATGGTTGTTTGAAACGTTACGCTTTTTACAAATTCGTATACACTGATGTTGCAGTGCTGAGGAGTACGAGAGGAAAAAAGTGGCAATCAGGTTCTTGGTTTTTGAAACAGCTTAGATGTTTTTAGTCAAGTTACATTTATATTTCTGGCAACCGATTTTACAATTCTATTTACTAAAATCCATAGTCTTTAAACAAGCAATAATTTCATAATTATAAACCCCTCCATTTAAAAATTGAATTCCAAAAATAACCAATCGACCCGAAATTATACAGGGTGTTTTTTCAAAACGCAACCCAACTTTCAAACTTTAGTAAGTCATTCTATACGCGCGCTGTAAGGTCGTAAATTGTATCATTGGTTTGTTCATTTCAATATCTATCAGATGGTATGTATTTTTGCAGTAATATAGTGGTTTTGATTTGTTAACTTGATGTTATTGTACAGTAAACGCAATCATGGGTTTTAGCAAAGATCAACGAGTGCGTATTGTTGAAGAACACTTAAGAAGAAGATAATTTCTTTTTTCAAAGAGGAATTTGGGGTCAAGTTTACAGGTGTTAATATTCCAAACAAATCTAAAATTCACAGATTTGTAAAAATTTTAACAAAATAGGTTTTGTAGGGAACGAACACATAACAGAAGGCAGACTGTACTGAATGAAGAAGTGACGGACAATGTTAGGGTTGGATTAGAAAATTCTCCTTAAAAATCGTTCAAAATTTTGAAACAACAAAAGCAGATAGCCTACCAACACCTGGCTACTTGATCTTAAACGCATCTTGAAAAAGAATTATCTTGCTCTTAAGTACTCTTCAACAATAAGCACTAACTAATCTTTGCTAAAAACCATGATTGCGTTTATTTTACAATAACGTCAAATTAGCAAACCAAAAACACTATATTACTGCAACAATTCATACCATCTGATAGGTATTGAAGTGAACAAACCAATGTTCAGGTGATGGTCAGGTTCCAGATTCTTAAACGTTGTGCTTCATTTTTGCTCATTTAAAAGACGATAGAAAATATGTGTACTAATATTTAAACCTGCGAAATTGTACCATCGTCAACAACGAACTTGCTACAAAGACTCGTTAAAGTGTTGGTGTCCCATTTATTTCACAAACTGTGTAAAGTCTGCTGGATAAGTTCCTTGTAGTATGTTAAGTTATGAGGTTTATATAATAACAACGCAGTTTTGCACTTAGACGTTGCATACAGTTATGGTTAAGTATTTGCATGAGAAACCCTAAACCAGCGCAGATGTCTGTAAAATATCTGCATAACAACCAGTAACTTTTAACTTATTCTGCAACAATGGCGACCGAAACTGCACTGTCTTGTAATTGCATTTCTTGGCTAGATAGAGATGAATGTATACATAGATAAACTGGATAAGATTTGCATGTAGTGAAGCTATAAAGTGTACTAAATAATGCATGAAAGCAATATATTAAACAATGTATGTGAAGTTCGTATCAGACTACCTTAAAGGTCTTGCTCAAATAAGTACCAGGTCCGTACATAAACTTGCACATACTCTTATGTAAATACTTATCAAACGTACATTCCCTGTCGTAATTAAAGCTATGTTTGAAAATCTAAGGGATATTTCTTAATGTACAATATTAAGACATAGATTCTTTATGGAGATATTCATCTACCGGTTTCAGTACTATAGCACCATTTCATGACAATTCACTTGACTCACGCCAGCGGTGCTTTGGCGCTTAGCTCCGTGTCGGCATGTTGACTTTTAAAGAGAGTAGGCCTAATTCAGAAGACTGATCCATTTATATCAATTTACATTTATTTTGATTTGTTATAAATATTTACAACACACAACTAAATAATTTACAGTATAAGGACGTAATTATTAATAGATAAAAACAAACAAATGTATCGAATCTTAACAAGACAATAAAACTCGCAAATAAAACAATCGACCTATATATTTTATTGTAACTTTAAAATTTGTATTTTTAACGACCAAGTTGTTAAGATAGTTTCTAGTATAGATAATTGAAGCCATTGTTAGTGAGGGAGTCAAAGGGTTCAAAAGGCGATCATTTCCAATGCTTGAACCTTTAGACCTGTCTTCTGGAAATAACCAGTAATTGGACGTTTTCTGAGAGCTGATCTCTTTTCAGTTGACCTCACACAATCGATTTCAAAGTTGAATTTAACAGTTTCCAACTGTAAAAGCTTTGTCATATTAATTTTAAGAACAACTGTTTAAGTAACATACAACATATATACGTGGAAAATATAGTAGGCCTATTTGTTAAGTACAAACATATTCACTACCAGATTGGCAAAGGTGTGCTTTAGTTCTGTTGCTAAAAGATTGGTTTAAATAATACATTTTGTGAAGTTTTTTTTTTAATATTCTTAACCCACCTGGCAGAATTTGAGTTACATGTTAAATTCATCAAGTGCCAATATCTCCAGAAGAAGATAATCAACCTAGTTTTATTTTCCCTTTTTTCATTACTTTGTAAAAGCAGTTAGTCGATATAAGTTAAAAAGTTAGTGTGTGTCAATACTCTCTCTATGTTTAGTTATTATTATTTTTGAATCATATGTTCATTGTTTACCTATATTTAACATTTAATTTATTTGTCAATTAACAATAATTATTGTGTTGACAAGGTGAAGATGATACAAAAAGTGGTGAAATGAATGAATGAATTACAGGACTGTGATTAATGTGCTATGGTTATTAACCACTGATAAGGAAGTGAGGGTTCTAGTGTATTAAAATAATGTTACAAAACAGGTATAGGCCTATAGCTTATAAATTAAATTTAAACTCCTTCAGTAAATTCCGCAACAGACTAAGGAGCCATAGCCATCAAGTGGGTTTTAAGTTTATTTTTGAAAAGAGCCAGATCTGACAGTGTAGCTTTAACTTCTAAATGAAGTTTGTTCAATAATTTTACACCAGCTTGCATAGGTAGTTTAGAAATAAGTAGCAGTAGATCCTTGATACTTAAATGAATATGTTTGTTTATTTTTACGACTTATCTTATGTAACATATTTTAGGATTTGATTTATATTTTATGTTGCTAGGAAACCTTCTTTGAATTTTTAACACGTTTAAAATGTCAATCGACAACAAGCCATACTTATCTGATGTTCATCTCCTTGTTCTGTGAGAAACAGAGTTTGGATCTGTGATTCCTAAGGTAAAAGTGAGGAATCTAGGGGCCGATATTTATTTTCCATAAAGTGGTTCAGGAAAACAGGATCACCCTTGGGGAGGATGTTGGACAACAGCGGACGAGTGAGTATCAAGAACATTGATAAGTAAGATTATCTTTACAAACCCTCGACTTTGCGATATCCATATGATTAATGGTAATATCGAGTATAACAGGCTTTGGAATGAATAACAGATTGTTCTTGAAATATTTTGTAACAAAATCCTTATTTCCATTGGTAAAGCGCATCTCTTGAATCATTGTACTCTGATAAAGAGCCATCCACAATGTTTCAATCATTTTCCCAACTATAACAACAGTGTTTGTTTGTTTCTAGGTTGGAGAAATAAGTACTTCATTCATAAAATTGAGCCAAGCGGTAAGAAAAACATGAAGATATCTCTGACTGATAGCAAGGAGGAGGAACATATAAGTCTACGTCATTTTCATTTCTCCTGAGGGTGTGATGACTCATCTCAATGACTTCCTGAGGGCACGCAAGAAGGACACTCAGGGTAGGATCTGGCCTTGGGCCTTCCAGGGGTTCGTGAGTACTTATCAAACTAGTGTTTTCCCTTTGTAGCTGTGATCTTACTTGATACTTGATTTGAGACGCCAGTGGCGTATTCAGGATCTAGTCCTGGGGAGGGGTCGGGGGTACCCCAGTAGGGGCCTCTCCTGAAAATTTGTGAATTTTCAATCTTCTGAAAATGCATATTTACACCTATTTCAATAAGCAAAACACCAATTTTCAAACACAAAAATTACCTTACTACAAAGAATTCGACAAACAGGTTTAGAATTTAGACACAATAGAATTTATTACACAGTATATTTCAAGCTGTTAGTTGAAAACAAACTGTCAGTTTACAACTACTGCAAGGCTCTTCTAGGACAACGGAACTGTTTTCATTGCTAACATTTGCACTTGTTGATTGTTTTAAAAAAACTCAAAATTGAGGACGGCGGTGTTACGTTTTTATCCATCAGGCCGGACCTATAGTAAACTCATTGTTAAAACCGGTCATACTTAGCAATGGCATGAAAAGTGCTACATTATCTAATGTGATAAAGAGTAAATAAATAAATAACGTGTTTATCGCATAGACATTATATAACAATGTATCGCAATCGTCAAAGTTAAAACTAAAATGTATAACATTCCTTCAGACATTCAATCCAAATTCATTCTATCAGAATCAGTTAGTTCTAATGGTATTGGTTAATTAGACTATATTATTGTCAAAACGTTAATTCCTCGTTGTTTTGTTTATAATAAAATATCTACGTAGTAAAGTAGACCATTTCCACGGGTTTAAACAGCCAGCATCACAGGCTTAGTAATGAAATAACTTTAGTCGATAGTCGTCACATACCATCAAATAATAATTATATCTGACACCAAGCTAACTCTGGACACTAAGACACAAAACCCGCACTGCAAAATAAATTAAGTTTAGTACAGACGAATGTCGGATTGATGTAATGAACATACGTTTAAATACGTATCTGTCTAACACAACTCGCAAGCGTTGTCACTGGGAAAGTCCACCTTAAAGCACAGAGCAATGGTTTTCCGACCCTCCCACTACTCACTGAGAATTTGGAAAGTCCACTATGAGGGGAGGAAGGTAGGTAATTGTAAAGCAAGCGATGATTTTCCGACAATCAACAGCACTCAACTCTGTCATATTTGCAGAAGAAGCGGACTCAATACCTTCCTCACTGCCCTACTGTAGCTCTCACATAAAACTGTACTTAATCAGTTGAAATAATGTAGGACATAATACAATTTTAAAGCTTATGTGATACTGTAGTTTGACTTCTATATTTGTCCTAATATTCTATATTTTTTCCTTTCTCTCTGGGTCCCTGGGGGGGTTCGGTCCCCTTCGTCCCCCCCCCCCGTAAATACGCCCCTGTGAGACGCCATGAAAGAGAGGGTGATGTGTTTTGATGGGTGATAAGGTTAACGTGAAGGTAGACTATACATATTTAATGTTAATAGTTTAGTTTCAAGTTTTCTTCTTGTACGAGATTGCCTAGCCTGTATTATAATATGCAGGCTGCGCTTTTAGTGCTCCTGGTTGTGTTAGTTTAGACTTGTGACATGCTTTCAACTTCTATTGAGTGTTGTACATAGGACAATACTGAACTTTCGACATTGCAATCAATTCCAGGGAAAATGTACTTACCTTATTCTATGTAAACAAACAAATGGTGCGTACTAAACATATACTACTGTTAGCTGATGGTATAAAACTTCTCCGTATTATAATTATAAACAAGCTACTGGATATTTTCGTTCTCAATGTACAACTTGTACTATCTTCACTCAACGTGTTGCTGCGTTGACATTGCTTTTTGGTTGTACGTGTCTTGGTCCCTCTCGTGTTTATTGTTTATAACATCGTTCTTTCATTCTCATGCAGCTTATATTTTATGTGAAATATTCCATAAACGTTCATCACTCTAACCCGGTAGGTACCTTATATTAGTGATTCAGTTTCTAAACTTAACTAGGGGTGTTTTTCCTTTACTAATTTAATTTAATTAAAATATTAGGCTATTAAGTGGCCATAAAGACGCTTAACAATAACGAAGTGTTAAAAATTTAAATGTTTAATTTCATGAACAAGTAGTATTAAAATCATTATACTTACTAACTACTTAAAAATTTTATCCGAGTTGACGAAATTATCAGTTAAATTGAATGGCAGAGATTTACAAACATAGGGACTTTATTCTAATCCCTTCCTTGTACTCAGATAGCTGCCTCCACGACCCCATCATTCGCATAGATCTCACCGTTGATAAGAACATCAAATGGCTAAACCCCACCACCACCTGTCAAAATATTAAAAACCCTCGAAAAAGAAAAATCAACGTAAAATTCGTTTAAAACTGAAATTCTGTAACGCGTTGTAAAAAATGACTACGAATAAAACAATTATTCCGTTTAAAAAAATTGTATTGCAAAAATTGAATTTAGCTCCACGTCCCTGTCATTTGCATAGATCTCACTGTTGATGGGAACATCGAATGACTTAACCCCCATTTGTCAAAATATTAAAAACCCTCGAAAAAGACAAATCTACGTAAAATTCGTTTAAAACTGAAATTCTGTAACGCGATGTAAAAAAATGACTACAAATAAAACAATTATTCCGTTCAAAAAAAAATTATATTCCAAAAATTTTATTTAGCTCCACGTCCCTGTTATTCGCATAGATCTCACTGTTGATGGGAACATCGAATGACTTAACCCCCCCCCCCCCCCCCCCCCCAAGGTCAAAATCCTTAAAATATTAAAACCAAAGAAAGAAAAGACAAATCTACGTCGTTTAAAAACCTGTAACGCGTTGTAAAAAAATGACTACAAATAAAACAATTATTCCGTTATCGAAATAGATCTGTTGATGGGAACATCGAATGACGTCAAAATATTAAAACCCTCGAAAAAGACAAATCTACGTAAATTTCGTTAAAAACTGAAATTCTGTAACGCGTTGTAAAAAATGACTACAAATAAAACAATTATTCCGTTATAAAAATTGTATTCCAAAAATTTATTTAGCTACGTCCCTGTTATTCATAGATCTCACTGTTGATGGGAACATCGAATGACAACCCCACCTGTCAAAATATTAAAACCCTCGAAAAAGACAAATCTACGTAAAATTCGTTTAAAACTGAAATTCTGTAACGCGTTGTAAAAAATGACTACAAATAAAACAATTATTCCGTTCTAAAAAATTGTATTCAAAATTTATTTAGCTCCACGTCCCTGTTATTCGCATAGATCTCACTGTTGATGGGAACATCGAATGACTTAACCCCCCAACCACCTGTCAAAATATTAAAAACCCTCGAAAAAGACAAATCTACGTAAATTTCGTTAAAAACTGAAATTCTGTAACGCGTTGTAAAAATGACTAAAATAAAACAATTATTCCGTTCTAAAAAATTGTATTCAAAAAATTGAATTTAGCTCCACGTCCCTGTCATTTGCATAGATCTCACTGTTGATGGGAACATCGAATGACTTAACCCCCAACCAATTCGTCAAAAAAATATTAAAACCCTCAAAAAGACAAATCTACGTCAATTTCGTTAAAACTGAAATTCTGTAACGCGTTGTAAAAAAATGACTACAAATAAAACAATTATTCCGTTCTAAAAAAATTGTATTCCAAAAATTGTATTTAGCTCCACGTCCCTGTTATTCGCATAGATCTCACTGTTGATGGGAACATCGAATGACTTAACCCCCCACCATTTGTCAAAATATTAAAAACCCTCGAAAAAGACAAATCTACGTAAATTTCGTTAAAACTGAAATTCTGTAACGCGTTGTAAAAAAAAAAATGACTACAAATAAAACAATTATTCCGTTCTAAAAAATTGTATTCCAAAATTGTATTTAGCTCCACGTCCCTGTTATTCGCATAGATCTCACTGTTGATGGGAACATCGAATGACTTAACCCCACCATTTGTCAAAATATTAAAACCCTCGAAAAGACAATAAATCTACGTAAAATTCGTTTAAAACTGAAATTCTGTAACGCGTTGTAAAAAAAGACTACAAATAAAACAATTATTCCGTTATAAAAAAATTGTATTCCAAAAATTGTATTTAGCTCCACGTCCCTGTTATTCGCATAGATCTCACTGTTGATGGGAACATCGAATGACTTAACCCCCACCATTTGTCAAAATATTAAAACCCTCGAAAAAGACAAATCTACGTAAATTTCGTTAAAAACTGAAATTCTGTAACGCGTTGTAAAAAAATGACTACAAATAAAACAATTATTCCGTTATAAAAAAATTGTATTCCAAAAATTGTATTTAGCTCCACGTCCCTGTTATTCGCATAGATCTCACTGTTGATGGGAACATCGAATGACAACCCCTCCCCCCCTCTGTCCCATCAAAAGAAAATCAATGTAAATTTCGTTAAAAACTAAAATACTATGGAACGTAATTTTAAAAAAAGTATTTTTTTAATATATACATACAAAATTTAGTAGGAAATTTAAAAAAGTTAAAAAAAGTGTTTTACGTTTAAAATAATAATTTGACGGATATACGCCGGTGCTTATCAAAAATAATAAGCGTTAAATTGTAAAGATTTTACCAATGCGGCGTTAGGTCCCCAAATTTCCCCTATATAACAAGAGTAGGCTCCCATAGTCCTGCCCGCTGGAAGATCATCCCAAGATAACTTCGTGTACCTTTGGCCAAATCCACGGAACCTCCCGAGTCTTCTAGACGATACTCGCTCTTCCAGATACTCCGTCCTGTCTGCCCCGGTTTTAAGAAGCTGCAGCTCCTTCTACGTCTAGATCGGTTCCACTGAGCGCCTACACTATATTGCAGCTAAAATATAAAGGTAACTATTGAAGTAATATTGTAAGACGTAGTTTTAAATGTTTTATGTTATTTTTGCATGTTTTCAATTTATGGTTTGTAAATCTCTGCCCTTTCAACTGATATTTCGTAACTCTGTTATTTAATAGTATTTATAGTAATGGGTGTTTTTAAGAAATAGATGTACAATGATGTTGTGTCTTTTTAACAGATGTATATTATATCCGCTCTTAATCATAAATACGAGTTACCAATCAATGATTTATAAGTACTAAAAGTGTTATAACAAACAAATTTTAACTTCTTTTAAACATTTTCAATATCTACTATTGTGTAACCAAATTTGATTCTTGATCGAACTAAAGTAAGGAATAATAGTTTAGTACGTAAAGAAATTACACCATAAAACACAACTCCCAGTGCAACGTTTAGCTAAACGGATGAATCTATCTAAAACTGTTTACTACACCAAAGCGCCCAAAGCAATTCGGTAATAGTCCCTGGGGACCGAACTTTATGTTTATGGCTTCGTAAGGTTTTCGCGGAGAACTTAGTTTTACCCTTAAGGATCACATACTTCGTTATCGCATGATCGTTGTTTGTTTGAAATATTATTTTTTCACACAGTGGTTAGCAGTTTTTTAAATTTGTTCAATTTACTCACAAATAAACCTGAAACACTTCGACCATTTTTTCGCATAATATCTTCAACTATAAACAGTAAGTGAAAACATGGGTACTTAAACCTTTTGGAAATGTATTTTGCCAAAGTTAGGACTATTAATTCCTTTCTTCTGCTACTTCTCGTATTCATTCGATACAATAAAAACTATACTGTTGGCTTTAGAAGTTTCCATGTTAGTTTTTCCCATTGTTTTTAAAACTAGACCATTGAAGTTATACCGTAAATCTCCTGATTGGGGGATATTCTGATCACAGGAGCATGGTTAAAATATAAGCTGTATAAGAATAAAAGAACGATGTTATGACCAATAACCATATATCTGAAATTTGGCAGAGTTATCTACCCAAAGTTCTCAAAAACCGACACAATTCTAAAGATTTGGACTCATTCTTAAAAGGTATTTTTTGGTTGGACTATACAGGATGTTTTAAAAGACTAAAAATAATTTAAAATATATTTACTCATTCAAGCATTTATGTTTTCAAAAATAATTGGGTTTAAATTTAGTGTGGAGTTGTGTCTTGTTTTAACCTGTTTAAATTGTTATGCCAGTTGAAGAATTGATAATTCTGTTAATTCACGACAGTTTGATGTCCTGTCGGTGGTTGAAACAATCAAAGTATTTAACCAATATATCAATCTGTTAAAAATAACCTTTCATCCAATTACTTGTAAGTGTTATTTACTCATAGCTGCTAAAAACCAGGCGGATAGTTTAATTACAAATTAAATCGCTGTGATCTGTTTGTTCGTGTGTGTGTAGGCCTACTCGTTTTTAAAAACTGTATTAAATCTATTTATTTCGGTGTTTTTGTTATGTGAACTGTAAAATATGTTAATTTATTTCGGTGTTTCGCCATATTGTGTTTCTTCATGTGTGTCTTCATTTTCATCTTTAATGACGAAGCCAACAGGCGGATTTTCTACAAGACTGCACGTCTGACGATGATGTCTTCACATCGAAACATCCCGGGGATGTAACAACCCTCAACACATTTTTTTGATATTGACGGAGGTAACCAAAACCTATTTTATGTTTAATTACAAATTATTCACATAAAACAATTCTTAACGAGCTATAACAACATATTTATAGCAGCGAAAACGCGAAATTTAATCACTGAACACTATAATTGTGTAACAATCATTACGCCAGTGTTCTTTTAAGAATCCTCAAATAAAACAAATTGTCCGGACAACAAGATTAAAGAGATTCGGCTCTGACTAAACCCTCCAATTACAGCCTCGTTTACAAAGGAATGGTTCGAAGCTTCTCAGGCTGAAAATGATCGCCTTTGAACCTTTTGACTCAGTAATAATGCTTGCAATTAACCAACCTTAGAAAACAATTCCTCTACATCTTTGTTCTAAAATATATGTCGACCAGATAAATCCTAAAAAGTCCGAAATATCCATCATTTACAAGTACTTTAGGACCAAGTTGTTCGGACTCACTTGTCTTTTTTCTATAAACAAACAGTTGCCTAGACATGTTGTGTGTTTGCTGTTTCAGACAAAAATCTCATCAATTCTTTTAAACTAGGCTTACAATTGTATATATCCACGTTTAGCATGAACAATATTATGGCTGAGCCATATTGCACTAATTCAACTTGCTTCGATAAGAACATAAATTTGAAATAATTATGATTAGTGAAATAAAGTTAATAAGTTATGTTGATTTTTCGTGGTAGCTGGTGTGTTTAAAATAATATTCACTCTGTTTTAATAAAGGCACTTGCGGGGTTGAATCCATAAATAAAGAGTAATTATGAAATAAATTTAAAGATAATAACATTACCCTGTATTTATATTTACGAAACAGTTTTATTTTGTTTAAATAGCCTAAATGTGATAAGATGTCAGGAGCTGACATTCACACTTACCATACACGACAAAATGATCAGTTTAGAAATGAATATCACAGACTCAAAATTTCTCAAAATCTTCCTCGGTATATGGTAATAAAATTGTTTAACAATCTTCCACAAAGTTTAAAACTAAAAAATACTTCAAATTTTAAAAATGCGTTAAAACGTTTTTTAGTTAAACAAGTGTATACCATTGACGAGTTCTTTAATTCTTCTGGCGCCTTCGACTAATTTCCCGCCTACTACAGTAGTAAAATTAGGCCCTTATTTGTTAACAGTGGCGTTACCTAAGTATATTAGTTGGTTTTGTTGTTTGTGTTATTAGTTTTTTTTGTTAATGGTTATTGTTTGTCAACACAAAAGAATTTTGTAATATGACAATAAATATGTTTATGTTTAATACAGTAAAAACCAATAATAGTATTAATACATTATTTCTGTACAAAGAGGAAGAAGATAAATTGGTTTTAACCTCAAAAGAATGTTAAACTTAGAAACAATAACACTGACTTTGAATTTCAACAATATTTGCGAGAATATAAGAGCATTTATAAAAAGGTTTGTCAGAACTGCTAAGCGATTTCACGTAGATAGAAAACTAAAACAAACCTCCAACTTTACCAAATCTGCCTGGGAAATAATAAATGATAATAAAGTTACTTTAAAAAACTCAAGTGAAATCAAAATTGATGGTACTAAATTCGTTAGGAATAGTCAGATTATAGCAGATCACTTCAACAAGTTCTACTCTGAAGTAGCCATAGGAATGAATGAAGGAACTTCAACAAACAAGAGTGAAAATACTTTTAATTGCATGAAGTCTATGTTTCTAAATCCTGTTAGTGACGAAGAAGTAATTTATGCCATAAAACATATGTCTGCTAAAAAATCGGCTGATGTGTATGGGGTGTCAACCTGGCTATTAAAACAATGTTACACCAATATTGTACCAGCTTTAACAAAATTGATAAACTTATCATTTCAGGAGGGTACATTCCCATCAGTGCTAAAACCAAGCAAAGTGGTTCCAGTTTTAAAAAAAGGTGCTCCTTAGACATGACTAATTATCACCCAATTTCGCTCTTACCAATATTTGGAAAATTGGTGGAAAAAATTTGCACATTAATAATTAATTAATTTTGAATATTTAATATTCTATGAAAGGCTTCCTTCCTTTATTAAGAATCAAAATATTTTGTCAAAATGTCAATTTAGACTCAGAAAACAAATGTGCAATCGAGGCCGTAAATGAATTGGCTGAAAACGTTGTACAAGCTTTAGACACAAGACAAAAAGCGATCAGCATATTCTTAGATTTGTCCAAGGCTTTTGATTGTGTTGATCATTCAAAGCTTTTAAAAATATTAAGAAACTATGGTATCAGAGGACTATCTCTTCATTGGGCGAAGTCTTACCTATGCGACCGAACGCAACAAGTACAAATCAACGATGCTTTGTCCGACCCCGTTGAACTAAAATATGGAGTTCCTCAGGGGTCCATTTTGGGACCCACGCTGTTGGATCACAAAAGGAAAACTATGAAATTACTTAAAAGAGAACACTCAAATTAAATCATTTTACTAATTCACAACTTTTCAATACAGTAGTAATACAAAACTTTTGTTGACATCAGATTCAGAATAACCCAAACACATGAAAAAAACAGTGTTGTTAAACATAATAATAAAATACTCCAATAATAATCTGTCACAGATTAGATTTGTAGACCTTTTAAATAGACAACTATAATTAAGTCCATTTTCATTTTTGAAGATTTAACACATGCTGTTCATTTTATAAGTTAACAATTTACATGAACTGATGAATAACGGTCGTTCGGTTCAATATGCAGACGATGCAACTCTAACGTACACTGCTCAGACACTGCATAACCTAGAAGTTAATTATTTCCAATCAACAAATATTTGCGATTGGTTCTTTGGAACTTAAACCTTAAAACAAATGTTGACAAATAAAAAGAATTTATCTGAAGATAACAGCTTTGCTGCTCAAAAGGCCTCATAAATTAAAAATTTACAATATTTGTTTGTTTTGAGTTTATTTCTTCGCTATAATTATTTCAGACACTAGTAAAATACGTAAAAGGCCCCATGTTTTTAAGTTTATCGTCAATGAACGTCCTGTGATTAAACTGAAAGCAGTAGTTAAGCTTTTTGAGCCAGGGTTAACTCTTTGATCAACGTAGCGCTATAGCCCCAATTGTGTAATCATTACACTTGATCTATTACATCCCAGAATATAAACTATAAAACGGTTTTCACGGACTAATATTCTGCATAAAAAGCAAAACCCGATCAACAATAAATCTTTTGTCAACACCAAGTTATACATGTTGTTTATAACACTTAAAATAAGTACTGTTCTACATGTTTGATGTTTGATACACCGTGAATCTTGAAACATTGATGTGTAAGTAAAGTAAGTTGTTTGGATACGTAATATTCATATTCATTACAAAATTAATAAGCTACAAGTTTGGACCGAGTGAGTTATTCCTGTGCCTACCAAGATATATTTTCCATAAACTCCCAAACCCAATTACATTGACATTACATTGAGAAGGGGCGGTCTGATCCTGATGCACGTCAGCCCTTAGGACTTATTGCGCTCCCCTTATGTTGGTGTAGAGATGCTACTCAAAAAGATTTGTGAGCTCTAAGAACTCCGAAATCCTTCTCACAAGTCCCTCTTCCGCTAACTTACCACCCTTAGTCATCTCACCAAAATTAGCCGTTCTTTCCTGCTCCAGACCATGACAGTCAGAGAATGTGTTCAGCAGTTTCATCACATTTTTGCATGCAGGGGACCGTCAAAGACTCCACACCCTCTGTATTGCAACCTGAGGCCACAGTGACCAGTGATGTCAATTATCGTAGTCTGTCCTCTTGAGGTGGAGCAGATCTGATGCTATGTGCTGGAGGGTTGAGAGAGAACCAACTTACTCATGCGATGGCCCTGAACAAGCCACGTCCTCTCATGCTCCGTTCTTACCTCCCAAACCCCAACACTCATAACACATTCACTTAAAAATGTTTTGACACTTATCCAGAAAGGTTGATTAGTTACCAAACCAAACTAAAGTTGAACTATATTAAAGTAAAGTTTTCCTGAGACTCAACTAAAAGCAAGAAACGTGTAATCAGAAAATTACACATTTATCTTTTATCACATGGTTTTAGTCATACTTTTACCATTTTCACATGTAGCCAATAACAAAGTTTTAAAATTTTGTTTCAACGGGTAGTCAGTTAAACTATATATACGTTTGATACTGTTGTCATAAAACTTCTCGATTTCCACTTTCTTTGTGTACGTTTTTAAAATTCTCACATTAGGATAATTATTGTTATTGACACGTGAATGCCGAAGATAAAATAGCTGAAGTAGGCTCTGACTTATTTACGAAAATATAATCGGCTGTATACTGTTGATGTTTTAGTGTAACACTAAATACGATGTTATTTGAACAAAAAACAAAAATGAAACAAACTTGTTTTTATTTAAAACTTATGTGGTTTGTCGTAATTGAAATAAAGCTTTAAGGGTTAAACACAATGCTGGTTAACTACTGTTTTCCACTGTGGTTAACCCAACAGTTTTATTCCAAACAAACTAATTGTTAATTTCAAATAACTTATGTTTGATTCATATATTACCGATTTCTGACAAACGGCAAAGATCTGGAGACTTTACAAATATGATACAAACCCCATAACGAGTTTATTAATTGGCATATTCAGGTATTTGTTATGAGACTGAAATTACATCGACTTGCATAAACAAATATCGTTGTAGAACAGGAAGCAGCAATATTGACTAAAAAGTGATTTTGTGTTAAACTTACCAAGCAACTGACATTCTGTGAAGTGTTCCTTCACAATCCGTAACTTGAATGAACAAACCGCCTCGGAATAAGGTCAAATGCAATGAACCCAGCTCCACTTTTTACACCTGTGATTCATTAATATTCTCTGTATAATCCCTTCAGCCAGTTTCTCTCAAGTTCTGGCCAGAACATTTCCTACACATTTTTGTTTTAATCCTTTCGTATAAATGCCCGAGTCCGAGGCTAAGTGGGTAGGCAACGGCTTGCAAAGCGCAAGGTCGCGGGTTCGATTCCCGGCGCTGGCACAAGGGTTTGGACCGCTTTCCTTAAAAGCGTTTTGTGATGCCCACTAACCCTAGGTTAAGTCCAATTAAAAAACCATCGACGTAGACATATAGTATTCTCATCACGTTTTGTCTTGCAACAAATATTTGTGGCTAAATATGAGTTTAATTATTGTTAAATACGAGTATAATATATTTTTTAAAGTAAATTATCCTTTGATGTAGTAAGTTACATATGATGATAGAGAACAAAAACAGAAAAAATATATTACTTAACGTTGTTATCATTTACGCAAGACAGAAATTTTACAGACAATTATATGCTAGCCTAATAGAGAACTTGAGTCATAGCATTGGAATAAATTTAATATTAGACCCCGCTAAGACCCCGCTAGTTAACTTTGTCAAAGTATTGGGTTTTGCGTGTTACCTAATTTTAAAAACTACATGCTGTTGAATGAAACGGGTTTCTTTAAGGCTCTCTAGACGACAAATAGTTAACAAGGGTTGATAGAAAGTTCAACGTAAATTTTGAGTTTCAGTTTTGATTGTCAGTCAATAAACATACCATACTAAAATAGTAAACTGTACGTTTCATAAGAAAAACTTGGTATAATTCTATTAATATATTAATGAAAAAATGTTTAAAGTAGTCGGACCAATTAGTTTTATATATTTTATGATTGGCCCGTTCAAGTATTGCGTATTTCTTAAACAAAATGAATCAGTTTAAACTCTCTCAGAACGTGGTGACATAACACATAAATAATACTTTTATAAATTATCGAACGATTCATGAATACAATTTTAGTAGATATCTTGTGGTACTGCTATGTAAGTAGATATAATTGTTTATAAAGAAAATATTATTTTACTTAAAATGGAAAAGGATATTTTCAACACTTGAACATTTGAAAGTAAATAACGTCGTGGTAACAACCAAGAGATAACAAAAATAGAGTCTGTTGTTTTCTAACAGTTCTTATATTGGATCAGACTTCAGCCTCCATCAGTCTTGTTCCTCTTTATATACTCTGACCTTTTTTGTAAAAACAAGCACCAACTGATCTTTTGTTAAGACTAAGTCCGTAGCGGTTTAATGAAAAGCATACTCGTATTTCTAAAAGAAACTGTCAACAATATTGTACTGTAAAACCTGACAACTCAAAACAGTATTTGTTATTTGAAAAATTGAAACTACTTGAAACACTGTTTTCATTGTGATTGAGTATTGACACAGATGAATATTTTAATATAATTCATGCAAAATACGGAATGACCAGCGGTTTCAATGGTGGGCTTGTCAAAGCTTTAACAAATGCACGCTTGGCAAAATGATAAACTTGAGGATGCCATTTGAGGGAATGGAATGGTTATTAAAATGTTGCGCTCCAAGAGGCGTAACCAACTCACAGCTTTGATGTCAGCACAATTTGCTTATGGAACTTTCCATATATCCTAGGCCAAGCTCAATACATTAAACACGATTATAAAATTAATGTTTATTAAATATAATGTCTAAGAAAGTCACTCAACCACTCCAAGAGTCATCATTAATTACATCATGAATAGATGAAACATAGATGTTTGAAACAGTTACGCTTTTTAAAAATTTGTATACACTGAAATTTAATACAGATGAGTACGAGCGGGAAAATTTGGCAATTGAGGTTCTTTATGGTTTTGAAACGGCTTAGATGTTAAGTCAGGTTCCGTCTAAATGTGGAATTTCAAAAAAATCTCCAATCCACCCTAAATATTCTATTTGACATTTTGTCAAATTTATGATACAAAAACCAACAAAAAAGAACAACTTGAAATAAAATACAGCCCTAGCAGCTAGTAAACTTGTACTTTAAAAATTATCTTCTATTGTCTCTGCATGGACGGAAATTTTTGCATTCTCACTTATATTGGTCAGTCTGATTCACGGCTGTGATTGGTCGTCGCTGCTACAAGCCAGCCAATGCGGATGTCTGGCTACTGGTCTCTTATTGTCATTTAATGAATAATAGTTGTTAAGCATGTTGTGTTGTTGTCTATGCTAGTTGTGTTATCAAATCAAATAAGTGTAAAAATATTAATGCCTTTTTGGCGTTGAGTTAAAACGCATTAACTGGTCAGCGTGGGTTGATTACTTTTAAGCTAACTTATTTCCTAATGTTTCGTGTTATGTTTTGGGTTATTTTTCACCTGAAGAGCATCAGATTTTAAATCCCGAAACGTCGTGTTTACTTTTTGCTCAATTAAAACGATCGAAATGCCATCGTCAACAACAAACTTCAAACAAAGAATCGTGTAGAGTGTTAGTGTGCCTATTAAAGTCTGTAGGTAAAGTCTGTCGGATAAGTTGCAAGTAGCCTGTTTAATTATGAGATTGATTTAATGTTAATAGTATATCTAACTATTGCTTTCCAATGATTTTTTATGGATAAAGTATAGTTACAGCCATAACCATCAACGTTATTTGAATTTCAGAGTGAGTTTTATAAACAACATTATAAACGTAACAACTCAGTTTTGCACTTAGACGTTGCATACAGTTATGGTTCAGTATTTGCATAAGAAACCTCTAAACCAGCTGAGATATTCTATTAAATATCTGCATAACAACGAGCAACGTTCAACTTATTCTACAACAATAGCGACCTACTATGTTTTGTAAACTGCGCTGTCTTGTAATTGAATTTCGTGGCTAGATAGAGATGAATGTATACATAGATAAACTGGATACGATTTGCATATAGTGAAGCTATTAAGTGAACTACATAATCCATAAGAGCAATATATTAAACAATGTATGTATCAGACTACCTTTTATAGATCTTGCTCAAATATGTACCTAAACTTTCATACAGTCACTCTTATTTAAATGCTTATCAAAAATACATGTACTGTCGTAGTTAAAGCTATGTTTCAAATTCTTAAAGATATTTCTAAAATATGTACAATATGAAATATCTATCTCCGTCTAACAATACTTTGAGGAGATATTCCGGTGTCAGTACAAATGCGTAATTTCGTGACAATTCACTTAACTCACGCCAGCGGTGCTTTGGTGCTTCGTGTCGGCATGTATTTTAGTGAGCGTAGGTCTAATTCAGAAGACTGATCCATTTATTTGACTCATTTATATCAATTTACATTGATTGGGATTTGTCATAAATATTTACACTGAACAATCAAATAATTATTTACATTAAAAGGACATAATTATTAAAAGATAATAAAATACAACTGTATCGAATCTTAACAAGACAACTAAACTTGCAAATAGAACAATCGACTTATATATTTTGTTGTATCTTTAAACTTTGCATTTAGCAACTAAGTTCTTAAGATAGTTTCCAGATAATTGAAGCCATTGTTAGTGAGGGAGTCAAAGGGTTCAAAAGGCGATCATTTCCAATGCTTGAACCTTTAGACCTGTCTTCTGGAAATAACCAGTAATTGGACGTTTTCTGAGAGCTGATCTCTTTTTAGTTGACCTCACACAATCGATTTCAAAGTTGAACTTAACAGTTACCAACGGTAAAGGTTTTGCTGTATACATTTAAGAACAACTGTTTAAGTAATATTCAAGTTCGTGGAAAATATAGTAGTCCTTAAATCAATCATTACAGTGTTTTGAACGTTGCGTGAAAATGTTAACATTGCAGACTGTAAACAACTTAACTAGTGGTTAGTTTACCAGCTGGTTAGTATGCAATTGCAAAAACTACCCTCAGTTTAATTATTAAGTCTGAGGCCAAAAGCTGAAGCGAGGCTGAGAGCGTTGCGAACAGCCTCGTAACGCCCGTGGCAATAGAACGGCCGAATGCCAAAGCGAGGCTGTGAACGGAGCGAATAAGAGTAACAAATTGCAAGGGAAATTTGATTCACTCTTGTGTTGTTGCAGTTACTGTAGCTGTAGCGTTTAGATTTGAAATGTATGGGAAACTAAGGTGCTCAAAGCAGAAAAAGGAAAAGTTAAAAACGTCCTAAAGTTATTTTTTCTACCTACTCAAACTGAAAATTCAGGTGTAACTATTAGTTTTGTATAATATATTATAGAACAACAAATAACAATACCATTTAATAATACTAAGCCATATGCCAAACTTAATATTAACTTTTATTTCCTCAAGTAATACTGCAGTAGTTAAAGTAGGCTACTGTGTAGCTCATCACGTCATCACCGTAAGTTAATACATACAAAAACAAAACAAAGGTCCTGGCTTTTGTTTGGTTCATGGTAGGGGACGCATCCTGTCAGTGGTCGGGGGTGCTCCAAGGCTATTTTCTCAATACTCTTCGTAAAAGAAGTTAGTCAACATAAATTAAACAAGTTCGTGTGTAGTAATACTCTATGTTTAATTATTATTATGCTTGAATCATAATTATATTCACTGTTTACCTAAATTCAATAATAAAAAGCAGTGAATTTTGATACGTAAATTACTTAATGTTCGTGTATTCTTTCGACTAGTCCTCTGTAAAGTATTTTAAAATCGCCCGTCACCCACAGCAAGATTTGATTTATATTTAATGTTGCTAGGGAACTTCAATTGATTTTTAACACATTTTAAATTTCAATGGACTACAAGTCATACATGTTTGATGATCATCCCTTTTTTTGTGTGAAAATTACTTTGGATCTATGATTCCTATGGTGAAAGAGAGGGTCTTAGGTGTCAGAGTGGCGGGGATTTATTTTCAAAGAGGTAGCTATCAAGAAAACAGGAAGGCAGGATCGTCCTTGTGGAAGAAGTTGGGCAACAGAGCGTACGAGTGATTCCCACAAGAAAATTAGTAAGTAAGATTATATTTACAAACTAACGAGTCTGCAAAATCCATTTAATCATGATAGAATAGAATAATGTTTATTGCAGGACAATGTTTACAATCTATTGCAAAAGTCAAGATAAGAAAAGAAAAACATTTACACACATTACGACATTCATACAGTTACAATATTATCCTGAAAAACCATTCACACTTTTAAGAAACATATTTCATATGTTCCTATTAAAACAGACAATAAATTTCTTATCTTTAAATTAATTAGATATTACTTGCTTAAAACGGCGCTTAAACAGCTCTGGGGAGGTGATAGTGGCAATCTGGGGAGGCACGTAATTTAACAGTTTAGCTCCTGCTTGGGAGGGCAATTTTTCGTACGCGGACGTCCTATGTTGCGAAGTTCTAAAAAGATCCTACCTCTTGTTTCATATTCATGAATATCTCTACCCTGAATTAGTTGAAATTTAAATCGGTAATAGTATACCACTTCAAGTATATAGAGACAAGGCAGGGTTAGCAATTGCAATGTTTTGAAAGCTTCTCTGCATGAATCTCTAAAATTTAGGTTGAATATAATTTTAATTGTTTTTTTTTTTGTAATATAAAGCCTCTTTGGCTGTTCGCTCTTGAGTTATTTCCCAAGAGCTATTCCATATGCTAAATGAGGAAATATAAGTCCATAATAAGCCATTAATAGTAAATTTTGAGGGCAGGTTTTAGACAGATTTCGTAAAGCGAAAATACCGGAAGATATCCGCGAGCAGATTGCGTCTATGTGTTTATTCCACGTTAACGCTCTGTTTATATACATACCTAGAAACTGGGTTGATTCGACCTCTTCAATAGTTTGATCTCCCAAGATTACAGTAGCATTCAATTGATTTAGGCTTGGGCGTAAACTAAAGTGTATAAAGTTATTTTTTGAAGGATTAGTAAGAAGATTATGATTAGAAAAATATTGAACACACGAATTTTAATTAACAAAAGTATTCACTTCCAATGCGTTGATAGACTTACGAGTATCTTTCAACGAAATGGTCGTGTCATCGGCGTATTGCACTATGGTCACCGATGACTATAAATCATTAATATAAATAATGAAGAGGACCGGCCCAAGGATTGATCCCTGAGACATTCCATTTTTAATTTCGGTGAAGTTGGAGTTAGAGTTCGCAACAAAGACACTTTGATTCCTATTGTACAGATACGACTTTATCCAATTCTGAAGTACTCCTCTAAGGCCGTATTGTTCTATTTTTTTTAAAAGAAAATGTTGCATACATCAAATGCCCTCGAAAGAACAAGAAAAGACGCCTGTTGGTGTGACTCAAGGGTCAGAGGTCATTGACTATTGTATATTCAACAAGTTGATTAACAGCATCAGTTATTGATTTACCAGACCTAAACCCAAATTGTTTTGTAGAAAATAAATTTTATTTTAAAAAAATCTAAAAGTCAGTTCAAAAATAGTTTTTAAATACTTTGCTTAAAGCAGGAAGTATAGATATGGGTCTGTAATTTTCAATATTAGCTGGATCTTCTTTTTAAATATTGGAACTACTTTGGCGGTTTTCAAGTCATTAGGAAATTCATCGGCTTCAAATAACTTATTAAAGGGCCGATAAGAAATTCCGAACACTGTTTAAGAAGCCACATAGATATCCCATTAACATCTTCAGACTTCTTAGCCTCCATCTTTTGAAACAACTTTTTCACCTCCCTCTCTTCCACAGGTGTTAGAACCAAGGATGATAATGGAGGATTAGGAATTGTATTATATATTTTTTTATCTATGGCTTGATTTTTAAAATTTCCAATTGACGTGAAAAGGTTATTGAACTCCTGAGCGACAATTTTTAGATCGTTTATTTGGTTTCCTTTAATCTGGAGTTGGATTGATCTGTGTAAAGGTTTATTTTTGGTATTATTTATTAATGTCCAAGCTGCTTTAGAGATGTTTTTAGATTCAGTTAAGAACTTGTTTGTGTCGTACCGTGTTTCCGCCAGAATTACGCGCCTATATATTTTGTTATACTTTTTGTAAACATCTTTGAATTCATTACTATTTGCCGGAATTAACTATGTCTGAATAATATTTATGTTCTCGAGATTTTAAATTCCTAGGACATCAATTGTTTGGTTTTTCCCACGAGTGCTGAAATGAAATGAAATGAAATGAAAAGCGACTTTATTGGTGGCGAAGTTAGGACTTTAAAGTCCTCTCTTCCACTTAACCACAGTACAAAATATAAAATTTCATAATTATATACAAACAATTCAAAATATATACCTACAATTTAATATATACAAACAATATAAATATTATACAATATGAATATATACAATACTATATTAAGAACTCAACAAAACTACAAAACTTACGTACAATAGAATATTTAATTACTTGAATCGTGTTAAAGGGAAAAAACATATCTACATAATGTATAAAAATGTTGTTTAACATGAAAAACAAAATTTAAGTAAAACTTTAAAGTTAAGAAACTAAAATCTTTGAATGCTAACTCTTTTAACTCACATTCACTCGCTCATTCAGACCAAGGGTTCGCCCGACCACGCGCCGCCACACCAGCCATCACCGCCCCTGAGACTCCCGCAAAGAGCCAAGTCCTGACCTCCGCCCAAAGCGAGCTCGCTCCTCAATAATCTTGATACTGTCAGGAAGATTGTTCCACAATCTGCAAGCCGTAATGATAAATGACTTGCCAAAAGTGGTAGTTCTGTGCAGAGGAATGGACAATAGATCACCTCTTCTAGTGTTATAAAATTGTGCTGGGACATAAGAAAATGTTCTGATAGATAGGAAGGGATTGAAGTTTGATGAGATTATGTAATAAGTACAGAATGTAACTTGCGAAGTTCCTTAAGTTTTAAAAGGGAAAGTTGCCGAAAAAATAGTTACATGATCACCCCGTCTTAAATTGAAGATGAAACGGATGCAATAGTTTTGGCACGCTGAAGTCTCTCACAGAGCTCCACAGTCATGTCATTAGTCACAATGTCACAGTAGTTGAAGTGAGGTAACACCAGAGTCTTGACTAGTTAATTTAACATTAAAAGGGAGGAATGAAGCAAACGCTTCAAGCTATGAATACTTGCAAAAGACTCTGTTGCAAGTTGTCGTTACTGAATCGTTCCATGTTGATCGTTAGTCAAAAGGTTTTACCTTGTCAAAGTATTCGGTACGTGATCGTTAAGTTTCAGTTTGGGAACAGTTAAGGGTTGATTTGTGAAAAGAAGACGAAACTGCCTACAATCATGGCTTGGGTCTTAGTTTCGTTAAGTTTTAGTCCATGTCGATGAGCCCAGGACGTGATAGATTCGATATCTTTATATAATCAAAGATACCGAGTTGTCTATATCTTTCAGAGGAAAGTGGCGGAAAATTTGTGATCATCAGCGTTTACAATTGAAACTTTGAGTAAGTAATATTATTTGTCACATCATCGATGTACAATGAGAAAAGAACAGAGAGGACAGAGCCTGGGGAACGCCACGAGTGACGTGTGCCCAAAGCTCGATTCAGATCCCCGGCCCTAACGATGCTGTCGTTAGTGAGGTAAGACCTGACCCAATCGACACAGCCGTCAGAGAAACCAAATTGCTTGAGCTTGAGAAAAAGTAACGGATGATATACACAATCGAAGGCTTTAGAAAAATCAAAAGAGTGTAAGGGTGGTAGCAAGCCTATTGTCCATCGCAAGCCTGATGTCGTCCGTTATTTTCAGGAGAGCCGTAGCTGTGCTATGATTAGATCTGAAACCAGACTGAAATCTAGTCATGGTGTTGCTGGACTTCAAGAAATGCGTGAGTTGGTTGTGTACAACTCGCTCAAGGCATTTAGAGAGGGCAGAAAAGAATACTTATAGGTCTAAAGTCAGATGGTGTTTGGGGAAGCATTTGTGTAACGGACGAACTACTGCCGATTTCAAGCATTGGGAACGAAGAAGAACTGAGTGATTTATTAAAAATACTGGTAATGACAGGGAGCGTGACAGGCAATGTCCTTTGATAAAGTTGATGGGGATATTGTCTGATCCGATTGCATTGCTGGACATCCTCCAGCAACACTTAGGACATCGGCTTCGTGCACTGGAGAGAAAACTTTTCTATCGGGGCTGCGGGAGGTTGGACATAGAACTGAGATGTAGGTGCGTGCTGGCCGATCATCAGGAATATTAGTAAAAAGAAATTGACGGGATAGAATTGTGAGTCAGAGTATGATTTGAGTTCAGCAGATTTAGATTTGTTTAAAAGGTCTTTTAACTTATACCATAAAACCTTTGGTGGACTGATGCTGAAGATGAAATTATAATAGGAGAATCTGACTTTGGCATTTCCACATTTGTTGTTGTTTGGTTTGGTTTGCAAATAACATATATTAATTCGTGTACAATTTTGGAGCGCGCCTGGCGCTGAATCGTTGTTTCTGCAGTTGAAAATTAGTGGAGTTATCCATTTGTGCAGTTGCTCAACTTAATTTTCTTTGGGACAAAATTATCAACGTTAAATAAGAATATATACTATTAAATGCCTTAAACATATTTTCAGCTGTGGAATAGTTACTAGAATCCCAGCTTTCTCTCTGTAATGAAAATTTTAAATTTCTTATATTGTCTGGTTTAGGAATCGTTTATATCACAACAAGGAGGATCTGAAACCGGGAAACACGAAAGTTATATTTATTTCCTGTGCGTAGTGATAGGAAATAGCAGTCTGCAAGATTGAAACATGGCTATTAGGGACATTTGTGATAATATTATCTATAGCCGTGCTTGAATTAGCTGTTACTCTGGTTGGGGAGTTAATGGACCATTTTACGTCGAAAGAATTTACCAAATCTAGTAGATTTTTACCAAAGAATTATTAGGTAACATTAACGTTAATATTAAAATCCAGAACGTTAATATTAAAATCTCCCATGATCTCAAAATGCTTAAAACTGGATAAAAGGTGAATCAAAAGACCCTCCAACCCCTCAAAGAAGGCGCCACTATCCCCATTGGGAGACCTATAAAGGCCTACTATGGAAACCCTTCCCAGAGGTTCCAGGACAATCTCTATACCAATCAACTCAAAATCCAGATCAGAGCAAATATTTCATTTAATTTTGTTAAAGTTGATTTTTTATTAATAAATAGAGCCACTCCTCCACCTTTAAATGAACTTCTCTGATAAGAGTTAGCTAAGTTGTAGTCATCATTAATTTTGAAAACATAATATTATCATTATTAAAACCATGTTCAGATATAACAAAAATGTCAGGTTTTAATTCTTCTGTAAGTTGAAAAAGTTCATCTAGTTTATTTGTCGATATTTGTGAATTTTGATGGACAATTTTAGATTGTTCGGAATTTTATCTGTTTGTTTTACGATTTTATTGTTTTGTAGTTTTGGAGAATAGAACTGTTTATAAAAATCACTCTTGAATCACCAGAAATAAGAGTCCTTGGCTTCCGGATCCTTACGTCTCGCCGGTGAGGGGAGTGGAGGGAAATGGTCCATGGTGATCTCTGGCAGGCCATCAGTTGGGGGGTTGGAGACCAAGGCTCTTAACCACGTCAGGAATTCTTCGTGAGAGAGGCCGTTCCGTAATACACTACTGGCTTGCTGATTGTAGGAAACAATAAGTATCTTGGCCTGGGTTATTCTTTGGAATTCGATCACTTGTTTTGCAAAGTGCTGTAATGGTATCCGGTCTCTCACGCAGCCCATTGGGGAACAAATCAGCTTCTCAAATTTATGTCTTATGAAGTCCCCAGTGAGCTGTTTAAAGGCGGCGTCGTAGTCAGGTAAAGTTGGTTTCCCAAAGTATCTCTCCTTAGTCACAAGGCTGTAGATGGTGGCTCCATGTTTTACTTGCTGGCGAGTAAGCTTATCATTTATGTAGTGGCGCTTCTCAGGCTTGCCGCACTTCTTCTTAAATGTAACCGCCACGCCAGCGCCCATGAGAGCGTCATGAGAAATGGTATGGGAGAACGCAACTGTGGTGTGATTTTTGAAATAGTCGAGAACGTCTGCCATGTGTGTTTCTGATATATGTTGATTTTTCTCTCGTTAAAAAGATCTTCAGGTTTTAAGGTTTTCTTTGGATTCCAGCTGAAGCCACTGGAGGGGTCCTTACACAGCTTTTCTATCATTCGACAGATTCTCAGTTTTCCCTGCCGCTTAAGACCATGTTTAGTGTACATGTGGCGTGGAATGTGGTGCATAGGAAGAAGAGAAGAATGATTAGATCCGCGCAATAACTCCTCAAGCTGGGCATTGATCATGAATATCCGGTTGTTGAGTCCAGGAACATGATGGTTGTATAATAGGGCCGACAGGATTAGGTTGGTGTGTCCTGTCTGTTTTATCAATGGTCTGAATCCCTGCATCAGTTGATTATTGTTTCCTTGCATGTCATTAGTCCCCCCAATGACCACTAGTCTTTCTTAGTGTAATGATATAATAATGATGATAATATCGAGTTACAGGCTTTGGCAAAATTGGCAAGTATACAAAAAATTCTTTTGGAACCAAAAATGTCAATGTGTTTAAGCGTGTTTTAAACCTACTGTAGGCTAATAATGAACCATTCACAATATTTTTAGTCAGTTTTAACTTTAAACACAGTGTTTGTTTGTTTTTGAGGTAAGAGAAACAGAAATTCGTGCAGAAAATTGGAAGAGCCAAGCTAGAAAAAGAAAATGATCTGTGACTGAGAAGCAACATACATGTCTTCGTCATTTCATTTCTCCTGCCTTAGTGTGATGACTCATCTCAATTATTCCCTGAGGACATGCAATAAGGACACTCAGGGTAGGATCTGACCTTGGGCCTTCCAAGGGTTCGTGAGTACCTATCAAACTAGCGTTTTCCCCTTTGTAGCTGTGGTCTTACTTGATACTTGATTTTGGACGTCTTGAAGGGGAGGGTGGGGGTTTTGGATGGTGATGGGGTTAATGTGAAAGTAGAGTGTGTGTACGATATATTTAAATTTAAGAGTTAATGTTAGATTGGTAGTTTATGTTTTCTTCTTGCGGGATTACTAGCTGCTTAGTGTGTTCCTGAACGTGTTAAGTAGATCCAGAGCGCCGGCGGTTCCCAGCCGCATCACCGACCTTTGCCAGCTTGGTACAGAGGGACAATACTGGACCGTGTTTTAATTAATATACCGCTGCGATTCCGAAAACCCTGCAATTTCCTCTCCACGCCGGTCAGCGTGCCTTATGTAATCCCTGAAGATGTTAGTCATACTCACGGAGAACACCAGTGGACCACAGTGAATTGCAGTGCGTATCACGGACCATACTGAAGCTCCACCGTGAGTTATTTTCAAATAACTGTATCATTATTACTATAATAACTAATCATATTGTCGTTTTTCAGAACTTCTCAGTCCACTTTGCTTAACATAAATTACCGCACAAGTATGGTCATGTATTATAAAGATCGCGTACAACAGGATTTGCTTCATTTTTAATGTTGCTAGGAAACCTACGTTAAATTTATGACCAATTTAAATTAAATTGACAACATATTACACATTTTCATCCTAAAAGGTCCTTCCTTGTCCCGTTTGTGATAATGTGAGTTTCGATCTACGCAACAGTAAGGATCCTAGGGGTCAGAGCGAACAGAGGACATCAATTTATCATCAAATAAGTGGAAAAATGGATCCCCTTTGCTGAAGAAGGTTTACATCAGAATTACTGGTGATTTCTTCATTCATAAGTAAGATTATTCTTACAAATTATCTATTGTGTGATATTCATATGATTGATGATATCAGGTTTAATACCAACAGAGTTTGACAGACATTGAAACCTAGTGGAATAAAATTGTTAGTTCCAGTGTTAAAGCGCATCTCTTGTGTCAATATACTCTGGTAAAGAGCCACCCACAATGTTTTAATCATACCTTTAACTTTAACAGAACTTTTCTTTGTTTCTTTTTAAGTTGGAGAAACAAGCACATCGTCCATAAAAATAAGAAAACCAAGCGGTAAGAAGAGCATGAAGATATCTCTGATAGATAACATTAAGAAGCAACACACATGCCTACGTCATTTTCATTTCTCCTGCTGGGCGTGATGACTCATCTCAATGACTTCCTGAGGGCATGCAAGAAGGACACTCAGGGTAGGATCTGGCCTTGGGCCTTCCAGGAGTTCGTGAGTACTTATCAAACTAGCGTTTTCCTCTGTGTAGCTGTGATCTTACTTGATACTTGATTTTGGACGTCTTGAAGGAGAGAGTGGTGTGTTTTGATTGGTGATGAGGTTAATGTAAAAGTTGAATATATATATATATATATTTAATGTTCAGAGTTTCATCATTGGTTTACGTTTTCATCTAGCACGAGGTTGCCTAGCTTAGTAGTGTGTGTTCCTGGTTGTTTTAAGTAGATCTAGGTGATCTTAGGGGTTTTCCTACCACCAGCAAACAAATGGTGCGCACCTTTGTATTATAATAATGAACAAGCTACTGGATATTTTCTTTCTTAATGTACAACTTGAAATATCTCCACTCAACGTGTTGCTACGTTGACATTACTTCTTTGTTGTACGAGTCTTGGTCCCTCACTTGTGTTTAATGTTCATAACATCGTTCTTTTATTCTTATGCAGGTTATATTTTATGTGGAAGATTCCATAAACGTTCACCACTCTAACCAGATAGGTACCTTATATTAGTGAATCAGGTAAGTGTATAGTTTCTAAACCTTACCAATGGTGTTTTTCCTTTGCTAACTAATTGAAAAACTTTTAGCTAAGTGGTCATGAAGACGTTAAATGTTTAATTACATAAACAACATACGGTTGTGTTAAACTCGTCATCTTGATTTTACTAATGTTATCCGAGTTGACGAAATTATCAGTGAAATAAAAGGGCAGAGACTTTGCAAACGTAGGGACTTTATTCTAATCCCTTACTTGTACTCAGATATCTGCCTCCGAGACCCCATCAGTTGCACAGATCTCACTGTTGATGGGAACAAGGAATTACTCGCCTGAATCTGCCTGCGCCAAAACCGGTAATCATTGCGAAATAAAATAATTGTAAATAAGAAAAAAAATAAAATTCCGTAACGCAAAAAAAAATAAAAAAATAATAAAAAGTAGCCCTATTACAAAAAAAATGTTAACGTTATATAAAAAAATTTAATAAAGAATGTATAAAAAATTAATAAATAAAATAAAAAAAAAATGTTAACTTTATATAAAAATTTATAAAATTAATAAAAATTGAAAAAACATGATATAAAAAATACGTTGTATAAAAAGTATTTAATAAAAATTAATAAAAAAGAAAAAACATGGCCCTATTACAAAAAACGTTAACGTTATATACAAATATTTAATAACAAATTGATCAATAAAATAAAAAACAGCCTTACTACAAAAAATATTAACGTTATATAAAATATAAATAAAATAAATAAATAATGAATAAAAAAATAAAAACATGGCCCTATTACAAAAAATATGTTAACGTTATATAAAAATATTTAATAAAAAATTAATAAATAAAGAAAAAACATAACCTATTACAAAAATATGTTAGTTATAAAAATAATAAATAAAATTTTAATATTACAAAATATGTTAACGTTATACAAAAAATATTTAATTTAAAATAAATAAAAAAATGAATAAAAAAAAACATGGCCCTATTACAAAATATTGATTATATAAAAATATTAATAAAATTAATAAATAAAAGAAAAAAAAAGAAAAACATGGCTATTACAAAAATGTTAACGTTATATAAAATATTTAATATAAAATAAATAAAATGAATAAAAATAAAAAACACATGGCCCAATACAAAAAATATTGTTATTATATAAAATTGTTAATAAAAATTAATAAATAAAATAAAAAAAACATATTTATTACAAAAATAATGTTAGTTATATAAAAATGTTAATAAAATAAATAAAATAAAAGAAAAAAAAGAAAACATGGCCTTATTACAAAATGTTAACGTTATAAAAAAATATAAATAAAATTTAAAAATGGCTTTATTAAAAATATGTTAACGTTAATATAAAATATTTAATAAAACATATATAAAAAACGGTTTCTGAAAAAATTGAATAGTGTTACGTTGTATAAAAAAGAATTAACGTAATACAACTATTTTGTCAAATATAAAAAGAAATATGGATAATAAAATATAAACTACGTGTAATAAAAAAGAAAAAGTACGCATATAAAGAAAATAATGGCGGCATTATTGCATTAAAATAAAATTAGCTACGGATATAATAAATTAGGGGACTTAAATAAAATGAATGAATATACATCGCTGCGTATCAAAAAAATAGGAACAAGGGTTGCGTTAAATGTTTAAAGATACGATCATTGCGCGTTAGGTCCCCGACTTTCCCTTAAAAAAAAAATAAATACATAAAATTTCGCATCATTGTGCCCATAATCCTCACTTTTTTCACTTGAGTCTTCTAGAAGCTTCCACCGCTCCCACAGACCTGCCCACTAGAAGAACGTCTCAGGACAACGTCGTGTACCATTGGCCAACTCTACGAGACTTCGCTTTTTCACTTGAGTCTTCTAGAAGCTTCCACCGCTCCCACAGACCTGCCCACTAGAAGAACGTCTCAGGACAACGTCGTGTACCATTGGCCAACTCTACGAGACTTCGCTTTTTCACTTGAGTCTTCTAGAAACTTCCACCGCTCCATTAGTCCCTGCTCCGGTTGTGCTTCTACGTCTCTGCTGCAGCTGCTTCTACGTCTAGATCGGTTCCACTGAGCGCCTACACGATATTGCAGCTAAAATATGAAGGTAACTATTGAAATGATATTGTAAGACTTAGTTTAAATGTTTTATGTTATTTTTGCATGTTTTCAACTTATGGTTTGTAAATCTCTGCCCTTTCAACTGATATTTCGTAACTGGGTTCTTTAATAATATTTATAGTAATTATGTGTGTTTTTAAGAAATAGATATACAATGCTGTTAGAAAAAGGTAAACAAAAGCCAATAGACTGACACACTAAAAAAAACACTGTTTTTAACAGTACTTATTTATGTTATATCCGTTCTTCATTCCGTGCACACTGTTTTAAAAGATAATGTTATAGTAGGTAGATAGTGCATAAGCGCTGCGTGAAAATTCGCTGAGAAGAAATCCTTTTTAGAGTCTCAAGTAGAGCCAATGATTTTATAATTATTATAAGTAGTATTACCAATGATTTATAAGTACCACAAACAATTTATACAATGAACACATTTTAAAATTTCTTTTGAACATTTTCAATTATTTCAATGAGATATCTACTGTTTGGGTATTACATTATGGAGCGAAATTCATTTCTTGATCGAACTAGGGTGAAGAATATTAGCTTAATACGTAAAGAAATAACACCATAAAACACAATTCCCAGTACAACGTTTAGCTAAACGGATAAATCTATCTAAAACTGTTTACTACACCAAAGCGCCCAAAGCAATTCGGTAATAGTCCCCAGGGACCGAACTTTATGTTTATGGCTTCGTAAGGTTTTCGCGGAGAACTTAGTTTTACCCTTAAGGATCACATGCTTCGTTATCGCATGATCGTTGTTTGTTTGAAATATGGTTTTTCACACCATGGTTAACATATTTTAAAGAATACCACAACTTTGAAAATTGTATTTAATCAAAGGAAACATAATAAGCAAAACGGGTTGTAAATCAAAATGAAAAGTTTAAAATAAGTTTTTTTTTTCAGGAAAACAAGTAAATTTCAATGTATTCTCCAGACACTATTCGATATCAACCGATAATCGAACTCGTTCCACACTCTAATACATATGGGGCGTAATGGTTTGTATGGCTGGTGACAGTTTGAATCCTCAATGTTAGCTGGTAGAGGCGGTCGATACATTATCTTTAAGGTACCCCATAAAAAAATCCTGATTGAGACTTCTTGGAGGCCAGTGATAAGATGCTCTGTCTTGAGTGCTTGGCGGCCGATCCATTGCCTCGGATAGTTTCATTCAAATAGTCACGGACAGATTAGTGCCAATGGGTTCATCCTGCTAAAAATTAATTCACGTGCTTCTTCTTCGAGTTGAAAACACCAAGTCTCCACATCTCTAGATAGGTTGGTCCATGTTACAGTTGCACCTTGGAAGAAAAAAAGGACCAAAAAAGTTTAGTGCTGAAATGGCCAAAAACAAACTATCTTAGGTGAATAAAGTTCATTTTCAATTGTTTGCCTTGGTTTTCAGTGCCCATATAGACATTGTGTCGATTGACTTTACCATTTGTGTGAAATGTTGCTTATCACTGAACACTAATTTTAAATGAACAGTCATCTGTTTCCATTTCACTGAGCACAGCTTACAGAACTATTCTTTTTTGTTTTCAAAGCTACGAAGGGCTTAACCAATTGAAGGCAATAGTTTCATTACTAACCTCTTCCGTAAATTCTCAAAAATGAGGTGAGAAGTTGAGCCTCTGTAGCAATCGGCTAGATTTTGTTGGACTGCGAACCAATGCTTAATTCGTTGCTACATTTGCATCACTGTGCGCGGGCGTCGGAACTTTTCCCTTTACACAAACACCATTCCTGTGAACTGTTTAGACCAACGAATGTTTATGGAATCTTTCACATAAAATATAAGCTGTATAAGAATGAAAGAACGATTTTATGATCAATAACCATAAATCTGAAATTTGGCAGAGTTATCTACCAAAAGTTCTTAAAAACAGACAGTTCTATAGATTTGGACTCTTAAAACGTATTTCCTTGGTTGGACTATACAGGCTGTTTTAAAGGCTAAAAATATTTTATCTATTTACTCAGTCAAGTATTTATATTTTTAAAAGTAATTGGGTGTAAATTTGGTTTGTGGCGTTGTGTCTTGTTTTTAACCCATTTATATTGTTATGCCAGTTGAACATTTGCTAATTCTGTTAATTCTCGCTAGTTTGATGTTTTATCGGTGGTTAAAACAATCAAACTATTGGAGCAATATACCTAAGTTATATATGTACTTTTAAAAATAACCTTGCAGCGGACCTGTGGTGGGTTGGAATTGTGCGTGATTCTGGAGCTGATCAGTTTGCTGGTGTGGGTTCGATCCCCACAATCACCATTTACATTAATTTTGTAATGTGACTATAAACGCTAGGTAGAGGTCAAAGTTGAGTGGTACAGAAGGCTTTGTAGTCCTAACCTCGCTTCGGTAAAGCATTTTTACCTTTATCCAATTATGCATTCACTAAGTCTTCTTATTTATATAGCTACCAAAAACCAGGCGGATAGTTTAATTACAAATTATTCACATAAAACAACTCTTAACGAGCTATAACAAATTATTTATAGCAGCGAAAACGCGAAATTTAATCACTGTTTGTTATAATTGTCAAACAATCATTACGCCAGTGTTCTTTTAAGTATCTTCAAATAAAACAAATTGTCCGGACAACAAGATTAAAGAGATTCGGCTCTGACAAAACCCTCCAATTACAGCCTCGTTTACAAAGGAATGGTTCGAAGCTTTTCAGGCTGAAAATGATCGCCTTTGAACCTTTTGACTCAGTAATAATGCTTGCAATTAACCAACCTTAGAAAACAATTCCTCTACATCTTTCTTTGATCTAAAAATATATGTCGACCAGATAAATCCTAAAAAGTCCGAAATATCCAGCATTTACAAGTACTTTAGGACCAAGTTATTCGGACTCATTTTTTACATTTTCTAAAAATAAACAGTTGCCTAGACATGTTGAGGGTTCGCTTTTTCAGACAAAAATCTCATTATTTTTGCTGACAATTGAAAAACATCCCCTTTTGGCGTAATTAATATTATGGCTACGCCATATTGCACTTATTCAAATTGCTTCGATAAGAACATAACTATTAAAATAATTAA